>SMJT01000068.1:0-307630 GCA_004349715.1 Crucihimalaya himalaica
GGGTCTAGTTTTGAAATTGACTTCAAATAAGGGTCTAGTTTTGAAATTGACTTCAAATAAGGGTCTAGTTTAGGAAGAAGCCCCAAATATTTTGGGCTGGTTCAATGGTTTCGAGAGGAAATTTGGTTTGGTTCACCACTTAACCATTGAACCAAACTAAATATTAATAGTTCAATATTTCAAATAGTTCACTCTTTCTTTGTTAATATAGATATTAAAGAATTTCTTATCCTAGTGAATATTTTTTGCCTAGTTTTAAATGTGTTATTTGTTAATCAAATCGATGACGATTAAGTACGCTTTGAATTAAAATTATTTATATTAACTTTTTTGGATTTTTAATAATTAATTTTATAAATTTATTGGAAACACGAACACATGCATGGCCGTGGATTGGCCGGTAAAAATACATGGATGGGGAATATTGCACACCTCGTTAAAAGAGTTTAATTTTTAATTGCTTTTTGACGTCAGAAGAGTTTAGTTTATATTTTTTAATTTTTTATCGCAAGTATAATCTATTTATTAAATCATATGATTTGGTTTATAGGGACTATAAAGTTATCATTTGATTCTTACAAAAACATATTCAGCAACAGTATATATATAAAAACCAACGGCTATTGAAGAAGTTAAAAATCCTAAAACATTTCTTGAAATGGCTATTGAAGAATTCCAGTCCAATGATATATATAGCTTATTTAAATGGCTATAGAAGAAGTTCTTACAGAGGAGAGCCCTGCTCAAGTTCTTACGTTCTGAGTTAATAGTCCTAAAAGATTTCTTGAAATACATATAGAAATCCATTGCAATGATATAGAGCTTATTTCAATAACTATTCTAGATATCGATCTATTCAAAATCATCCTTATGAAAAGATAACTTTTCTACTTTTTATATTAGAAGAGCCCAAAAGTCTTACATAAACGTTTTTAATGTGTTCGCTGTAGTGAATCTGAATTTCTAGAAGAAATCGCCAGGGATTTGTTTGAGAAACTCTTTCCAACAGAAGAGATTGGGATCCAATCACTACTAAAGGAGATAGAAAAGTTGGGGGCATTCGCACCATAGGCATTTTTGGTGAGCCTGGCATTGGAAAGACAACTCTGGCTACAGCTTTCTTTCGCCAAATTTCTCATGGCTATGATGATTCTTGTTTCATCAAAGATTTTCATACAGAATATACTGAGAAGGGACTCAAGTATTTGCTTCCTAAATACTTGGATAAGACTCCAATGGATAAGTTTGATCTTAAAAGCTTTGATTCACAGCCAAGCCACCGCAAAAAATGGGTTCTTGTTGCTTTAGACGGTGTGCAAAATGCTCAAGAAGCGAAGTCATTTCTTGGTGGATATAATAAGTTTGGTCCAGGGAGCTTGATCATCTTAACTTCCAAAAAGAGAAATTGTTTTCAAGGTGTACCTTTGGGAACGGAGTGATAGGGCAGAATCATCTAGATCTTTCAAAGAGAGTAGTTGAATGTTCTGATGGGAACCCACGTGCTCTTCGCTCATGTGCTGAGGAGCTCAAGGGCAAGGTAGTGGTAGAAATGGGTCGGACGTTCCCTGATGATTGTGATGTATTCGATATTTTAATATATGCTGTAAGAAAAGAAAAGTGTAGGAAGATAGTATGGGTGGGTTGGTTTTCGTCCATTTGGATTGTGAATATCATTCTGTGTTTCTCTTGCTTTGTTTTGTATTCGTGCTATTGTTACTTGCTAAATGACAATCCATTAACAGCTAAAATTTGCAACAATCAAAATAACATATCAGACTAGTGACAAAACAAATAAGTTAGCCTTGCTTCGAAAATGACAAGTCGATTTGGCCGCGAAGCTTTTTTCTGTTTTTGGATTGAAATTTCTTATACTTATAAGGTCAATTAATTAAAAAACAAAAAGGACGAACCGCATGGCAACTAGGACATAACCAATATAATATAAGTTTAACCAGATGCAATTGAATATTGTTGGTAAAGGTTAAAGAGCCGTAACAACCCAATTCAACCACTAAGGAGAGAGAAGGATTGAGACCGAAGGAAAATTCCCAGCAAAATGAAGTTCTGATCAATGAAAGACATAGTTTATATGATACCCAAGATTCGTTACCTGTATGCTAAAAGCTATACCTAACACTAAAAACTGTCAGGTACGCAGCGGATATTCAACCTTAGATCTAATGACTTGCTTTGTGTCTTTCTTAGGTTATAAGTAAGAATAAACTAAAGACACCAAGATTTAACGAGTTTCCCGAATGATTACGGGTACGTCTCGTGAGGGATCTCTTGCCCTCAAACTTCCACTAGAAATCAAGGTTACAAAGCTCTCAAAGATTTTACAAAGACAAAACGACACACAATAAAAAAAAAAGGTATTCAAGACTTTTCTTTTCTCTAAATTGTGTTAGGGTTCTTCCTCTCGTCTCTGTTCTATTTATAACAAAGTTTGCTAACTTGTTGCAGGAGATGGAGATGGGCTGCCAGACATTAGGTCCAGACTGATTTTCCCTCTAAAATCGGATATGGGCTTAGAGATAAAATAAGACTGAGGCCCATACTTAATAAACTCCACCTTGGGCCCAGTCCATTTCCCTTCATCTCTTCCTTCTTTTCACGACAACTCCATTGTCGTTATGTGAAGCTGAAACATCAAGCCACCGTCGATCCCTTCTAAGATCTCCGATCAACAAAAAAAACAACTCCGGTCAAACCACCGTTGATCCCTTCTAAGATCTCTGAAACTTGCAAGACCCAAATCGGAGTAAAAGCTTCCCGACGAACCCATGTCACCGACTCGTTTCTCTCCTTCTCCGATGTTCTACGACACCGTCATCTCCAGTTCGTCATTGCTGATTAGCTTCGACACTGATCTGCTTGCACAGGTAACTCAAGCTTCTTCTCTTGTTTTAATTTTGAAATTTCCCAAAATTAAAACTCAAACCCTTTCTGATTTCTATGTTGATTTTCAGACATCTCAAACTCCTTAGAGTCTCATCTTCGATGTCAGCTTCTTCAAGGTGTTTTCATGACTCCGATCTCAAAAAAAAAAAACAAATCACGTAATCACCAGATTTTGTTTCTTCCCGAAACCCCAAAAAAATGATTTCTTCTTATCCGTGAAATCTAAATAAATCGTCCATGCCTTTGATTTTCTTATCATTAGGTGAGATAATAAATCGAGCTCCACCTGCTCTAGAACACTCATGTAATTTTCTCGTTTCCTCATTGCATTTAATTTTATTTCCCAGCTTTACTCAGAAACACTAACCTCGTTTCTTTGTTGTAGCTTCTGCGATTTCGACGTCAAACTCCTAGTCACAGCCAACACACCATAAGTAAACTTTTCTAAACTTAGCTTCAGCTTTTGTTTAGACTTTGAATCTGTAAATAACAGTAACTTAGAATTCAGGTTGAAATTATGATTCTTTCACTATATTTTCAGGATTCTACACTTGTTGATAGCTACACATCTATAACTCCATTAACAACTTCTTCACAGACTCATGTAAACTCCTAAAACCTTTTGATGACTGATCTTAGAACCTGTTCAAGTACATCAAATAGAACTGCACATGACTTTGCCTTGTCTACTATCTTTGTACTTTAAATATTGATGACATCTGTGATTTATCTTCAACATCACCTTACCGTTTCTTCAACCTTGCAGCTCAACAACAACACTCTTTCAAATCTGTCTTGATGTCTACACCACTGCAAAACTTGCTCAGGTAACTTTCAACTACAAAACACCGCAACTTTCAGTTTATCAATATCTCACTTCAGCCTTACCAGAGAACTAACCCGCTCCCTTTACTTGTCTGAGGCACCCATTGATCCTGAGCTTCTCCCCACAGCTTCAGACGACTCTGAGCTGCACCAGACCTTCTTCAAATCGCTTACCAGGTAATGATTTTGTAAGTAAGTCTGCTGGATTGATTGATATATGAATTTTCTCAACCAACACTTCACCCTTTTCAACCATGTCTCTGATAAAATTATACTTCACAGCTATATGTTTGGTTCTCTCATGGAAAACACTGTTTTTCGCCAGACATATAGCACTTTGTGAATCACAAAACACTTTAACCTCTGTTTGAACAAACCCCAATTCAGAACAGATCCCTTTCAACCAAATTGCTTCCTTAACAGCCTCTGTAAGTGAAATATATTATGATTCTGTGGTTGAGAGTGCAACTACTTGTTGTAAACCTGATCTCCAATTTACTGTATTTCCTCCAACTTGAAATATGTAACCAGTAATAGATCTTCTCTTGTCTAGATCCCCAACATGATCTGCATCACAAAAGCCTTTGACCTGAAAATCCAACTGTTTTGTAAAAGTTAGATTTAGGTCCAGTGTTCCTTTTAAGTACCTCATGATCCATTTCACTGCTTGCCAATGAGATCTTCCTGGATTTCCCATAAATCTGCTCACCAAACCCACTGCATAAGCCAAGTCAGGCCTAGAACCCACCATAGCGTACATTAAACTACCAACTGCACTGGCATATGGAATTTCCTCCATGAGTTTAGATTATGTTCTTGCTTCCTCTTGACTCAAACTCTTCAGTTTGAAATGAGACCCTATGGGAGTAGCCACAGGATATGTCTCAAACATACTAAATGTTTTAAGCACTTGACTTAGGTACCTTCCCTGTGATAGCTGTAGGATTCCCTTCTCTCTATCTCTGATAATCTCCATACCCAAGATTCTGTTTACAGGGCCTAAGTCTTTCATCTCAAACTCTTCCATCAAACTGTTTTTCAACTTCCGGATTTCTTTTAAGTCTTTTGAAGCAACCAGCATGTCGTCCACATATATGAGTAGATACACTTGATTTATTAAATCTGAACCCTTAAAGTAAACACACGGATCATATTCACTTATGTGGAATTTTTGACTCTGCGTGAATTCGTCGAATCTCTTGTTCCATTGTCTTGGACTTTGCTTTAAACCATAGAGAGACTTAACCAAGCGACACACTCTATCCTCCTTTCCTTTAACTTCAAAACCTTCTGGTTGACACATGTAGATCTCTTCTTCCAATGTACCATGTAAGAAAGCTGTTTTAACATCGAGTTGTTCTAACTCCAGGTCTTGATTAGCTACAGCCGAGAGTAGTAGTCTAATAGACACTTGTTTGACCACAGGAGCAAAGACTTCATTGTAGTCAATGCCCTCCACCTGTGAGAAACCTTGAGCAACCAATCTGGCTTTAAATCTAGGTTCTTCAACTCCAGGTATTCCCGGTTTCCTTTTAAATATCCATTTACAACTAATAATCCTCTTATTCTCAGGTACTTTAACCAGATTCCAAGTCCCATTCTTCTTATGAGAATCCATTTCCTCATCCATTGCACCATTCCACAACTTCCAGTCTTTGCTTTTCTTAGCTTCTGAATATGATGCAGGTTCATCTAGATCTACAACTTCTGCCCCAGCTAAAGCATAAGCTACAAAGTTTGAATCAGCAAACCTCGTAGGTGGTCTAATCTGTCTTCTTACTCTGTCTCTGGCTAGAAGATAATTACCCAAGTTGTCTTGATCTTCTGTAGTTTCATCAATCTCATCACTATCTGTTTCTGAATGATCTGATTATGAACTTTCTGTTTCTGAAGAATCTCCACCTTGAACTGAATTTTCTGTCTCTGAAACAACTCCACCTTGAGCTGAACTTTCAGATTGTTCATTTCCATTAGAAGGACCTTGAATGAGATCTTTGCTAAAAGTTACTTTCTTAGACTTCTTCTTCTTTTGTTCCTTAGGTTCCAGAATGTCTTTATAGACTTCTTCTTCATTAAACACAACATCTCTACTAATCGTACACTTCAGTTCCTCAGGAATCCATACTCTATAACCCTTCACACTATGAGGATAACCCATAAAAACACCTTTGACAGCTCTTGGTTCTGTCTTTCCTTGAATAGTGTGAACATAGGCAGTACATCCAAACCTTCGCAAGTGTGATAAGTCTGGTTTCGTTCCTGACCAGTCTTCTTCAGGTAGCTTGAACTCTATTGAAGAGTTTGGCGATCTATTAATTAGATAGACTGTTGTAGATGCAGCTTCTGCCCAAAACTTTTGCTCTAAACCAGTTTCAGAAAGCATGCATCTTACTTTATCCATGATAGACATGTTCATACGTTCAGAAACTCCATTCTGTTGAGGCGTGTACGTACTAGTTCTATGTCTCTTGATAAGTGTATATTTTACATGTTTTAAAGCCTAGTTTTCATATGTTTAAATCCCACTTTGTACAATTTTTGGAATGTTTTCATGCATTAAAGTCTCATTCAGTATTGTCTTGCATATTAGATGTCCTAGATTGTTTTGTGTCTTCTTTTTGTTATTTTTGTGTTTATTCAGGTGTTTTGGAGTAGCTTGGATCAAATGAAATGCATAGAGTTCGAAGGAAAATGAACCAATAGGAGCGACGAATGATCAATCTGAAGTGCTTCAAAGATCGATTCATACGAAAGTCTACCCTTGGGATTTAGCTTTGGAGATCTTCATGAAAATCACAGAAAATTGAGTTAGCTTTCCAATGGAGGTGGTTTCAGAGCATTTGGAGCTGTGGTTAGAAAGTTATGGACGTTTTGAGTCGACATAATCCTCTGAGGATTTCATGTCGAGACAGAGAGAATATCGACCATGTGTATCGACCAAGGGAGGTCGATACAAGCTTAATAAAACAAGACGACTCGCCCAGGAGAAATACCGATCATCCATATCGAGCAGTTGTGACCGATACAGAATTCAGGAAACTTGACAGAGAGTATATTGATCATCTGTATCGACCAGATCTGACCGATACAGACTACAGAAGAAGAAAAAATCCCAAATACGAGCCCTTGTACTATAAATACCCATTGAACCTAATTTTTCACTAAGTTTTCTTCTTTTTAGAGTGGGTTTCGACCCTAACTCTCTTCTTGATATTTTGGGGTTGTTCTTCAACATTCATGCCACTTTAGAGAAGATTTCTTCACCTCTATCTATATATTATGTTTTATTTGTCTTTGTTCTTGATTTCTATGTCTTTTTCTTTTGTGTTCTTGTGAGTTGACTTTTTGTTGGATTATGTTTAAGCTTGATTTGGATGATTTGATGATTGATTGTTGATGTCTAGGCTTAGATAAACATTTGTTCTCATGTTAGGAAAGATCTCAATGCTAGAAATGACTTGATCACTCAATTCTAGAACTTAGGACATTTCTCACCCGCAAGGTGTTCGATGAAATGTCTAGAAATTTTCCAAGCATGCGTTTCACTCTTAGCCAATGGATGTTGTGTTTAAGATGAATTGTTGACTTATATGGACTCATACTTAATGATTATAGATCATCTAGTTGCAATAGGTTGTTGGGTGACAAAATAGCCTAATTAGGTGATATGTAAATTGATTAGCATCATGAGAGTGAGCTAGTCTACTTGAGTGTTCCATGTCATAAGAATGAATGTGAATTGAATGTTTATGCATCATTGGTCATTTGTCTTGATGGTTAGATAATGAAGATTTAGGATGATCTTGGAGAAATCCTTCACTTAGGTTGATTCTTAATGCTAGACTTGACATGATAAACCAAAGTTTTGTACTACACCTAGATTAGGTAGTTCTAGTTTGGCATGACAAACCGAATTAGATCTACACCTTAGATTAGATAGATTTTTGGTCTCATCCCATGCATTAGGGATAGATTCGAGTAAGCGGTGTTAGTACTTGACTAGGTTTGTTCATTCAATTCTTGAGCTTAGGCATTTCACACCCGGAAGGAGTTAGATGAATTGCTTGAACCGAATCTTTTGTGAGCTTCTCACATCCTATCCAACGGGAGTTGATGAGTAGGGTGATTAGTGAACTAATTGGACTTGTGATAAATGCTCATTGATTATTGAATTGCGAACGGGAGTTCTTGTCATTTCGATGATTGATGTAGGGATTGATACCACGGGAGTGGATTAATCTATTTATGTGTGTTCCATGTTCTAGGATAGTGTTTAATGCTTCCAATTGATTCATTGTTTGATTGTTAATCATCTCATTAATAACTTAGCTCATGATCCAACACCTTTGTTTTGTGTATTATGTCTAATGTCTTGTATTTTATTTTCTTTCTTGTCTTGTCTTCTTTCTTACATTTAGTTTCTAGTTTAGCTTTGTATTTCGTTTTTGTTAAAAACCAAAAATATGTTTTGCTCTAGATTAAGAAGTTTCTTGCATTCTTGGTGCTTCAATCTTAACCCCTTATGGATTGACATCTTAAGTACTACAATGACATGAGTACACTTGGGAAATTGAAAACGAAAAATATCCCGTATCATCTCTTGATACCAGACTCCTTACACAACTCATCCATCTGGTTGTTACAGAACTCCAAACCATTATCAGTTCTTAAACACTTGATTTTCTTAACAGTCTGATTTTCAACTGCAGCCTTCCATTCCTTGAATCTCAAGAACACTTCATTCTTTGTTCTTAGAAAATAGATCCAAACCTTCCTTGAATAGTCGTCTATAAAAGTAACAAAGTACTGACATTCTGCAAGGCTCATGGGAGTTGAGGGAGAACCCCACAAATCTGAATGTATGCAGTCTAAAACTCCTTTTGAAGTATGTTTTCCTTTTGCAAAACTCTGCTTGTGTGACTTTCCTAGCACACAGTTTTCACAAAAGCCCAAAGTTTTCACTTCCTTGCCAGTGAGATAGCCATTGTTCACTAACAACTGCATACTTTTTAGACTCATATGTCCCAGCCTTGAGTGCCACCTTTCTGTCATATCAATGTCTGCTTTAGAAACTGAAACTTCATCCTTTGTGACTGTTCCTTCAAGGTAATATAGTCCATCCACATATATTTCTGAAATCACCTTTCGGTCTCCTTTATAGAATTGAACTCTGAAATCTTTACCTTCATATCTACAACCTGACTTCTCAAGAAGTCCATATGATATGAGATTTCTGCCCACAGAAGGCATGTATCTAACTTCTTTTAGAATCACTTGTGTGCCTTCTGGATTCATAATCCTTATCTTCCCCATTCCTTTAACATCACTGTGTGTGTTATTAGCCATTAACACTCTCCCTCCTTCAAATTCTTCAAGATCAAACAATAAATCTTTATTAGGAGTGATGTGGAATGTACAGCCTTAATCCAGAACCCATTCATCCTTAGGAGCTTGAACACTTGCCATGAGAACAAGGGGTTCAATACTGCTTGAAACAATGTTTGCAGAGTTTACTGCATTTTTCTGCTGATTATTGTTTTTTCTTTCAGGGCAATCTCTTTTCCAGTGACCATCTTTTCCACAAACCCAACAACCTTTGCTATTGTTATTCTTTGGTCTTGATTGTGATATGGGCTTGCTTTTAGATCTACCTCTACCTTGATTGTTGTTTCTCTGAGTTTGTCTGCCTCTGGAACTTACTAATAATCCTTCTGCTGGTGACTTGGAACCAGATTTTTTCTTTAGATCTAACTCTTTTGATCTTGCTGCACTAGCAACTTCTTCAAACGTGATACCTTCTCTACTTTATTTTAGAGTTTCTCTCAATATCTCATACTTTCCTGGAAGGGAGCTTAAAAGGAGAACAACTTGTACTTCATCTGGAACCTCAATATTTAGATTGCTCAGGTCCGCAATCATCCTCAAGAACTCATCAATATTCTCATCAATTGTTCTTTTTTCTCCTGCATCTTGAATGTGTATACCTTAAGATGAAGATATATTCTGTTAGGTAATGTCTTTACCATGAAGAGGCGCTCTAACATAGACCACGTCTCAGTCGCGTTAGTACACTTTTCAATCTTCCTTAACACCTTATCTCCCACATTTAAGAAGATAATTTCCATTGCTTTTTCACACCGTTCTGTCCTTGCTGCTTCATCAGCGATTCTCTTTCTCTTGTTTGCAGGATCAGCTTCTTCTTCTGGAGTTAACGCGGGGAGCGGAGCCTGCTCCACCAACACATCTTTCAACCCTAGTATCCTTAGATGTGCAAACATCCTTGTCTTCCAGAGAGAAAAGTCTCCAGATCCGTCAAACCGCTCCACCTCGAGCTTCGAGTTTGTCATCTTGAATCGAATAGATTCCCCACCAAAAAACCGTGTGGCTCTGATACCACTTGTCAGGTACGCATCGGATATTCAACCTTAGATCTAATGACTTGCTTTGTGTCTTTCTTAGGTTATAAGTAACAATAAACTAAAGACACCAAGATTTAACGAGTTCCCCGAATGATTACGGGTACGTCTCGTGAGGGATTTCTTGCCCTCAAACTTCCACTAGAAATCAAGGTTACAAAGCTCTCAAAAGATTTTACAAAGACAAACGACACACAATAAAAAAAAAGGTATTCAAGACTTTTCTTTTCTCTTAATTGTGTTAGGGTTCTTCCTCTCGTCTCTGTTCTATTTATAACAAAATTTGCTAACTTGTTGCAGGAGATGGAGATGGGCTGCCAGACATTTAGGCCCAGACTGCTTTTCCCTCTGAAATCGGATCTGGGCTTAGAGATAAAATAAGACTGAGGCCCATACTTAATAAAAACAAATCCATTATACTATTTTTTAAGCAAGTCTAGATGCTTATTCACAATAAAAAGAACTTGGTGAAAGAAGAAAAAATATCAACGCATTAGTATTCCTCTAGTTTATATATGAATAATGGTTAACCCGCAGCTAACTCATTCCTTATAACCCATATAATCCATAATCCATTTGGATTCAAACCCATTTTTCCAAAAAAATACGAATGCACACCTCTAATAAATGGATTGAGTAGAGTCAACTTATCAAACTCCAAGTCTCCAACCTCTGTGCCACTTCACCAGAGAAATCAACATCATCTTCTGCAGTTTGGTAAGATTTTGTTTCAATTAGTTTACTTTCCTCTATCTTCGAATTTGCGTCATACGTTGCTTCCCGAGATACGTTCTCAGTTTCGTCTGACTCATAAACCAAAGAAAAGCCGCATTTCAAAACCTTGCATTCTGCAACCTCACTTGCACCATTTGTCACTTCAAATCTAAGGGAAACATTAGTAGGAACACATCCAGTCTTATGCCTATATTCTTCACATTTTATATAGAACCAGTTGTTGTAGCCAATGAAGACATGGTCCGAATCAATCGTGCTTAGTTCATCTTCTGGAATCTTGGTCCAGCCTCCGACAAAGAAACTTATATGACTCAAGGATACATTGGCATGATCAGTTAACTCAAAGGTGCATTTCACTTGGAGACCGTTGTTTTGGTTTTTGTACTTCTTAAAGGAGACAACAACACAAAGAGCTAACCCATTTATTACTCTGCCTTCATCCCAATGCCGAGGCAGCTCCTGCTTTAGAACTGATCCAAATGCTTGGTGCTTGAACCACGGAGGTACTTCACTTCCAGGAAAGCAAGTACTGATCAAGGAATTAAATACAAAATCCTGAAAGTACAATAATGCCATAAGATGTTGATTTTCGAGGGTACATCACAGAGAGAGAGAGAGAGAGAGAGAGAGAGAGAGAGAGAGAGAGAGAGAGAGAGAGAGAGAGAGAGAGAGAGAGAGAGAGAGAGAGAGAGAGAGAGAGAGAGAGAGAGAGAGAGAGAGAGAGAGAGAGAGAGAGAGAGAGAGAGAGAGAGAGAGAGAGAGAGAGAGAGAGAGAGAGAGAGAGAGAGAGAGAGAGAGAGAGAGAGAGAGAGAGAGAGAGAGAGAGAGAGAGAGAGAGAGAGAGAGAGAGAGAGAGAGAGAGAGAGAGAGAGAGAGAGAGAGAGAGAGAGAGAGAGAGAGAGAGAGAGAGAGAGAGAGAGAGAGAGAGAGAGAGAGAGAGAGAGAGAGAGAGAGAGAGAGAGAGAGAGAGAGAGAGAGAGAGAGAGAGAGAGAGAGAGAGAGAGAGAGAGAGAGAGAGAGAGAGAGAGAGAGAGAGAGAGAGAGAGAGAGAGAGGAATACCCGATTATATCGATCACTTGACGTTGAATGTCTTGTGTTCTTTATGCAAGACATGATAGCATTCTTTGAGGCGTGTTCCAGTTCATGGCAGTTGGTGAAAATGAAGGTAGAATGAATCTGCTCCGTTGACATAAGCATGGCAAGTGGACTCGATACTGATTTCAGTGAGGTACAACCATGTGCATATAAGCATTGGAGATTCTGTGGCAGTCCCGAAAGAGTTGTGAGATTCTTGCAATACATTAACTCGAGCCGTTTCAAATGGTACAGTTCGTTGATGTTATTCAGGGTGTAGATTTCGTCATTCCTGCTTAAGCATAAAAGCCGCAGTAAGGGCATGCCATTATTTTGTGGCATCTTTGTTATTGCTGTTCCTTCGAGTAGCAAAATCTGCAAATTTTCTATGTTCTTGGGAAAACTCTTGAGTTTTGAACAGCCAGAAAGTTTGAGTTCTTGAAGAGATCCAAGATTTGTAGAGTCAGAAAGAGTCTCAAGATTTTTGCAGTCTTTCAAATCCAATAAGATAAGTCTCCGGAGATTACCAATTGATGGAGGAATTCTATCTATTGCAGTGCCATTTAAGTATAAAGCTTCTAGATTTTCTGAAGTCACCTGAAACTTCTGAAACTTTGAGCAGCCACTAAGGATGATAATCTTCAAGGAACATAGTCTGATCTCTGGCAGAGACACGAGACCTGTGCATCCTCTTAGATTCAAGAAAATGAGACTCTTCATGTTGTGTAATATCTCTCCGGGTAACTCCTTCAAACTTGTGCAGCCTTCGAGGTTTAATCTCAAAAGATTTGGTGCTTTTGATAAACCCAACAAAGAACTCAACTCACTCGAATGACTGAGATCAACCCACTTCAGTTTTGGTGTAGCCTGTGATGACCAATAAATAAATTATGTAAGCAAAATGTAGTCATCTAGTAAACTGTAACTTGATAAGTCTAAAAAGGAGATACACACCTTATCACCAGTACAGACTCGTCTAATCTTGCTGTAAGGCAACCTCAGATCGATAAGATTCTTGGGGTCCAAGTCAGAAGGAAGTTCCTCCGCTGGGAATTTCAGCCAGTGGAAATATCGAACATTACATATTGGGAACTCAAGACCATCGGGTAGGTTTAATCTGCAGTCAGCTTGGCATTGCCGAGGACAATGAGAATTGTAAACTTTTAGGTACCGGAGATTGCTCATACCAACAAATGCTTTGTTGTCTAAGGGCATTTCCTCCATTTTAGACATGTCTAGGACAATACCTCTTATCTTGTCTCTTTCCTGTCGATCAAGTAAACACTACAAGTTGGTGAAATTGAAACACATGAAACTACAATTAATTGGAATTGGGAAATAAATAAAGTTGCAAACTTTAACTCCAAAATCTCACCTTTATGTCCTTCAGTGCATCAGTAAACTCTTTACAACTCGACGGCAATAACCTTTGTTTCCCTGCTGTAGCTTCAACACATGATTTTGCAAGTTCTATTCCCAATGTATAGATTAGATTATGCATCTCTACTCTACCTTCAGAGATACGAATCAAGAACTTGTCACTGAGAGCTCTTACTTCCTTCCCGGCTTCTCCAGATTCAGCGTCCAAACAGTAAAATAAACTTTTAATGTAGTTTTCATCTTGTGATCTAAAGAAACATGCGATATCCAGAAAAACATCCTTCTGATGGTCATTCAACTCATCATAGCTGATAATCAACTCCTTTCTGATCTTCTCGTTGGAACGTTGTGTCAGTGTTCCAAGTCTTGCTTCCCAATGAGCCTCGTCTTTCCCAATAAGTTCCTCACCCAGTGCCTTGAGTGCTAATGGATTTCCGCCGGTGTAATCCACAAACTTTCTAGACAAATTCATGAACTTACATGATTTATCATCAAAGGCGTAAGAGCTAAAGATGTCTAAGCTCTCTCTATCGTTAAACTCGGGGACTTCATAGATATCGCTTGCCATTGCCAGTCCCTTGAGCAATGACTTGTCGCGTGTAGTGATGATGATCCTGCTTCCCTTCTTAATCCAATCGCAGTTCCCAAGAAGCGCATTTACTTGTTCCGTGTCACTCACGTCATCAAGAACAACCGCAATTTTCTTCATCAGAAGACGATCCTTCCAAACCTCGAGTGCGTTCTCATTATCACAACGTATTTCTTCATCCGGGAGTAAACCTTCCACTAGTGTCCTTTGCAGTTTCAGCTTATCTGATCCATGTGCCTTCGACTTTTCACGGACGGACTCGATAAATACGTGGCTGCCAATCTTCTTCTTCAGCTTTTTTTAACAATTTCTTGGCGAGAAAGGTTTTGCCGATTCCACCCATCCCGACGACTGCAACAATACGAGTTTCGTTGTCATTGCACTTCACATCCAAATTTTGTTCCAATTGCTTCAGGCGTTGTTTTTCGGGTTTAATTCTATTTGGTTCTCTGCTGGGACCTTCTTGGGCTTCTGTGTTTTCTCCTCGTCCTCCTAGTTCAGGATTTTCTTCTCTTTGCGTTAATTCTCTGGTTAGGGCAACCTTAACCTTTTCAACGAGGCCAATCAAGAAATCGTGTTCGTTCCTGCAAAAAGAGAGAGCGAGAGAGAGAAACCCAATGAGGACTCTTGCCTGCCTCATGTGAAGCATTATTCCTGAGTCCTGAGTCCTGAGTCCTGACTTTAGTTTTAAATGTTTTGCGATTAATATATGAGTTAATTTTATTGTTTATATTACCTTAAATTTTGGTTGTAATTTAAAGTATACATTAAAATTTTAAAATATTTGAGATAAACCTTATATATATTTTGTTCAAAATGACATCAATGTTCTTAATTAATAACTAAAAAATCAAAAAAAAAAATTACTTTGATTAATTAGTTTTTAAAATATTACTATACGACTAAAATAAAAATATTATTTATGAGATTTTTTTTTTCAAATTTTAGATAGTGATAAATTTAAAACAAATATTTATAATCATGACAAATTAATTTACTATGTTATGATAATGATAAACTAATTTACTATGTCTAATATTAATCAATAATTAAAATTAAAATTCAGATTAAAGTGACATTTCAAAAAGGAAAACATAATAAGATACAAAAAAGCACAAAAGTCATATTCTCTCTTCTCTTCCCCTCGGAAAAAACGAATAAGTTAATTTGTCAAGATTTTTAGATAAATATTAGTTACATTATTTTGTATTAATAAAGAAGAAAACTAAGTCTACAAAAATAAAAGTATAAGCCGATTCAAACTTCAAAATATCGACTTTGTTAATAACTCAGCATAAAAATAAACTAAGTTTACTAAGAATAAACAAGTCAACGGAAAAAACTTATAAATCAATAAACAAAACAAAAATTCAATAGTCTTCAAAAATCAACAATATTAAAATTCAGTTAACCAAAATATAAATCGATCGTGTTAGAATAAGTTATAAAAAAAAAAAAAATTAGTCGACGAAAATGAAATATAAGTCAACAATCAAAAAATCAATCTTACTAATAAATCAACGTAAAAGTAAGTAAGTCTGCCATAAATAAACAAGTCGAAATAATAAATTATAAATCGATGAACAAAACAATGTCAACAGTTTTAAAAAAACCGACTATGTAATAAATCAAGAGAAATTTTTTCAAATACCACTAAAATAGTTTATTTTCCAAAAACACCAGAAAAAAATTTTGTTTCCAAAAATACCACAAAAACTAAAAATGAATTATAAGGGTTTATAATTTAAATATTTGGGTTTGGGTTTAGTATTATGGGTTTAGGTTTTAGTATTTTGGGTTTAGGATTTAGTTTTTTGGGTTCAATGTTCAGTTTTGAGGGTTTAAAGTTTGGTTTTTTAATTTTGTGATATTTTTAGAAAAAATTAATATTTTTGTATTTTTGGAAAATAAAAGTATAAACTTTAATTTTAGAATTAAAACTTAGTTTTGTGGTATTGATGAGAATTGCTCATAAATCAATCAACCAAAATATTAGTCTGAGTGTTTTAAAATAATTCGATAGAGAATAAAATTATGTCAACATAAGTAAAAAATAAATCGACAATTCAAAAAATCGATCTTATTAATAATCGATATAAAGTGAAATAACTTTACCAAAACTATCAAAATCATCATTAATAATTTTAATTACTTATTTTTAAATAAATTAGATAATGATTTTTAGTTATTTATTTTTGAATAAATTAGAAATCTAAATAATATTATCAAGAATAATTTTTTTTTAATTTATTTAAAATTTTAGATAATAGTTACTCTAAACATAGTAAATAACTAGTCTTAGATTTTTATTATTAATACTACCACTGTTCTTGAAAGTTTGATTTTCTATCATTTTATTTTTTGTTCTTGAAAATGTGATTTCTTGTGATCTTAATTAATGCAGATTTTACAAAATAAATAAATTTATTTAGTTTTACAAGATTAGTTAAATGCAATTTATTAAAGAAAAGAGGTAAAAGTCCAAATGCTTAAATAGACATATCACCACATGACAAAAGCCAGTTTTCATCAATATATGTACCTTAAAAAAACAATATAATCACTTAGAGGAAGCATCTATTGCTTTTTAATTTATGTGAAAAATGCTAGAAAATCAAATTTTCAAGAACAGCAAGAGTAAAAAAATAACGAATTATAATTGATTAACTTATTGATTTATAATTCATTACAAATTACATATTTATATAATATGTTTAAAATTTTTTTGAAATAATGGTTAAATAAATAAAAGTGCATTATGGAAAAATTTGTAATAGAACTGTAGTTTTCAAATTATTTTAAATTTGAGTATATTGTTTTTCTAAATTTATAGCTATGTCCCTTAATACACAGTATTTTCACTTTATGACAACAAAAGTTTTACTATTTTTTTTTCATTTACTCGTTATTGGAACAAGTTCCATATTTTTTTTTAATATGGTCAACCCTAAATAATACTCACTATTTTCCCAAATATAAGATGTTTAAAGAATTTTTTTTGTTCTATTTTTTAAAAATGTTTTGCAAATTTATATGCATAATTTTAATATTGTTTGATACTTTAACTCTTTAAATTTTGCAGTGTTTTTATTAGTTGAATTGTGTTTTAACTAATTATTAAATAATATTTAGATTTTTAAAAAAGTTCATCATATATTTTGAAACGTTGGGAGTAGGGTTATAGTTCTTTTGGGCCAATAATTCTTTTTAACGTCATTTCAGTCAACACGCGATTCATAGCCAATGAAGACCTACCACCCAGAGTAACATTGAGTATCTAAAATTGAGCTCCAGTAGAAAACATTCAATAATTTGATTAAAGGCACTTTCTTTATAACCGAGTCGTCAATAACTAAAAAAAATTAAAAAATTAGCCTCTCTGACTCGGTATTTTGAAATGTGATATGTTTCAAATAACTTAAAATACCGTTAAATACTGGAATACAAAGTGAACGTTCAAAATTATTTGTTAAACAAAATCATAGTCAAGTACGTTGGGTTACCTGTTAGGGTCCAGTATCAAGGCTGACTTGGCCGCAACATGTTGCAAAGCTGCATCCCACTTAATGATCTTGTCGCCTCGATGATGATGATCTCCCTGCCGCCTCCACAGATTCCATAACTTATCACCGAAATCTCCTTCAAGCTTTTTCACCGTGGATGGGTTCAATTTATAAAAGATTGGAATAACCCATAGAGTACTTCGATCCACACACTCTTTTATCCTCACAAGCTCGTCTAAACACCTATGTGAGTCCGTGTAGGTACTTGATAAAATCGCCAGTGCGATCCTTGATTCTTCTATCCTTCTAAAGAGATTTGCAAGTTCCTCACCTGCTTCCTGATCAGTGTGGATAAAAGCATTGATCCCGTGCCGTTTTAATTCAGCGGAGAGATGGGACACGAAGTTTTGGCGCAGCTCATCTTCCTGGAAATTGATGAACACTTGCGGTCCTGTTTTGACTTTGGTAGAGGAAATTGCCAACATGTTTTTTTTTTGTGTGTTTTCGGTGGAGTGCTCAGAAAGGCTTTGAAATTTCTATCAGTTGAAGTCCTGTTATATATATCTTAGCCATTAATTTCCACACGTCAAGATTAAAATGTAAGTTATATATATAATCTTGAAGACCAATTCTTCTTTTGAATGTCCAATAATATTTGAACTTATTTAGCCGAGAAAATAATATCTGAACTTAATGATATGGATTATACCTCTTACCTATTTACTTGATATTTCTACTTCAATTACGAGCAACTTCGATGTTAGACGTTCGGTGACATCAGAGAAATGACACAATAAAGCTCAATAATCTTGTTTCGATAAAACAAGAGCGAGAGAGATCGATGTGAGTTCAAAATCAATCAAAATGGTAAAATTAAACAAAAGTATCTCAACTTGTGTATCAAAGTGACGAACTCAAATCTCGATGTTGGATATGTGAATAAATTTACCTATTTATGGCTTCCATCCCAAGGAAATAATGGATCAAAAGATCGAAACTTCTTGGTAAACAATCCAAAAATAGTTAAATTAATAATGTATAGTGTGTATTTTTAGTTTTTTAAACAAAACTTAGAAAACTTTTAGTATCTTTTATTTTGAGTTAAAAGAATAAAATTTTCTAATTCTAGGAAATCAAAATAATAAATGTTCACTAAATGATATCTTATTTTTGTTGTATAATCAACCAGAAAAATGCTATTCCGACTAACAATCAAAACTTACGGTAGATTTAGTGAACATATATCAACCTAACGCATGGGAATAGGTGTAACGAGAATTTAAAAAGAAAAAAATGGGTGATCACTCTTGACATAAATGGGTAAAAAAATGGATCGAATGATCACCACGAGTTGATTTTTTGTGTCTATCTTTTATTTAAATATTTTTGTTGTAGTTTTAAATTGTTGGTTTAATTTATATATTTTTGTTGTAAGTTTTAGTTGTTGTTCTAGTTTGTTTGATAATTACCAAGATTGTTAATTTTAATTTTATTTTATTTTATAAATAATCTTATGTGTAATAAAAAACATAGTTTAATGTTATCTAATGTTTCATTTTTTAAAAATAGAACATATCAGAAACTCGTTCTGTTCTATAGATTCAAACATATTTCTGTCATATAACCCGTTCTGTGTTATTTTAAAAATATTCATAATGTTTTTAACTTTTTATTAAATTTAAATATATCAATAATAATATTTAAAAGTTTTTGGCAGTTTAAATTTTATCATATCTGGTATAAATAAACATGTCAACCAAAAAACCGAATTAAACAAATAAACTTTTAAATTTGGATGCTTGTTAAATTAAACTATAGTGCCATTTTAATAAATATTGTTAACATTATATATTTGAAAACAAAAATAGGAACAAGAATCTAATTTAATACATAGATGTGATAACAATATAGTCATGGAAGATTAAACTATAGTTTATGTGTAAGTACACTTGCTGTATTTGCTGGTTTCGAAACTATAATTTTTTGTATTTGCTACATTATATGCAGCCTTTGTTTTAATTTTTTTTTTGAATAATTTTATGGGAAAAAACAGAGCTAGAAAAACAGAAACTATAATTTCAATCTTGCAAGACAAAATTGTGAATTTTCTTTAGTTGTCATATTAAATGATATGTAACAATTTCATATATATACTGTTACATTTTTTCTTATTTTGCAAAAAATAAAATTAGGTGGGAAACATAATAGTGTATAATTTTCAGTATTTAATGTCGACCAATTAGAAAGTATGTTTTAAAAAAAAAAAAAACCATCATCATTATTTTGATCATTTAGATTGAAAGAAATTAAATATTAGGTTTGTAAATTATTTGCAAAGCTGACATCTTGGAAAGAATATACTTTTAGAAACATGAATACAATTATATAAAGAAAAAATCAGAAAGACTACTATGATTTAATACCAATAGACAACTTAACTGTAGTATAATAATGGAGCTGGAGCTGGAGCATAAAAGAAAATAAATAGTATTAGGTTTGTTAATAACCGAGAACCGAACAGTAACCGTATGGAACCGAATCTAAACCTATAGACATTAGTAATAGTGATTCACCATGCCAGTTGAAGCCTGATTAATATGTCCTAGAAAAATAAATCTTACAATGTCGAGCAATTATTAATTATACCTAAGTGCACGTACGATAAGATACGCTTGTACACAATCGCGATCGAATCCACAAATAATTATGTATTATGCACAAGTATGCGGGAATAGTTAATCTAAATCGTTGATTAAAGGCTTGAAACCTCATGCAACCAAATAGCTAAAAGGGCAAATAAGTAAAAAGAAATGAATAGAGTCAAACTAGATTGGTAAATTATGGAAATCATTCGATCATGGGTAAGGCTATTGATTTGGAAGAACAAACAACCAATTTATGATACAAGAAACAATCATTAAGTTACATCCTGAAACACATAAGCAACAATAATCCAGTTTCATAAGATTTGTTACTTCATTAATTAGACAATTAGATAGCAAAATAATCAAGTCCAATAAATCTACTAATTATTCTAGCGCCAATTTTTATTTGCTACAAAAGTATAATCCTCCAAGCTTTTTCAACTATATTCAGAAACAATGTTACGCATATAGTATCTGCATTAAATAGTCTAAATTCAAAAGCATATTTGCTAAAAAATGATATGGCGGCAATAATATAATAATAAGGTTCAGCCTTCATCATGCATGAAAGAGAGCCTTAACTATAAAGAGCTAAAAATTAACAAATTTTCAAAAACCTCTATAAGTTTTTTTCAAAAAAATACAAAAAAATTCTCTGGTCCCAAATTGAGACAGTTTAAAAATTAACAATATTCGATGAAATAGTAGAATAATAATTTTGAAAAATTAACGTGTATATTTAGTCCCATTAATTAACACCCCAAATTAATAATCACATATATATATACACGAATGTATGGTTTTGGTGTTTAAAGAATTTTTTTTTTTTGTTAAAGCTCATCTCTAACTTTCATTGTATCAAACAATTGTTATGTTGTGATTTAAAATTATTTCATTGTAAAATCGTCTATATCTTTGTAATAAAAGTAGCTGAATATTTTTTTTTTGTAAAGTTTCAAAATTCTGAATATACATCATATTTATTTTCATAGTCTTAAAGACGGTCTACTATGATACATGAGGGCACTAAATCATAAATTTAAATTTTTGTATATCGTTCTTATAAGTGAATTCATGTATAGTCTTTTTTTTTCTAAAGAGTTTTTTTCTAAATATTAAAAATTTTAATCCAAAATTACAAAATTTATAATATTCAAACTTTAATTTTATTTAAATCAAGTCGTCTCAACTCATATTTCTTAAGAGAATATTAAAATAAATATCTTTGTAAATAATTATATAAATTAGCAAAATATCATATTTTTAACATTGTTTATTTATAGAGGTTTCACTATAGTATAAGTTGTGTGGTACGTTGTTATTGTTAAACATAAACACAAGCTAATTATGGCTTTGTCAAGTCTATCAGTTGTACTTACGTGTATTGACTTTTTCCATTGCTGCGGTGAGATGACAATGAGAAATATGTAATTAATGATTAGACACCGCATACAATATAAATCATGATGGATTTAAATTTTGAACAAAAAAGTCAACGGAATTAGCAAAATATCAACGGAGAATTAGTCATTCGGTAAACCTTTTTGGCTTTCATATTTTATTGCCAATAGGTATGATCTTTCAAGAACAAGCAAACGTGTTGATATTCAATTTGTTGGAGACTCGGTCTTCAGTAGCAAATAATTAACCGCAAATGTATTTCGTTGATTTTGAAATTAGATGTATGGATTTTAAAATATCATGGGTTATGCATATATATAAATTGTTTTATTTTTAAATTTTAAATTCATTATAAATCTAATATAGATTTTGAATTCTAAAATAAATCACTAAATGAAATAACACATGATTTTGACTAATATTTAAAAGTTCAAAAATGAATAACACGTGATTTCGACAAATATGTTAAAATCAATGATCCAATAATACATGATTTTGCTTGGGTTTTTAAACTAATTAAAATACATGAACCAATAAACTTCCTAAATTAAGAACTTAAACCTCTAATGAAAATTAAGCTATAGAACACATGCATCAATATATATATATATATATATATATATATATATTTATTGTGTGTTATATTTTCATCAAAAATATATAATCTAATAAATCTACTACAAATGATGATTACTTAAGCTAACTCTAATATATATGATTATGATTGATGTGCGATTTTACAAACAATGTGCAGTTCTCTCTCAAACACTGACTCTAAATTTTAACTAACGATTTTATATGTATCATATTTACGATGGACAACTTTATCTTTAGCATATGAGACCGCTATGAACGGTTCATTCGTAGTTTTCTAGAACTTCAGATAAACTTTACAAGATGTTATCTTTGTTCGTTAGAACATCTCTAATGTATTACACTATTTTTTACTCTAAAATACGGTAATTTTAAAATAGAATTGCATTTTTTTCCAATGTATTACTCTATTTTTCACTCTAAAAAATAATATTTTAAGTATATTTTTATTTTCTATTTTGTTAATAATTACTAATAATACATTTTATTTATAAAACTTAAAATTTAACCCATTAATTTTCTTTCATAACTTCTAAAAATTATGATATCATTTAAAATTAACCATATTAATTTAGTAATTTGGGTGGATCCGGAAGCGATTTACCGAATTATTAACTCATTAAATAAATAATGTTTGTTGTTTTAAATTTATCTTATGTATTTTAATTTCAGTTTTTTCAGTTTTTTTTTTAAGTTTATATCATTATATTTTCTATTAAAAAATATTAGAAGATTCTGACAATTTGCTTGTCAAATAAATTATTATAATTCTTAAAATAAAGTAATTTAAAATTATAAAGACTATTTTATAAATAAATAAGTTTAACTCTAAAATAGAGTGAAAAATGAGATTACTATATATTTAGAGTAAAAAATAGGTTTACACTATTTTTATTTTGAAACTATAGTAAAGTTGAAGCATACTTTACTCTAAAATAAAGTTTAATGTGTGATTTAGCTTACGAACCCAGAAAAATCTCTTAACTCTCCTACGATTTTGCAAGTCACATTCGGTCAGCTGTAACAAAGGGCCTTCTTGGTACACATTATACTACTGGTTGGAAATCTCTAGTTAATCAATTTGCTACATAGGGAGACGAGAGCTTCCACCATATGTATCATCGGTTTAGTTGGGTTTTTTATATTATCAAATGCACTTAACCAAATTCTCTAATTAATTAGATTCGAATAATAATCCTTGAAGTCTACTAACAATGTAAATTTATTTTGGTTTGTCTAAACCATAAATTATATTGAGTTTCTAAACGGTTTAATACTAAACCGGTTGTAACACTTTTTATATAAGAGAGGATTCTTGTAACAAAAGAATTAAATTGAATAAAATCATTTTATTCTTTCATCTCATCTTCTTCGAATCAACTAACATGGTATCAAAGTGGGTTACTACGCTTCGTCTCTAGTCTTCGAATCTTTCCGATTTGTCGCCAATTCCTGAGCAGATTCGATTAATCCGTCGAAATCGAGCTAATATTTCAGCTCATTTTTGGTCTGTCAGCCAGAAAAATCTTAATCTTCTTTAAAAATTGGATAATCCGCCGTAAAGATGGTTACAGTTAGAAATCTCACTCGCCGCAAAAGAGCAACGTCATGAGCTTCTCAAGAAAGATCACCACCACCTCAAGATTCAACACAGCAATCTCCAATTGGTGAAACAATGGATAGCATACACTCACCTTATCATCTGACGAATGGTGGCAATCTGGGAGCCTTAATCATCAATGAGGTACTTGATGGAACAAATTATATAACCTAGAGTATTTCTATGAACACTGCTTTAGATGCTAAGAATAAGTTGGCGTTTGTGGATGGATCGATACCAAGACCACCTGAATCTGATCCGATCTATCAAATTTGGTTTCGCTGCAATAGTATGGTAAAATCGTGGTTTTTAATACTGTTTCAAATCAAATCTATGGAAGCATACTTCTTTTTAATGATGCCTCTGCAATTTGGAAAGATATACTTACTGGGTTTCACATCACAATTCTACCAAGATCTTATCAGTTGACTCAACAAATTTGGAATCTAAAACAATATTCAATGACAATGTTAGACTTTTTCACAACCTTGAAGACCTTATGGGATGATCTTGTTGGAGCAGATTGTGTTGATACTTGCCATATATATATGTATTTGTTGCAAGCTTGTGCAAACAAGGACAGAACATGCCAAGATAAATAAGTTTTTAGCTAGATTGAATGAGTCGTATGGAATGGTTCATAGTCAAATCATAATGAAAAAAATTGTACCTGATCTTGTAGGAGTGTATCATCTTTTGGATCAAGATCACAGTCAAAGAACCTTGGTTCCTACTCAGCCTAATGCTATTGTATTTCAAGTCTCTAATAGAGATTCAAGTTCAAGTGTTGTTTCTATCAATGCTGCTCATTGAACCCATAACAATTCAAGAAAAATCCATCCAAGTTGTTCTCATTGTGGATACAATGGCCACATGGTTGATAAATGCTATAAGGTCCATGGATATCCTCCAGGCTTTAAGCACAAACAAAAGAACCTACCCCCAATGCCTCTTCAAACCAAGCCTATGGTAGCACATATGGCACTGACAAATGCTCCTAATGCTATGGAAGGTTTGACTTCAACTCTGACAAAGGATCAAATACAAGAATGCATAGCCTATTTCAGTTCTCAACTACACACTACTCCACGTCTTCAATGTATTCAAGCTGATGTTCAAACTGACATTGCATCGACATCTACTTCAGATGCTACTATCACTACTCTACCATGTATGCTTTTTTCTATCTCCACACTTTGCTTTATTGGTATTCTGAGAGCTACAAGAAAAGTTTTATCTTCTGATTCATGGATTATTGATAGTGGTGCTACACATCATGTTACACATTATAGAAGTTTGTTTGTGAGTTTTATTGGAAATGTGAATTCATCTGTTGTTACTCTTCCTACTGGTTTGAATGTAAGGATTGTAGGTGTAAGAAAAGTCAGATTGAATGATTATCTCATCCTTAACATTGTTTTATACATTCCAGATTTCAGACTAGGTATCTTGAGTATCAATCAGCTGACAAAAGATTTGGGTTATAGAGTGGTGTTTGATCAGTATACATGCATGATACAGGATCCTATTATGGAGTTGACGATTGGAAAAGTTGAACAAGTCTCAAATTTATATGTCTTGGATACAAACTCCTTACCTACGAGTGTAGCTGAGGTGCAATCGTTTCCTTTGTGTTATGATGTAGTTGTTGATTCATCTTTGTGGCACTATAGACTAGGACATCCATCCATGTATAAGACATATTCTCTATCTCATGTACTTGGATTCAAAGAAAGGAATAAAATTGTTTTTCCGTGTGATATTTGTCCTCTTACAAAACAAAAACATCTAACTTTCAGTTCTAGGAATAATGTGTGTGATACTGATCATACAGTAGATGATATAGATATTTCCTAACCATGTAGGTGATCATACTCGTGCTACATAAATTACTTAATGAAAACTAAGGATGAGGTGTTAACATTGTTTCCTACTTTCCTAAAAATTGTTGAAACATAATTTCAAACCGTCGTTAAAGGAGTAAGATCATATAATGCTCTAGAGTTGAAATTCACAGAGTTGTTCAAGACAAAAGGGATCTTAAGCTTCCATTCATGTCCAGAAACTCTAGAAAAGAATCTCATAGTGGAAAGGAAACATTAGAATCTGCTTAATGTGGCTCGTACTCTGATATTTAAAGCTTAGGTTCCTTTAGAGTATTGGGGAGATTGTGTAGTCACAACAACCTTTTAATCAACAGATTACCTGCTCCTTTTCTAAAAGACAATTCACCTTTTGAGGCACTAACACAAACATCATGAGTATCATTCTTTAAGAACATTTGGTTGCTTATGCTACGGTTCAACATCCACAAAAGGTAGACATAAGTTTTAGCCTAGAGCAAAAGCATGTGTGTTTCTTGGGTACTCTGTTAGATACAAAGGTTATAAATTGCTAGATTTAATATCACATCAAGTCCATATCTCTAGACATGTAGTTTTCCATGAAGATATATTCCCATTTGCTTCTGGAAATCTTCACTCGTTCCCTGACATTTTCAATGATTCAAGTATGGTACATACAGAGAATGAGTTTCTAAAAACTGAAAACTCTACGGAGAATACAACAGTGAATACAAAGAATGTTTCAGAGGATACACAAGAAGTATATGTTAGTAGTGATGAAGCTGGAAACTCTTTAACTGATTCAGAAACATCCCGCAGGCAGACAAATACTCCAACATATCTTGAGGATTGCTATTTTAATCTTGTTGAAACTAATATTCCTTACCCATTATCGGATTATATGAACTATGATAAACTTTAGATCCTTTCAGAGCATTTATATGTTCTGTTTCAGCTCATCTAGAACCAACTACTTATAGAGAAACAAAGAAATCTACCGACTGTTTGAAAGTCATGATTGAGGAACTTCGTGCCTTGGAAAGCACAGACACTTTGTAAGTGTGTTCTTTACCATCAGAAAAAGGCCATAGGATGCAAATGGGTTTACAAGGTCAAGCTCAGTTCAGATGGAACTTTAAAAAGATACAAAGCAAGGTTGGTTGCTAAAGGCTACACACAACAAGAAAAAATATATTATGTGGAAACATTTTCTCCTGTTGCTAAAATGACAACACTTAAAGTTTTTCTTGCTGTATCAGCAGCCAATAACTGGCATTTAAACTAGTTAGATATCTCAAATGCCCCTCTCAATGGTGATTTGGATGAGAAGGTTTATATGTTTCTACCTTAAGGCTATACACCAAAAGAAGGTGAATTTTTATGGATTAAAACACGCATCAAGATAGTGGTTCCTAAATTTCTGTACTACACTTCAAGCTCTCGGATTTCAGAAATCATGAGCAGACCATACATTGCTTACAAGGAAAAGAAGAGGTAATTGCATGGCTTTATTGGTTTATGTAGATTACATAATCATTGCTAGTAACAATGCTACATAAACTGCCCAACTTATTACTGACTTAGAGAATACTTTCAAACTAAGAGACTTGGGTGCACTTCAGTATTTTCTTGGTCTCGAAATATCTCGATCTAGTTCAGGAATTTCTATCTATCAATGAAAATATACCTTGGAGTTACTAGAGGATGCTGGTTTGTTAGCTGGGAAACATGTCAATGTACCAATGGAACCTAACTTGAAGCTTGGACAACGTGAGAATGAACTTGTTATTGAAGATCCGTTAGTTTACATACGCTTGATTGGAAAGTTAATGTACCTCACCATCACTCGTCCTGACATCAGTTATGCGGTGAATAGACTCTGTCAATTCTCGGGTGCTCATAAACATTCTCATCTTAAAGCAGCTCACAAATTTATCCACTACTTTAAAGGCAAAGTTGGAAGAGGCTTATTCTATTCATCTTCCTCATATTTAATACTTAAAGGGGTAACAAATGCAGATTGGGGATCATGGTTGGATACAAGGTGATCAACATTTGGTTATTGTATGTTCTTTGACCCTTCTCTCATATCATGTAAATCTAAGAAACATACAACAATATCTTTGTCTTTCGAAGAATCTGAGTATCGAGCCATGTTCTTTGCTGCAAAAGAGATCGATTGGGTTATTAAGCTCCTTAATGAGTTGCAGCACCTCAAGGGAAAGTTGTTGCATTGTATTGTGATTCTACTGCAGCCATACACATTTCTAACAACTCATTTTTCCATGAGAGAACAAAACACTTTGAAATAGATTGTCACATGGTTTGTGAGAGAATAGAAATAGGTTTCCTCAAAACTTATCATGTAAGAACGAATCATCAGCTGGCAGATGTCTTCACAAAACCATTGTTTCCTATACAGTTTGCAGAACTCATTGGGAAGATGGCTTTCATCTCAATCTTCTCGCCATCTTGAAGGGGGATAACAACATAAATTGATTTCGGTTTATCTAAACCATAATTAGATTGAGTTTGTAAACGGTTCAATATTAAGCCGGTTGTAACTCTCTATATAAGAGAGGGTTCTCTGTTACAGAAGAATTAAGTTGAATAAAATCATTTTCTTCTTTCATCTCATCTTATTCTATTCAACTAACATCTACGATGCGGAAAGAGGCTCATGGCTTACAAACTTAATGACATTTATAAGTCATTTTGTGAGCATCCAAAAAACCGCGTAGACACAAGATAACATGCATATAAAGAAGACAAGACTTAAAAGGTACAAAACAACGAGATACATGAGGATCGGCCAAGGATACCGGCCAATACATTTACATTTGATTCTGACAAACCATGGTGATCACCACCAATTCTGAAGCAAACAAAAATTTGACCTGATTCACACATCAATAATATGAAAAAAAAACCCCCCCAAACAACATTTATAATTGGTTTTATATAAAACAAGAAAAAAACTCAAAACATCTTATATATAAAAAAATGGTCAACTCTCTCCATTATTGTGCCACGTGATCACAAAACCAAATGTCATATGTCCTTTAATATTTTTATCATTCGCTCCTTACATTTTTCCGTTACTTTTCCTTCACCTACTTTTTAATTTGCCAAACCTCTTCATTTTTCCTCCTATGATTAACAATTTCCACATCAATATATGGAGTTACATTGAGGTTATTAAACTTTCTAAGTTTCTAATTATACTACGGTTTGATTGATGTTTTGAGAGTTTATTAATTCAACACTTAAATATTTTCAAAACTTCTATATTTTCTTAATTAATTACATAGCATGAATATATATATATATATATATATATAACTGTTTGTAAAGATTCTATGGAAGAAGTACTAGATATTCTGTGGTAAATGAAATGTTGGTTGATGGAGACAATGTAAGATCAAGAGTAGCAATATAAGTATCTTGTATAGTCTTTCTTATAATGAATTTTTTTTAGTTTTATGGTATGTTATAAACCTGAGTTTTTTTTACATTAAGTGTTCACCTAGAAGCAAAAAAAAAAAGTAAGAATATTTAAATTTGTTGATGTTATATGTTTTACAAAAACAACTCATGAGTTAAACGTAGAATACATAGAACTTCGATGCTCATATTTTTTTGGACGAAACTTGTTTAAAAGTTAATGTTTTTCAATATGGTAAGAGTACAAACTATTTATATTTAAAAGGGTTTGTATTTTTGGAGAGACTTTGAAGTTACAATACGTAACTATTTCATATATGAAATTGTGTATAAAAAGATGCAATCGGCCATTACGAATTAAAAAGTTAATACGTTAAAAAGTAAAATCTAATTTGGTAAAATCTAATTTACAACCTTTAAAAATATTTTAATTATTATGAAAGATTGAATATTTTTTCTTAGAAAATATATGTATCTTTCACTTTCAAATGTTTTCACACAATAAAAAAGTTTAGATCAACTAAACAAACAATTTCTTTCAAAACAATATGTGAACAAAAACCTAAAGCAAAGCGGATAAACAAAATCCACGCATAAAATAGTTTACTACGAAAGATTGATCATATTTTCTCTAGAAAATATATGTATCTTCCACTTTCAAGTGTTTTCACACAATAAAAAAGTGTTTTGATTAACTAAACAAAAACATGATTCTCTTTCAAAACAATATATGAACGAAAACCTAAAGCAAAAGCGGATAAAACAAAACCGGCATATGCACGAGTACTCATATAGTTATTTATAATCATACAAAGAGAGTATTATCCATGTTACTATTACTGACTTTTACTGACTTTCGTGTACGCATTTGGTTTCTACATATTTCGGAACTATTACTGACTTTCGTGTAAGAAACCTGTTTTACTAGAAGTTTAAGAGAAATGTGTATATGAATGTCTCAATAATTTCCATGAAACGGATGGAATGCGACTTATTCAAAAGTAAGTTAAAACGCATCCAGTCAGGAGAAGAAATGATAAAACAAATTATCATCTATCAAATGATGTAGTTGAAAAGTAAAATATTATAAATGATTTCATAGTGAATTCTGTAAGGAAAGACATTACCTTTTTTTTTTTTTTTTGGGTAGCGTCTCATTGGATGAAAAGCATTACATAAGTATCAGGCCAGGCCATAAAAGTATTATCGTCTAATGAAATTATTTTATCAAAGAAATTGTTCATCAGTTTCTAGATAAAATATGATCGCGAATTAAAAATTGAATTTTGATAATATTTCAATAAATATTTAAAACGAAAAAGTATTGAAAATTAATAACTATTACTGTGAGTATATTGAGCCATCTGCCCATCCAATCAGGGAATATTATAGTTCCTGCCAAAATGGTACGGTGGCAATATCGAAAATAAGAGAAGGTGTTCTTTTATCATCAGCCTTATTATATCATGCATGAACCAGAGCCCTAAGTATGGTACGTTGTAATTGTTAAACATAAAAACAAATTAATGTATTTTGGTAAACGGTATTGTGGATTGACTGGTTCGAATAAAGTATTTTGAATATTAAAGAAAAAAACACAATCTAATGGTTTTGTCAAGTCTATAAGTTATACTTTTGTGTATTGACTTTTTCCATTGCTGCAGTGAGATGATAATGAAAAGTATGGAATTAAAGATCAAAGACGGCATACAATATAATATATTTCACGTTGGATTTCAATTTTGAGCAAAAATGTCAACGGAGAATCAAGTATTTCTCAACTGGTTTTTGGGTTTGTTTTGTTGCAATTTGGTAAGGTTTATTAAGAACAAGCAAACGTAGTGAAATTAAATTGGTTTGGAGACTCTGTCTTAAGTAGCACCCAATCAACCGTTCTCTGTCATGCAGATTATTTAAGTTAAGAACTCAAACGTCTATTGAAAAGCTATAGAGCACATGCATCGGTTTAGTTCGGTATTTCGTATACGAATTTACTTAACCAAATTCTCTAATTAGATTGGTTTAATAAGTCTTGACTTATTGCTTATAAACTTAAATGACTCATTGCTTATAACCAAAAAATGGCTCATTGCTTATAAACTTAAATGACTTTCTACGGTGCCGAAGATGCAGCGCAGTGGCGGACTTAAAAATAAAAAGAATCAGTTATGTGTATATACTTTTTCTAAGAAATATTTAGGATATTAGTGCATGTTTTTCAGAAATTAGGACAAAAGAGAGAGAGAGAAATCAAGACATATTTTTTCTTGATAAAAGTACCCTCGACCGACATCTCTGTAAAACAGGGCCGGTCCGACAATTTTTCATGCCTTACGCGAATAAAAACATTTATCTCAAATTTTTTTTCCAAATCACCAATAATATCTCAAAATTTTTTAAAAAATATATTTTATTGACTCGTTAAAACAGTTTGTAAAAATAGTAAAAATAAAATTATATCTTTTAAATATATTTGTGTTTATCACTTTTGCCTGCAAAATTATTCATCAAACTAACGTAGTCGAGCTTTTCAACCATAACTGTCAAAGCCAGTCCATTTAATCTCTCTTGTGACATGGTAGACCGCATATAATTTTTTATCAGTTTCAACTTCGAAAAACTTTTTTTTTGTAGCAACTGATATTGGAATGGTCAACAATATGTGATAAGTAATCTATGTGTTTGGATAACAACCCTCCATTCTCTTAAAATATCAAGCGCTTTAATAGGTTTATTGACTTCCTTTGGTAATACATCTCGAAAAACTTTTAATTTTATAAACAAATCATAAACATCAATGTCTGAATGTATATCATTCTTTAGAGAAGTCTCCAAATTCAGACATGATGTCCTCCAAATATCATCATTTGCCGATGTTAGTTTCTTTAAGTCAAACAAAAATCTAAAAAGTGTGTTCATATATTTGGAATTGTTTGAACTTTGACTCAAGAGACACTAGTGTGTTGAAGTAATCAATTCTAAATTCATCCTTTGGCGGTAATAACACACTTTCTTCAACTATCTTATCGACATCTTCATCTTCGTTTCTTTGAGTACCGATTACTTCACCGATGTTAGAATTTTAAGGTTTTTCAACTCTCTTTACATACTTTTAAAAAGAATTGGCTTCACACTTTATCAATGCTTCTCGTTTCTTCTTTTTCTTTCTATTTTCTAATCCCAATGGTTGGCTTTTTTTTATTCCTAATGGTTCGTTTTTCTGAATCTTCAGATGGTTTGTTGCTTTTTTTAATTGAGATGGTGACATTTTTCTGTTATTAACACAAAAAGAAAGAGATGAATTATACACAAATTAAAATCAAACATATATAAATAAACATACATTGAAATTTCTTTTCACATGGTGACAAAAAGTTTACGAATGACAATTAACTAATAACAATAATATAAATCAAAGTATAAAACATGTTGATGTTGTCGATTTACCAAAAATAAAGTTATTAATTTAATATTCAAATCAAAACCATGCTCACGTACCTTAACAGTTAGCAGAGTTCAAACTACCAACAAACAAAAGAATAGAAAGAGAAAGAAGAATCGATTTCTAATGTTTAGGATTTTAGTGTTTTAACTAATTATACTAATAATATTTACTTAATATTTTTATTAACATAAATACTTAAAACCCATAAAAATATGATGAAAGGAAAGCCCAATTAAAAACAAATTTATTAAAAAAATCTATAACACTTCGTCTAACATAAAATGTCTAAACAAAAAAAATTCTTAAAAATATGCCCCGTTTTGTTTTTGATGCCCTAAACTATGGCTTGAGTAGATTGTGTCCTGAACCGGGCCTGCTGTAAAACATAGGGTTTGGATAGCGTAGGGGATGAACTGCAAGAGATAACACAGAGTTGAACCCAACTCTTTGCGCCGTTTGAATTCATTAAATACGCTGATGACGTTACTTTCCGCTATATCAATAGATGTCGTGCTATTTATGATATAATCTGAGTTTTTTATTGCAGCAAGAATTTGATGGTGGGTACCGCCGAATCCATTGAGCATCGCACACATCTTTTCTGATGATCAAGTACGCAAACGCTTAAAACAATTAATGCACCGTGACGATGCGTATGCGCTATACTATTACGTAACCAGATATAACAAGATATGTAAAAATATAGTAAGATATTATAATATATATAGTATAACATATATTCAAAATATGTTAAGCTATATATTATTATATCAAACCATATATTATTATATTAAACATATATATAATATATGTTAAAGTATCGTGATATATCAAAGTTAATAATTGACGTTATAATATTTTTGACGTTTTTAGTGACTAATTTCATACTCGAAAATCAAAATTATTGTTTTTTGTTCTTTAAATTTGTTTACATGTGAATAAAAAATGTGATATATAAATATATAACACGATAAACAGATATATTATAAGTGTAATTACATTAATGTCATGATATATAGTCTAAACGATACTAATTTATCAAATCATCTGCTTCTTTTATTCTTCTAATTTTCTTATGTTCTATCTTCAAAAACATTTTCTTGCGTTTTCATCTTTGTGTGCATTTTCATCTTTAAAAATTTACTAGAATGCCACTTACCTTTAACTTAATTATTTTTTGGTCATAGAGTATTTACGGCAATTTCTCCAAAAAAAAAAAATTATTGGGGTCAAAATATAGTTGTGTGACTAAAAACTTACGGTTATCAATAAGATAAAAGTACTGTAGGATCGGTATAGATGATATGATCACATATGCTGTCAAAAACAAAAAAGAGATGATATTACATATTAATATAATATCGTTAACAAAAATCTGTTTTTGATCAATTATATATAGATATATATGATCACTTTTTTTTTACTTTTTTTTTTGATGACATTGATCTATTTTCCACATCAATAGTTGCGGACATTTACAAATATTTATTCGGAGTCACTAATGAACTAATTTTAAAAAATTTCCGACCAATCTCGGTTAAACAACTTAAAATTTTGTAAACAATGTAAGTATCAGCATTTTGGGGCTGGATGCACCCTTCTTACGTTTGATGATGTAACTCGCATAAAAAACTTATTATGCCACTTAGAAAACGTTTGTATCAAGATAAATATCCCAAATTGTTGAAAGAATCATTACGTCTCAGTTAATGGTAACTTTTCACTGTATATTTGAATTTGGAAGGTAAATTCAATATTAACACAAAAATATTTAAATGTTGAAGGTAACACTTGTATTTTTCCGTGCCCAGCCCTGATGAATATGCCTACATGTATAAAATCAGTCTTATTAATTTGCTTCTAAATGCAAAAATATATTAAAAATAATTAAAGATATACTTTACTTTTCTCCGAAGTATATTAAAGTAAATATGACCACTCTAAAAACATTAAAATATACGATTCATTCTTTAAAATTTTAGTTGATGTAAAATTTTAAGAAACTTTAATTTTATAATATTTTTTTTCTTCTATATAATCAACCCCCAAGTAGAAGATCTTGAAACTCATACATAGAGCAAAAAAAACTACTATTGGTCTTTTCCAAACAACCTAGGAATCAATGGTAGAACAATCTAAAATATCGAAAGAAGCACAAAAGGTATCTCTTGTCATTTGATGCTCAAACTCTTTGTATGGACAAGAAGAAGAAGAACAACAATAACAACGATGAGGCTAAGCACACCGTCTATATCAGTTTCGACAAAAATGATTCATCAGTCTCCTCTTTCGTCAGCTACCTCATCGCTTCTTTCAGCCGACAAGGAATCTCTGTGTTCGTTGACGGTAAAAGCAGCCATGATGAAGCTATCGAGAGGGAGATGGAACATGAAGGATTCTTTAAATTAAGGGTCGTCGTGGTGGTTTTCTCCAAAAACTATGCATGTCATGTGCTGTTCTTGGAAAAACAGATTCTCTCATACCGTAACAACAACGACTTTGTGGCTCCGGTATTCTATGGAGTCAGTATATTGTCCGTCAAGAAACATTTGGAGAGTTCTGGTGGCGCGTTTGATGCAGTCCAAAGATCGATGAAAAAGTGGCGACCAGGCCATGAATATGATTGTAAACGAAGGTTTTTTTTATAAACTAATTATCATAGACCCTAGTATTACTTAATTAATATATAGTTCGAAGATAGAATTTTTCCCCTCGAAAACATTGAACCAAACCAAATAATATTAGTTCAAAATTTAGAATAATTCACTTCTTCTTCTTTTTTTTTGTTAACATAGATATTAAAGAAATTCTTCTTTTTAAAATCCTAGTGAATATTTTCTGCCTAGTTTTAAATGTGTTATTTTGTTAATTAAATCAGGTGACTTTTAACTACGCATTGAAGTAAAATTATTTAGATTAACTTTCGTGGATTTGTAATAATTAATTTTACAAATTTATTTGAAACACGAATACACCATGCATGGCCGGTAAAAATACATGGAGGGGAATATTACACCACTCGTTAAAAGAGTAATTTTTAATTGCTTTTTGACGTCATGAGAAGAGTTTTGTTTATATTCTTTACTTTTTTTTTATCGTAAGTATATTCACTCGTATGATTTGGTTTAGGGACTATGAAGTTATCATTTGATTCTTACTAAAATATATTCGGCAGCAGTATACATAACCCAACTGGCTATTGAAGAAGTTTAAATCCTAAGACATTTCTTAAAATACTTTTCAAATTGCAGTGCAATAATATAGAGCTTGTTTAAACATGGGCTATAGAAGAAGTTCTTAGAGAGGAGAGCCCTGCTTAAGTTCTTAAATTTTGAGTTAAAAGTCCTAAAAAATTCTTGAAATATATATAGAAATCAATTGCAATGATATAGAATTTATTTGATAACCATTCTAGATATCTATTCAATATCATCCTTATGAAAAGATAACTTTACTTTGACTTTTTATATTAGAAGAGTCCAAAGCCTTACATAAACGTTTTATGTGTTTGCAGTATTGAATCTGAGTTTCTTGAAGAAATCGTCACGGATGTGTTTGAGAAACTCTATCCAACAGAAGAAATTGGGATCCAATCACAACTAAAGAAGATAGAAAACTTGCTATGCAAGCAACCATGGGGCATTCGCACCATAGGCATTTTTGGTGAGCGTGGCATTGGAAAGACAACTTTGGCTACAGCCTTTTTTCGCCGAATTTCTCACGGCTATGATGATTCTTGTTTCATCAAAGATTTTCACACAGAGTATACTGAGAAGAGACTTGAGTATTTGCCTCCTAAATACTTGGATAAGATTCCAATGGAAAAGTTTGACCTTACAAGTTTTGATTCACAGCCAAGCCACCGCAAGAAATGGGTTCTTGTTGTTTTAGACGATGTGCAAAATGCTCAAGAAGCGAAGTCATTTCTTGGTGGATATGATAAGTTTGGTCCAGGGAGCTTGATCATTATAACTTCCAGAAAGAGAAAAATTCTTGAGCAGTGCCAGATGAATGAGATTTATGAACTTAAAGGTCTAAATGATGAAGATGCTCTGAAGCTGTTTACAAGGTGTGCCTTTGGAAACGGAGTGATAGAGCAGAATCTTCTAGATCTTTCAAAGAGAGTGGTTGAATGTTCTGATGGGAACCCACGTGATCTTCGCTTATGTGCCGAGGAGCTCAAGGGGAAGGCAGTGGTAAAAATGTGTCGGACGTTCCCGGATGGTTGTGATGTATTCGTTACCAGCCACGATGCATCTTGTGACATTGAGAAGAACACATACTTGTGCATTGTCCCTTGTGAAGAAGACGATGAAGTACAAGAAAATAAGGTGTTCCGGTCAGATCACAATGCGGTTTTGGTATGTCACAGTACTCTTATACCTATATTTTTTCCTTTTGTAACATTTTCAAAGCTATATATATAAACTTTGTTAATTTTAAAATTATTTCAAAATTTGCAATATCTTTTTTTATTTTAATGTCAAAGAAGACTTTGTTGGACATGCATTTCAGAACGTTTTCAAAATCAAATAAAAAAACAGCCTTATTTGATAAAGTCAAAGAAGATGGGTTTCCAAATTTGAGAGGTTAAACTAAAGTTTTGTTTCATTGTATTATACAATACTTAACTTGTATCTTCAACTTATAATAACACTAAAATTTAACTTGTATTTAAAAATCAGGAATTAAATAACATACTAACTTGTGGTGATGATCAATTGATCTTTGATCATCTCTTATCTTTCTCTTTTGTGTTTTTTCAGGCCATAAGAGAAAGCAAAAAAATGATTCTGACCCCATCCGACTTGTCCGCTGAATGTGAATTTCGATCTTGTTCTCAGAAGAACCCTGGATTCGGCTTTTACAACCGCATCTCCAAGTCTCTGCCTAGTAATCTAAATGTTTACAGATTGGATTATAACTCTCTGATAAGATACTTGTCTGAACACTTACATCGAAAGCATCATGTTCTACTACAAGGATTTTCTGGTGAACTTCAGAAACGTTGGAAAAGCTTCTCGAACTCACATGATCACGATCAGCTAGAGCATCATCTCCAACTTCTCCTTAACCTCTCTGGTGGTTGCATTGTGATCAAACGTTTTCTAGAAGTTGTACAGAAGAATAGAGAATCGTATCGTAATGATGAATTATCGAAGATTAAACTTGATCGAGATCAACCTAATAGCTTGGGTCAATATTTATCTAATTAAAATTAATGTTGGACAAAACTCAAAATATAGCATGTACCTAGTAATAATTTCTAGAAACTAATTTTGATTGTTATATATCAATACGTTGTATAAAATGTATAATCATTTTGCTTTTTTTTTTTGTCAAATCCTTAGTTTCCACGAGCGCATATCATCAGCCTATACAATACGTAGTAGTAGACAATTTTTTTTTTCTGAGAACATATAAAATAAACACATGAATGGAAAAAAAATCTTATTTTCTGCTTGAAAAAAACAAATCTTTGTTTCCATTATTGTGGATTTCAATTCATTAAATATTCTATACAATAAGCACAAATGATTATCAGTAGAAAAACCTCCAAGTTGTTCCATCAATAAGATATATATATCTTCTAAACTTCCATGTAAATATGATTTTTATAGTTACATTTGTTCCAACACTGACGCATAGTTTTTTCTTGGGTTATGGGTTTGATCGGTTCGATCCATGGATCTTGATCATCATAATTAAGCTCAGGGGGAAAAACTGAGATTTATGAGTTTCAAGGTCTATAAAACCTAGAAGAGGCTTTGAAACTATTCACAAGGTGTGCCTTTGGTAAAGATGTTACTGCATAAGCTTTTCGACTTTTCAATGGAAGAGATTGAATGTGCTAAAGGGAACCCATTTACTACCTGTGCATATTCACAGTGAATCGAGTCAGTGCAAATAAGACAAGGAACCTAAACTAAATATCGAGCTTCCACTGTCTCATAACGTTGTTTTGGTATGTATGATGAGAGATTTAATCAATTCTTCATGCCACACTATCAAGTTAGTTAAAGCCTAGGAAAGATTGCCAGATTATTAAACTTAATGAAAAAATTGTCAGAACAGATTACAAACCAATAATGGTTGAGATTCTTATATAAACAGAGTCCATCACACTAAACCTAGTTTAAATTTAACACATTTCGTTAATCTTGAATAAGGTTACAACAATATTTTGTGCACTTTCTTCACCTCAACGATGATTTGATACAGGAAAGCATAAGAAGAAAAGGATATTAGCAGAGAACATAATTGGGTGTGAAGGAGAAGAAGACATCTGCTTCCTTAGTGACAACAACCTCTTGCTTATAGCTTTATTGTCACTCCTCTTAGATTGTTGTTCTAAAAATTCATTTGGATTTGATCCTTTTCTCTACCAGAGTCCTTCTCCATACTTAAATTTCTTCATCATTGAAACTGTCATACTTTGTTCGAGATGCATTGTGGTTAGGCTCATGACCTAAATTTTAACCCACATATTGAACAACCAGATCTCCAGTCTTAGGCTTAAAACCAAAACATTTAGCAGCCATAAATTTTGCAGATCATTGCACTTTTTTATTGAAGAAATTGTTGAGGAAACTATTCAAACCGTTATAAGTCGCTGATTTTGGAGTTGCACTGGGGAAATCATCATCATCTTCTACATTATTAAAAGAGCTTCTTTGACCTTGTCCATTTTCCTCTATCCTTGGAGTTGCCTCCCAAGATGTAATTTCAGCTTCATCAGGCTCATACACCAAAGAAAAGCCACACTTCATCACCTTGCATTTTGCAACCTCGCTTGTACCATTTGTCACTTGAAATCCCAGGGAAACTTCAGTAGCTGATGGAAACCGTTGACAGTTCTTGATATTAAGCAAAGTGGTGTAGCAAATGAAGATATGGTCTGCCTCAAACGTATGTGTCTCATCGCCTGGTTCGGACCAACCACCAACCATGAAACTTTCCGGGCTCATGGATTCATTAGTAAATTCACAGATGCACTTCACTTGGAGACTGTTGTTTTGGTCTGTGTACTCCTTGAACGAGACTACAACACATAGAGCTATCCCTATAGTTCTACCTGCATTCCAATCTTGAGGAAGTTCCAGCGTTAATACTGATCCCAATGCTTGGTGGTTAAACCATGGAGGTATTTCACATCCCGGAAAGCAAGTACCAATCAAGGATTTGAAAAAAAAATCCTGAAAATTAAAGTAATGCCATGGGAAAATCATAAATGCGAAAGTTTGAGTATAGATAATAGAGAACTTGAGAAACAGAGGATTAATACCTGATTATATCGATCAGCTGACATTAACTTGCTCTTTTTCTGAACGTAAGATGTGATAGCGTTCTTTGAGACTTGTTCCAGTTCGTGACAGTTAGTGAAAATGAAGGTGGAATGAATCTGCTCTGTTGACGTAATAAGGGGTAGCTGACAGGCGACTGTTCTTAGCGAAGTACATCCATGTGCATTTAAGCACTGAAGATTTGGTGGAAGCATGGGAAGAGATGTGAGATTCTTACAATACTTTAACTCGAGCCACTTCAGATGGGTCATTTGACCCATTTCAAATCGAAGTGTGTGGATATTATCATTCCTGCTTAAGCATAGACGTCGCAACAAAGATAAGTCGAAGATATTGCCTGGCATCTCTGGTATTGATGTTCCATCAAGCAGTAAAACCCGCAAACTCTCCCTTTTATCCTTGACATCAGGAAAACTTTGGAGCTTTGTACAGCGAGAGAGTTTAAGTTCTTGAAGAGATTTTAGCTCCCCAAGAGTATCAGGAAGAGTCGCAAGATTTTTGCAATCTTTCAAATTCAATAAGATAAGTCTATGGAGATTACCAATGGCTGGAGGAAGTCCGTTTATCGCTGTGCCGTTTAAGTATAGAGTTTCTAGATTTTCTGAAATAACTTCAAATGCATGAAAGTCTGAGCAGCCGCTGAGAATGAGAGTCTTCAGGGAATCCATAGTGATCTTTGGTAGAGACAAGAGGTTTGTGCATCCTCTTAAGTTCAGGAAAACAAGATTCGTCAAATCTTTCATCTCTTCAGGTAACTCCTTTAAACTTGTGCAGCTTTCAAGGTTTAATCTCAAAAGATTTGGTGCTTTGGGTAAACCCGACAAGGAATTCAAGTTACTCGAGTAGCTGAGATCAACCCACTTCAGATTAGGTGCAACCTGCGACAACCAAACAGAATTATACACCATAAATTTCATACACTATGCAATCCCAATTAGTTTTTGACAAGAAAGATACAAACCTTAGCACAACTCCATACAGTGATAATATTGCTGTAAGTTAACCTAAGATCGATGAGATTCTTGGGTTCAAAGTCTGATGGAAGTTCCTTCCTGGGGAATTTCTCCCAGTGCAGACATCGGACAATATTCTCTTTTGGAAACTTAAGTCCATCAGGTAAGTTCAACTTGCACTCAGTTTCAGTGTGTGTAGGACAAAGAGTATTGTACACCTTCAGGTACCGTAGACTGCTCATACCGACAAAAGCTTCTTTTCTTAAGGGCATTTCTTCCATGTTAGACATGTCTATGACAATTCCTCTAACCTTGTGTTCTCCCTTCTGATCAAGTAAGAATTAAGTACAAGAAGTTATATAAGCGCATATATATAAGTCTGCCAATGTGTAAATTTCAAGTTTCCTTATCTCACCATTTTGAGTCTCAACGCACTAGTAAACTCTGCACAATTGGACAGCAATAGTCTTGATTTCTCTGCAGTAACTTCAACAAGCTCCTTGGCCATTGTAAACAATAGTTCATGCATCTCAACCCGACCATCACACACGCCAATCAAGAATTTTTCTGCGAGATCTCTAAGTTCTTGTCCAAATTCCGAGGATTCAGGGTCATAAGAATCAAGTAAATTTCTAACGTAGCTCTCATCTTGTGACCTAAAGAAATAAGCTATATCAAGAAACGCATCCTTCTGCTGCTGGTTTAGTTCATCATAACAGATTCTTAACTTATCTCTAATCATCGGGTTGGAACTCAGCGTCAGTGATCCAAGTCTTGCTTCCCACTGGCCCTCACTCTTTCCCTTAAGCTCCACTCCAAATTCCTTGAGAGCTAATGGATTACCTCCAGCATAATCCACAAACTTTCTAGACAGCTCCATGAATTTTCCTTGTAGAGTACAACATACTTGAGCCCTAAAGAGCTCTAAGCTGTCTCTCTCATTCAACCCAGGGACTTCATAGAGATAAGAGACTAATCCCTCGGTCAATGACTTGTCCTGCGTCGTGATGACGATCCTGCTCCCCTTCGTAATCCAGTCGCAGCTACCTAGATACGATTCAATCTGTTTCTTGTCACTCACATTATCGAAAACAATCACGACTTTGCTGTTGATTAAGCTATCCTTTAAAACCTCAAGTGCATTTGTATCGGTGCAATCTTGAATATCCAGTAAACCTTCCACAAGTCTCTTCTGTAGCCACTCTGATCCTTGCTCATCTGACTTCTCACGCTCGAACTCGATGAACACGCAATGGTTGAACTTGTTCTTAAGCTTGACGAAGAGTTTCTTGGCGAGATAGGTTTTGCCGATTCCGGGCATCCCGACGACTCCAACAATACGAGTTTCGTTGCCATTGCACTCCACATTCAACTTTACTTCCAATTGCTTAAGGTGTTGATCCGCTGGTTCAGTGTTGTTTGATGCTCTGCTAAGAAATATTTGGGGCTTAGGGTTTTCTCCTCCTCCCCTTTTCTGTGGTTTAGGGTTTTGTCGTCTCTGCGACGTAATTTGGTTTAGGGCAGTTTTAACATGTGCGACGATAGTAGACAAGAAATCGGCTTCCTTACTGCAAAACAAAGAGGAGTAATAATGGTGAGGAAAGGTTGTTTTTTCGGTTTATGAAACCAACCAAAAAAAAAAAATCTAAGATGAAAAAAAATTCTACAGAAATCCACCAGCATTTTTACTTAAAAAAAAATAAAAAAAAATACATACATTTCGTGTGTTAACGTTCAAAAACATTTCTCCTAGATAAATACACAAAATCTTTTTAGTGTTTCCGTACGAGTTGCTAAAATGTATTAGATTGCTAAAATCATTTGTCATGTTTTTATTTTAAAAACATGTAAGTGTTTATCTAATCATTTTTTTTTTGTTGCAATTTGTCAGTTCAATATAAAAAAATGTGGTTTTGATTTATTTTTTTATATTTAAAATACAAAACAATAGTATAACTTTTATAAAAATTGATTTTAAATTGGTTATTCTGGAAATTGCCCACAACGAGTCTACGACTACTACAAAAAGAGACGAGAAAGATATGGTAAGTTAGGAAGGACAATAAAATAAAATAAAAAAGGCTTTGAATGTGTGTGATTTTTGAAGTAGTTATATTTTACATCAAAAAGAAAAGAGACTTTAGACTCGATATATTTAAGGCATAAGTCATTCCACTTATCACAGGTTGATTTTGAGTTAAAAATTCATGTCTCTTGTATATTAGTCCAATTCTAATCCCATTTTCAATATATAATATATTATTCGCACGTTCTTTCGAAATATTGGTTTACGTTGAAAGCATTTATGGTGTTGGTGAGAATTCTGAGGATAGATCTTTACGTACAGAAGTGAACAAAAAAAAAAAATATTTACGTACAGCTAGCATATACTTTTTTTCTTGGTTAATTTCTTAAAATTGATCAATACAGCATTTTAATCTAACAGTATAAGCGATATGTGAGTTATTTAGTTTTTTTTTCTTGAGAAAAGTTTTCCCATCCTATATATTTTTAAGATTAGAGTTAGAGATATGGTTTAAAGTTTAGTTTTATATATGTTGTCTATATTTATAAATAGTTTACATGTGTCTAAATTTTATTAAGGTTATTTTATCTTTTTCATTTATTAAAGGTATTTTTGTCGTTCTCCATTTACTTTGACAAAATATATACATTCAAAAATATATATTTTTTTAAAATGTAAAAGAAAACATGTATTTTTTCTTTTATAAATGATCATTAATCTTGATATTTAATAACAAGTACGTAATAATTTTTTTTTTTTGCTTTGTTTGATTTGAACTATAATAGACTTGATTGGTTTTTGGTAAGATGTGTTATTATCATATTTTAAAGTTGACTATAAATCCACCTATTCTAATCTTGTAGTGAATAATTCCGAAGATCCTTTAGCTATTTCTATTGTTTTTTGTTTCTTTTTGTTAATTCCCTCTAGCTATTTCTTCTAACGCCGAATATTTCCATCTAACGAACGATAAGAGTATAATATCTCCTAAGAATAATTCTATAACAGGACTAGCGTACTCTTCTTCTTTCTTTTCGATTCTACCTATAATACCATGATAAAATACTAAAGAAGTTTCAAAAACAAATAAAATAAAATATTGTTTAATTCCCATCACTAATCCATACCCGGTTTCTGGCAATATCAAGGCCTTTCTGCTGAGGACATACTTCAAAGCCTTGTTCCACTCAACAATTCGGTTGTCTCGATCACGACCGGGACCGGGCAACCTCCAGAGATTCCAGAGATTAAGACCAAAATCTCCATGAAGCTCTGCCACAGTGGATATCTCCAGCTTGTAGAAGATTGGAATGACCAATAAATTGGTATTGCTTTCTTCACCTTTCATGCTACATTCCATCATCTTAACTAGCTCCTGCAAACACCAATGTGACTCCGTGTACCTACTCGATAAGACAGCCAGCGCGATCTTCGAATCCTCAATCCTCTTGAAAAGGTTTTTGAGTTCTATACCAGGGGCTTCATCAGAGTCTATAAAAGAATTGATCCCATCGCGTTGGAATCTTTTATGGAGATGGGAGATGAAGCTTGTACGCAGCTCAGCTCCTCGGAAATTGATAAACACTTCTGGTCCTAATTTGACGTCAGAAGATGTCGCCATCGTGAATTTTTCTTTTTGAAATTTGCTGTTTACTTAGATTGAATTATACGACTGATTTGCAACAGATCATATGATTAGACGTCATACATATATATCTAGCCAATTCGATCGACCACGTTCTTCCTCAAGACTACAGCTATTGTAAATAATTTATTCTTGGAGACAAGTTCTTACAATGTTTTTAATTTATTTCTGACGACAAATTCTAACACTAGAAGTTTATCAGACACTATACACTTGCCTATCTTACTTGCTATTACTTTTTAAAAATTTCAGCTTGAGATTAAGTGGCAACGTGACGAGTCGGAAGAATGACAGGAACAAGTCGGCCGTCTACAAGTGTATATATATTAAGTTATTAACTCCATGTTATCATTATATAATTAACACGAGTAACTAAACAAAATTATAACGTGTTAACTTGGAGGCCATGAGACTATTGTATACATAGGTTTAGAAGACTCGGTTAAGAAAAGAATCAACTAGTTGTAGTTCTTAGAATTATGCAATTATTGATATGTTTTCTATTTCTGGATCAAAAGATTCATGCTCTAATAAATGAGGCATTTGTTGATCTTTATTTTAAAAGATTTATTGAAAGCATTTGGATAAGTTTAGCAAACTTTATTATAGTTCATTACTAATCTATTTTTAATAAATTTATTTAATTTAAAAATTTACTATTTAGCTTTCAAAAATAAACTTTTAAAAAATCATAAAATTTTGTTAATTTCCTAAAATCTCATTTTCATTAGTTCAGATAAATTTATTATATAATAGATATATTGCTTTTTAAATATTTTGACTTTATTGTAAGATAATTATATAAAAATTAGGAAATTTAAAGAAACTGAAAATTTATATTTCTATACCAAAAACAAAATACAGAAAATATAATATTATGATATACTGTTTTTAAAATATCGTCTGATGCCTTACCAAGACTTATATATTTATTATTATATATATATATATATATATATATATATATTTGATATATATATTTGATATAATGACCAAATTAACATATATTGAAAAAAATATTAAATATTAAATATTGTGTGGAGATAATTGTAATGTATAGTTGTCGTTATCTTCCATTTATAATAGATTTAAAATGTCAAGTTAATAACATATAAAAATATTTAATAAGAATTATACCATATATAAAAATTTTTGAACATCATTTGTTATACTAAAACTAAACATAACATTCAAGAATTTAAATCAATAAACGATTGTTAAGATGTTTTAATATTTTATCAATTACGGATGAATAATCAGCAATAAAACAAATCTCCAGACGTGAGATATCATATTTACTACTACCAGAAACAAAAATATCATCATCTTTTACTATTTTTTTCTTGCACATGGTGCGGAATAACTCTCTAGTTTTAAAATTAAAAGCTATGTTGATTTGGTCTAGCAGTACTATCATATTGATATTAGGAAATATAGATAAAACATTATTCTTCTAAATTATCTTGGATTTCAGGGGTAATTAAAATTAAAATTCGGTACTAAATAACTCAAATGTGCTCTTGTTTAGGTAAATAACTTTAAAAAAGAAATCTTATTAACTAAATACTCTAAAGTAGATGAAATTTAGGTATGTATAATCTAAAACTTTTTTTTGCAATGGTTCAATTTTGTTTTAAGAATACATATATTTTTGTATCTACTAGCACGTTATTTAATTTGATCAAATATGTGCAAATACTAATAACATTTTAGTCGAATCATGCAAAAAGATTGATTTTTTTTTAAAACGATTTTCTCATTTACTTATATATACAAGCAATTCCTATTCCTAGATTTTTTTTTACTAAATATGGGATACCGATATTAAGTTATATGGATTTCTAACTCAAAACCAATTGATAATTAGTGGCTCATATAATTTATATACTACTTATAATCATTTCCAACTTTCAATGTGGGATATTTATCTCTAATACGTTCTTTCGAAATGATGGCTTATTTGGTCATTGTTGTATTCAATTGTGGTGGTTGTAATATATATATTATGATCAGAAAAATCTAGACAATTTAATGAAATAAAAAAAAATCATAGTTTGGTGTGTACGGATGGTGCGCAATAGGATCAAATGATTTGGTGCTCTTTGATCTCCGTCCCATCTCATGCCTTCCATCCATAAGGCATGCCTTCCATCCACGGATGACCAGTTCATAAAATTTCTAAACCACATGGTGTGCAATAGGATCTACTCGATTCGGAAGCAGGACTCGTCTAAGCTTGACTATGGACTCCAAAGCTGGTTTGGTTCAATAGAATAAAAAGATGAGTTGGTGGTTTTTCAAAATTGTTGTTTAATTGTTTTAGTTCTTTAATTTATAAACATTCTACTCAACGATGCATATTATATGTCATTCTTCTCATGCATTACATTTACATACTTGCAGTTATAAGGTAAAAAACCATCTCCTTCTCCTTAAGCGACCCAAAAATCTACTTATGCGTTGTGTGACTTCCTCTCCCATTGGATTTGCGACATTGTTTGCATCCCAAGATGCATTATCAGATTTACTAACCATTGGACTTGCATCATCGTTTGCGTCCCGAGAACTATTATCAGATTCACAAACCATTGGACTTGCATCACCATTTGCATCCCAAGAACCATTATCCGATTCACAAACCAAACTAAAACCGCACTTTAATACCTCACAATTTGCAGCCTGACAAGTACCATCTGTGACTTCAAATTTAATCGAAGCCATTGTAGGAATACATGCGTTCTCAAGGCCGACTTCTTGACATTTGTTGATATTCAACCAACTGGTAAAGGCAATGAAAACGTGAGTAGATTTAATCGTGCGTTGCTCATCGCCTGCCTCGGATAAACCTCCAACATTGCAGTTAAAGAAGCTAGAAGAGGACGTGCCCACATCATTCTTGAATTCACATATGCATTTCACCATGAGGTTGTTGTTTTGGAGTTCGTAATCTTTAAACGAGACAATAGCACATAAAGCAATTCCAACAAACCCACTTTCACTCCAATGTCGAGGAAACTCTGGCTCTACCACTGCTCCAGAAGCTCTATGATTGAACCATGCCGGAACTTCACTTCCGGGGAAGCAAGTGGCAACCAAAGCTTCAAAAGCAAGACCCTGTAGAGGAATTTAAAGATAAGTATTGATTCATCTATTCATATTAAGTGATGTTTTCATGTTATGCACACATATTATCTAAGCTTTTTATTAGTTACTAAAAGTAAATAAAAGAATTAGGAACCATTTATCTTGATGTTAATTAGAAAAAAACACGAATGATATTTCTGCATTGAAAATATAAAATATCACTTGAAATAAAACAAAATCTTATTTTGGTTAAAACATCATATAACATGAAAGGAATGGATCAAGCTTTGAAGGGGAGGGGGAATAGCGAGAGACCTTATTTTGGCGATTCAATGCATTCGAAATCAGACGACTCTTATTATGAGCATAGCATATGATTTCATTCTTTGCGATGTGCTCCAGTTTTTCACAGTTGGTGAAAATAAATGAGGAAGGGGTCTGCTCTGTAAACGGCATGAGAATGGCTAGACGACTGGCAACTGTTTTCAGTGAGATGCAAGCATGTGCATCCAAGCATTGCAGATTCGGTGGGAGCGTTGGAAGAGATGTAAGGTTCTTACAATACTTCAAATCAATCCATTTCAGATGATGGAGTTGACTGATACTAGATTGCAAGCTGCTGATCTTATCATTTCTACTTAAGCATAGACGCCGTAAGAAGGATAATCCATGCATCTGGGGTTGTTTCCGTTGGAGGTCTATGGAGTTATTACCATATTGTAATAACATATGTGGTAGTTCTTTGATCTCCGTCCCATCGAGTAGTAAAATTTGCAGACTCTTCATAATTTCCTTAACATCCGGGAAACTTGTAAGCGTTGAACAACCAGAGAGTATTAGTTCTTCAAGAGCTTTTAGTTTGTTGAGACAGTCAGGAAGAGACTTAAGCATTTTGCAGTTTTTCAAATTCAAGACAACAAGTCTTCCAAGGTTTTGGATGGTTGAAGGTAGTCCCTCGATGGCGGTGCCATCTAGATGTAGATATTCAAGATTTTGAGAAATCACCTGAAATTCCTTAAACTTCGAGCACCCACTGAGGATGAGAGTCTTGAGAGATGTTAAATTCGTCATCGTTGGAAGAGACAAGAGACTTGTGCATCCTTTGAGATTCAAGAAAGCAAGATTCTTCAAATTATCCATATCTCCTGGCAAATTAACAAGCATAGTGCAACCTTCAAGATTTAATCGTCCAAGTGCTTTAGCATTTGACAAAGTTGACAGGTCGATCAACTTAGTTGAGTAACTTAGATCCACCCACTTCAATTTTGGTATATCCTGTGACAACCATTCAACAGATCAGTTTAGAGTAGGCAGGTCATTTTTGCCATTTTGTGAAGTATAAAAGTTAAAAAAATGTCACGGGAAGATGACTCACCTTAATCCTTCTCCAAATACGTTGAATCTTGCTATAAGGCAGCCTAAGGTCAATAAGATTCTCTGTGTTGAAGTCTGATGGAAGTTCCTCCAATGGTAGTTTCAGCCAGTGGAAATATCGAATCTCTTTCAAAGGAAACTCAAGCCCCTCGGGCAAGTTTACTTTGCAGCCAACAACTTCACATTGCCGAGGACAGCTAGAGTCGAAGATTTTGACGTATCGCAAATTTGGCATTCTGATAAAGGCTTTACGGTCTAAGGGTAATCCCTTGGGTATTTTAGATGTGTCTAGGAATAGACCCCTGGCACTAGTTGTTTTTCTTGAAAGCAGAGCATCACGGGCATCTTCATGATTCCACAGTCTACTCTTCCCCAGATTGTTTTCTTGGGATGAACCGATTTCCTTTCCCAAGGTACATAGGAGATTATGCATCTCGATCCGGCCTGCAGAGATACTAATCAAGCACTTGTTGGCGAGATCACTAACTTCTCTCCCAGTTTCATCAGAGTTAGTGTCATACGAGTCCAGTAAAACTCTTACATAATCCTCTTCCTCTGATCTGAAGAAACACGCTATGTCGAGAAATGCGTGTTTCTGCTGCTCAGTCAGTTCGTCATAACTGACTCTTAGTGTTTTTCTGATATTCTCATTGCAACGATATGGCAGCGTTTCTAGTCTCTTTTGCCATTCCTCTTGATTTGTCCTACACATTTCCTTTCCCAGTTCCTCGAGAGCTAGCGGATTGCCGCCAGCATAATCCACAAACTTTTTGGACATCTCTACAAATTTCTCCGTAGGAGTATGACCAGTGAAGGCATGATAGTTAAAGAGTTGCAAAGCGTCTTTGTCGTTCAATCCAAGGACAACGCAAGTATCATGAGCTAGTCCTTCGATCGATCCCTTGTCGCGCGTCGTTATCATAATCTTACTTCCCACTTTGATAGTCTCATCGCTGTTCACTCGTAGAAATTGAAGCTGTTTCTTGTCGCTCACGTCATCTAGAACGATCAAAACCTTTGCCTTTTCATCGTCTTGAGCATACGGAAATTGGTTCTTCACCCAATCATGGTCGTTTGACTTTTCACGGAATCCCTCGAAAAACTCATGCTCATTAGACACGAACATGTGTCTCCACTCACGAAGATACTTTTTGGCCAGAGTTGTTTTACCAATCCCAGGCATCCCAACAATTCCAACAATTTGAGTTTCTTTGCTATCTAAATCTAACTTTTCTTCCAATTGCTTAAGGCATTGTTCCATTCTATCCCAGGGGAGAGACGCTTCATGCTCTTTGTTGTCTATGGAGGAAGCATTTCCACTAGAACTAAGAGATGAGATATTCCTAGAAAGCACGTTGGTTCCTTCCCCTCTTTCAATTAAGCCTATCACATTCTTTACATTCGCAACGATCTCGGCGATAAGTTCGGTCTCCGAACTACAAGGCAACATGAGTGAGGGAAATTAATCAATCAGATCTCTTTGAAATAGGAAAAAATTGAGATGGGCTTATAATAGTTTTCCTAGTTTTACTTGAAATTCGCCAAAACCAAGGCCAGCATTCTGGAAGCAGCTTGCAAAGCTTCCTTCCATGCCTGCATTATTGCAGGCTTCATATTGGTTATTCCACGGTGACTTTTTCCATACAAGTTCACACCAAACTCCCCCTCCTGGTATTTCACGTCATCGACTGCCACATCGAAGAAGATGGGAATGACGCTGAGTTTCTTTTCCTTCACGTTTTGCATAATCCTCACCAGCTCGTTCAAACACCATTTTGATTCTGAGTACCCTTTTGAGAAAACCGCAAGTGCGATGTCCGACTCATCGATCCTATCAAAAAGCTTTTCAATAGGTTGGCTACGGACCTCGTTCCTGTCAATATAGTAGTTGATTTCATCGTTCTTCAAGGCCGTCTCCAAATGGCTGATGAAGTTGTTACGCAGCTCTCCTCGGAAATTGATGAACACTTGATGTTGCTTCCGGGGGAGTCCTTCGATCATGGTAGCAGCAGAGGAGGAGGAGGAAGTCGCCATGGGAGAGTTTTGGAGCTTTGTTTGTTTCGATTGGGCAATAGGGGACGCTTGAAACACGACGTGAAAAAAACTCAACCTATGCGTTCCAATCAGTAAGTCAACCCACCAATGTCAATAAAGAAATACGCAATATGCATCTATTGTTGCACGACAGTTTTACAAAACTGAAAACCCTTGTTGCAAAAAAAAAAAAAGAATAGAATTATACACAACTTTTTTTTTTATATAATTCCTCAACCAACCACCATACATCCAAGGTTTACAAAAAACTTGTGTATATTTTACAACTCGAATACGATATATCAATTATTGTTGCACGACAGTCGACAGCATTTTAAAATGGGTTTTCTTGAAAAGAAACTTTCAAATATAGTTTTTGCAAGTTTATCCTTAACTTACAAAAATTTCAATCAACCCCAGGAGAACTTGTAGCCATGGGTGGACCCAAATGAAAGGAAGGGGTGTTATCTCAACCCCAATTAAATTAAAATATTAATCATTAATAGTATTATTTTATTATATTTTAGTAAAACAATTAGCAAAATTAACTTTTTCACCCAGATATTTTAAAATTTACTCTATAAATTAATGAGAAAATTATAAGATGTATCATTAAAATAAGTTAAATTATGGGTACTACCACTTTTCATTTTCTTTAGCAAAACTATCATTTTTGCATACTGAAAAGACCAAATCAACCCTCAACAAACTGCCCATGTAACTGTTGTTATGCGAACTGATCTGTCGTTTAACTTTTAATAAATTATCCCAGACACTCACTTTTCCTTCGTCTTCCCTTCTCTTCGTTTCTCGTATACTAAACACTCTCCCCTACACATTTTCCGAGACTACAACCCTTTTCCCTTGACCTTTCTACGCTCCGCCATTGTTAACAAGAACCATAGCCTTTCGTCTGTAAGTGTTTCGCTTCGCTTCTTCGTCTTAATTTCGACAATTCATTTGAGATGCAGAGCACTCATTCATATGCGAACTTGATATTTTCAAGTATCTTTTTGTTTTTGGTTGACAAAATTCAAATTTCTTTCTTTCTTACACATATATTTACCCTTGTATGTTGTATATCCGTTAATCTTTACCGTTCATCCCCGAAATCCTAAAATCGATTCTTAAATTTTCCACATTATCTGCAAATTTCAGATATTTGTCCTCGAAATCTCTAAAATCAAATGATATTATACATTCTGTCTATGAATTTTCACTTGAGATTCTTAGGTTTGTCTTCTAACATACTTAATTTTGTCCACCGTTATTTCTTATGTCATTTTAACTTCCTTATGACTCAAACCTAGTCCCCTTGTCTTTTTGAATTTCTTACTTGATCTTATTTTTTCTTTCTTAGTAATTACAGGTGCGTCTTCCCGACGCAAGAAATGAAAATGAAAAAGAATTCTACCCCTCCTCAGGACAAACCAATGCCACTTGATGGGCCAATTAACCCTGAATTGCTCCAAAGTCGTCTGTATGCGAATGACCGCTACCCTCCGAGCAGGCGTATTAACTCCTAATCAAAACCCGAGTTTTTATGCGATCTGGTCCACGCCCTTGAAGGAACAGAAGATTATAACTACCTTCTAGCTTCTTGTTTTGGTCCTCTCTTCGAGCTCCCCATAAGAAAATGTTCTCTTGTCGGCAAGCTTATCTACCAGTTTCTCTGTCGATATCTGCATACCGAAAAGAAGTATGAGTTATGGTTTCTTTTTGGTGGACAACCTTTTTTCGGTTTTCTCTTCGGGAATTTGGTATGCTAACATGATTTCCCTGTGGACCATACCCTCACGAAGATGCTATTCGGAGGTCTCAGGCTCCAGATCATGCGAATAATTCATATTGGAAAACTCTTATTTCTCCCGACAAAAAAAAAATATTACTATCAAAGAGATTGTGTGGTGGCTTAAGAGGGACGGGAGGTTGCCCGATTATTAGAAGGTGCAGTCATGGCGCCACATTCTTCTTGCTTTGGTTGTTATTGTAGAGGGCATTTTGCTTTGCAACAGTCAAGCAGTACGCGCTTCGCAACCCATTGTTGTGATGGTCAAGAACATAGAACTTTTTGAACAGTCCCCGTGGGGCCATGAGTCTTTCCTTTCAACCATAAGGATGGTCAAAGTAAGTAACAAGTGCTCAAGTCGTGGAGCTCATCTCAAAATTTGATTAGTCTGACACTGCCAAACACGGCTTTACCATCGCCTTACAGTTGATGATTTTGCAAGCGATCCCTGCTTTGGAGGACTTTATGCCTGAAGGTGATGATAACCAGAATTTCTTGGACCGATCAGTTATTGAACTCCCCCCTTTCAAAACTTTCCATAATTCAAATATTATGAAAACAGAGAAGTCGTGCCAAGTAATATTCTCTAATTACTTCTATTAATTTTTTTCAGATTTCATTTCATTATAATCCTAATTCTATGTTTCTTTGTGTTTTAAGTTCCTCATTGAAGCATATTTACCCCGTGAAGACGCTCTTTATGACGATGTAATTATATGGCCTGACAAGGTCGAGGATTTGGCTGTAATTTATCTGGAGAGGCTGATATCAAATTCATTTATTCACTCCAGACATTTGGCATGGTGGTGTTAATGTGCATCCAATTATTGAAGCTGATTTGAAATTGTTGTCTAGGCAAAAAGATGTTGGTCCTTTGGTTCAAAAGTCCAAAAAACGCCCAATAGCTAAGGGCATGTTTGGAGGCAATATTGATTCTCCAAATGTTGTTAAAGGGAAGCTTTCGATAGAAAAGGTAAGGGCAGGGTTGTAGGTAGTTCTGAAGATGCAAATTTCCTGAAAGGGGGAGATTTTGATTCTCTCATTTTACACTTTGATAATAAACTCGATGCCCACAAAGAAGAAATACGAGGAATGATTGCTAAAGAAAATGCTTTTCACACTGAGGTAATGCGTAATTTTTTTGCTATAGAGAAACCTCTCTTGAAGGATGAACTCCTTGATGAAATCATTCGTGCCATGCGGAAGAAGGGTGATTTTTCGGTGGAAAAACTGTCAGTCAATTCTTCTCAGAAGGGCTATTTATCTGTGGACAATCAGTCAGCTAATCCTTCTCCTGCTAAACCATCTCCCCAGAATGTCACGTCTACCCCCAAAAATTTTGCTCCTTCTGACCCAAAAATCTTGCTCCTTCTAACTTCTAAATGTCAAATGAACTCTTTATTTTTTTTTTAGTAGGTAATTGAGGATAAAGAACATGAACATGTATTGTAAATTGATTCAAGGATTTCATTAATTATTATTTACTCTTTAATTTGCTGTCTTCTCAAATATCTCCTTTTCTATAAGAATCTGAAAGTGATAACCGATGCGAAGAGAACCTTAATGAAGAAGAGAACAAGTCATCCGAAGGAGGAGAAGAGGAAACGAACGAAGAGGTTATTAGTTTTAAGCAGAATTTTATAATTTTTACAACATTAGTTTGTGCATAGATCACTATGTGTATCCAATTTCGTCCATGTGTTTTTTTTTATATTTAATTTAGGACAATAATGGATGGAAAAAGAGACGGTTGGTTGCTGAAGCAAACTCTTTGTCAGATGATAACCCTTTGCCTGCAAACGTGTTAGAAAATACAAGATACGCTGAGCCGGCATTGCATTTGGGTTAAAAAAAATATTTTCTTAGCCAGCTCAAGTCTTACAAGCAAAAGTACAACCCTACTTTTCCTCTTACTGTTTTACCAGGTTTTTAAAGCTTTTTATCTTATTTTGCTGACCATTACATTTGAAACAAATTGAAGGTAATATATTATTGATATGCTCAAAGATAATACCCTAAAAGTACTAAAGCAGTAGCTGCAGTATATAGGGGTCGAACCACAAAGACTCAGGATATCACTCAATAGATTCTAGAATATGAATTAAGCTAAGCTAAATTAATGTAATTAAGTATAACAAAACAATTAAATCAAGGAAGTAAATCAGTGGGATAAAGGCTAGGTCTAGGGAAGTTTGCAGGCAAATCAGAAATATCAATCAAATCAAATGTCAGGAATGAAATAAGCTCTGCTCTCAAACTTGAAACACTATCTATGTCTAAACCTAGAATTCCAAATTTCTTTGCAAATTCTATGAATTCAAACAAGCATTAACGATCAAGTTCAATTGTTCACAAAATCCTAAACCAAATTTCTTTGCGAATAGGTCTTTTGCTCACCAAACACTAGTTCAGGAAACTAATCACACTTTCGTGCCAATTAATCAGCCTAACATCATATTCTAGTTCGCGAGGCTAGAATAAGCATTAATCTCAAGTCTAGGTGAAAAGCTCTATAGATATTCCTTAACAAATCAATCAGATCTAATAATTCATCAAATACCTTTTAAACAACCCTAAACCTAACAGGGAATCTACTCAGACATGGTGAATGAGACAAACATCATGAATAAAATAGAGTAAGAATACAAAGAGGGTTCAAGGTTCTTCTCCCAAAAACTCAATTGCAGAATACTCTATCTCCAGAAATCACAAGTTTCTTTTCTAGAGGCTGAAAAACCTAATTATATAGCTAAAACACGTTTAGGAGTGTAATCGAAAAATAAGGAAAGCTTCTGGTTTATCTTCGGATCTTGTTGCACGTTCTGATCACTGGTATCGACCGATACTGTAAATGGTATCGATCGATACTTGGGGCTTTAATCGTGTCTCTTCCAAATGAATGGTGTCGATCGATGCTCCTCAGGTATTGATCGATGCTGAGCTTCAGTTCCCCGAACTGCTTCAACTCCAGATTGCTTCAAAAGCTTCCAATAATCCAATTTAGCTTTATATTTGCCTATATCCTGAAAAGAACTTGAAAGACTCTAAAACTACCGAAAAGACTCAGAAAAAGGACTTATATCATGGTTGAAAGTGGGTATAAACCTTGATATATCAACTCCCCCAGACTTAGTCTTTGCTTGCCCTCAAGCAAACAGAAAACCAAACAGAGAAAGAGGTTTGAAAACGCGGAGACTCACCTTTTTCTTGAGACATAGTGATGACTCTTTTTCCAAGCTCCCAGTTATTACCTAAACAGTTTCAGATCTAACCACCACGTACTTCTCCGTAGACAATCGCAGCTTCCCAGACTACACACATTATCTCGCAGTGTCATCCAACCAAACCTTCATTGCCAGTTTCATCGCTGAAATCAATGTTCAAGAACCTTCTAGATTCTTTCTCATACAATATCTTGACCAAAGAACCACCCAAAATACATACTTTGATATTGTTTTCCTCTCCCCCAGACTTATCTTTTTTTATGTTCTCTTTATTTTTTTATTAATTTTTTAGCTTTGCATATACAAATCAAGGTTTGAGACGCGAGTATTGATGGTGTTTGCCACCGAATCCCCGGTTCTCCCCTCTCAATGTATAAAAGGTTTTAGACGAATAGTGGGGTCCCGGGAAATGTTCCTACCCCTCGCTTCCAACCTTTGTGTGATCATTCCTTATCCAACTAGAATAATGGGATCACTGGAAATTTTCCTAGCCCTCTACTCGGCGGAAATCATTTCATCTTTTATGCACTTTCTGTATCAACATATGTCAAGGGAGAGGTATACCATAATTTTCAACACATGGGTTCCTTTGTCAGATATGAATGATGAATCAAGTTCAGTGAACACCAACCTCAACGATGAAGTGCAATAATTTGGCTCAGGCTTTAGAAGGACTCTACTGGAGACATGGGTGTCTTCTAGTCAATTGGTCACTCTTTGGATTTTTCATTAGTAGATCTAGAACTGATTCTGTAACAATGGTTACTTAAAAACAAAGTCAGAACAATGAAATCAAGCAAAGGTTCATAATTTCCAACAGGTTTTGACTCAATAAAACAAAAATTTGACTCAAAAAGGACTAACTCTAAGAAAAACAAACCCAATGTCAGTAGCTACCTCCCCCAGACTTAAACAACACTGTCCCCAGTGTTATCCAACCCAGAGGAAGGAAAGGAAAGGAACAAGAACAAAATGGCTGAAAGTTGGCTCGAAGGTACCGTGGGAATGGGTGAGTATCGATCGATACAGTAAGTGGTATCGATCGATGCTCGCATCGTAACAGCACAAGTCTCCTTTGGCTTCGGTATCGATCGATACTCCAAGGGTGTCGATCGATGCTCGTCGCCTGGACCTGGTTCACGTGAAGACACAAAACAAAAACAAAATAAAAAAAAAATCAAAACAAAAACCTATGTACAGACTCACCAGTGGGTTGCCTCCCACCAAGCGCTTGTTTTATGTCTTTAGCTTGACATGGAGAGCGGTCAGGCAGCTGGTGGCTCACCCAGAGGCACTCTGTGGCCATCTGGGATGGTGGCTTTTGCTCAGTAATGTTTCACTCGCTGTCCATTGACAGTGAACTCCTTTCCTTCAGCACTCATCAACACAACTGCTCTTTGTGGTCGGACTTCCTTGATTGTGAAAGGACCTGACCAACGAGAACGCTATTTCCCAGGAAACAATTGTAAACGAGAGTTGTACAGAAGTACCTGGTCATTTGGTTCAAAGTGGCGAGAAAGGATTTTCTTGTCGTGATAGGCTTTGGTCCTTTCCTTGGACAGTTTGGAGTTCTCATAGGCAGAGTGTCTGATTTCATTCAACTCATTCAACTGAACTAATCGCCTTTGAGCAGCAGACTTGATGTCGAAATTCATAAGTTTGGTAGCCCAGACTGCTTTGTGCTTTATCTCAACCGGAAGATGACATGCTTTTCCATACAACAAATGGAATGGTGTGGTGCCAAGTGGTGTTTTGAACGCGGTTCTGTAAGCCCAAAGAGCGTCTTCGAGTTTCAGTGCCCAATCCTTCCGTGTGATGCCAACTGTCTTTTCCAAAATCTCCTTGATCTGTCTGTTGGAGACCTAAACTTGTCCACTGGTCTGAGGGTGATATGGCGTGGCGACGCGGTGGTGTACACCATACTTTCTCAGCAGCTTCTCGAAAATCTTGTTGATGAAGTGAGTACCACCATCACTGATGAAAACTCTGGGTACTCCAAATCGTGGGAAGATAATAGTCTTGAACAGTTTCAGGACCACGGCAGAATCGTTGGTAGGACTAGCAATTGTTTCTACCCACTTGGAGACGTAGTCGACGGCGACCAATATGTATTTGTTCTGTCGCGATGGAGGGAACGGTCCCATAAAATCAATGCCCCAGCAGTCAAACACTTCAACCTCAAGGATGAAGTTCTGCGGCATCTCTTGACGCTTGCTGATCTTCCCTCTTCTCTGACATACATCACAGTGAGAGATGAAGGCGTGAGCATCCTTAAACATTGTAGGCCACCAGAAACCAGCTTGCAGAACCTTAGAAACTGTTTTGAATGTAGCAAAATGCCCAGCATACTCAGATCCATGGCAATGAAACAGAATCTCTGGTACCACAGATTCAGTTATACACCTTCTGTAAATCCCATCAGAACAGTGCTTGTACAGATATGGTTCATCCCAAAAGTAACGTCTGACATCTTTCATGAATTTCTTCTTGACATACTTCTTGAGATGCTTTGGTTCGTAGTCGGCAGCAAGGTAGTTGGCTATGTCGGCATACCAAGGTTCAGCAGGAGTAGTGACAGCCAAAGACTCCTCTGTATCGGACTGATCTGCAGACGAATCGGTAGTGGAGAACAGCTGGTATCGATCGATACTCCAAGGGTGTCGATCGATGCTTGTATCGTGAACTGACAACAGCATTTCTTGAGGGTATCGATCGATACACCAAGGGTGTCGATCGATGCTCGTTTTCTGCAGTGGCAGAATCAAATCAGAACTAGTCTCAACGAAGTATATCTTCTCCTCAGGCAAGGAATCTTCAATAGGAACTTCTTCACTGATCTTCATACGTGAGAGATGATCTGCAACTCCATTCTCTACTCCTTTCTTGTCTTTGATCTCTATATCAAAACCTTGGAGCAGCAAAACCCATCGACACAATCGAGGTTTCATATCCTTATTCTGCAACAGATACTTATGAGCAGCATGGTATGTATGAACAATCACCTTGCTTCCTATCAGATAGGAACGAAATTTCTCAAAAGAGAACACAACAGCAAGCAACTCCTTCTCAGTGGTACTGTAATTCCTTTAAGCGTCATCCAATGTTCTGCTGGCGTAATATATGACATGAAGCTTCTTGTCTTTCCTTTGTCCCAGAACAGATCCAACTGCAAAATCGCTTGCATCACACATGATCTCAAAAGGGAGGTTCCAATCTAATGGTTGAACAATAGGAGCAGTAGCCAACGCCTTCTTGATTATTTCGAATGCGACGAGACATTCTGGCGTAAAATCGAAGGTGACATCTTTACACAGCAAAGCAGTAAGCGGATGAGCCAACTTAGAGAAATCCTGAATGAATCTGCGATAGAACCCGGCGTGACCAAGGAAACTCTGAATGTCATTCACAGATGTAGGTGGTAGGAGGCTTGTCATGACCTGAATCTTAGCCTTATCAACTTCAATCCCAGCCTTAGAAACCTTATGTCCCAGAACGATGTCGTCTTGAACCATAAAGTGACACTTCTCCCAGTTCAGAACTAGATGCTTCTCTTCACAGCGCTGAAGTACCTTGCATAATTTGTCCAGACATCCCTTAAATGAAGACCCATAGACAGAAATGTCATCCATAAATACCTCCATGAACTCCTCGATCATATCTGAGAAAATGGACATCATACATCTCTGAAATGTAGCTGGAGCATTACACAACCCAAATGGCATCCTCCTGTAGGCGAACGTGCCGTAGGGACAAGTGAAAGTTGTCTTCTCCTGATCATCTGGATGTATCAGGATCTGGAAGAAGCCTGAGAAGCCATCCAGGAAGCAATAGTAAGGATGACTAGCCAATCTTTCCAGCATTTGATCAATGAATGGCAATGGGAAATGATCTTTCCTTGTCGCCGCATTCAGCTTCCTGTAATCGATACACATGCAATGCCCGGTGATCGTTCTCGTCGGAACCAGCTCATCTTTCTCATTCTTTACCACTGTGAATCCTCCTCTCTTAGGAACAACATGAACCAGATTGACCCAACTGCTGTCAGAGATGGCGTAGATGACTTTTGCTTCCAGAAGTTTCATGATCTCCTTCTTTACCACCTCTTTCAGATTCGGGTTAAGTCTCCTCTGATGCTCGATTGAAGCTTTCGACTCGTCCTCCAGATGAATCCGATGCATGCACAGACTTGGTGATATACCTAAAATATCATCAAGAGAATAGCCGAGAGCTTTGCGATACTTGCGCAGCTTGCTCAGCCGTAAGGCGACCTCTGCGTTGTTCAAAGAAGAATTGACAATAAGTAGAGTTAGGGCCAAGGAAAACGTACCTCAAGCTAGCTGGGAGTGGCTTAAGATCGAGCTTAGGAGCTTTCTCTTCACTCCAATCACTCAAAGAATTGGATCTGGCACGAGAGATATTCAGTTCTTCGGGAAGAAAAGGTTGGTATCGATCGATACCTCATGTGGTATCGATCGATGCTTCTGCATTGTTGTCAAGGATCGTGGTATAAGCAGCAACCTCAGTGGGAACCATCTCCGTTTCAGCTAAACAAACCAACGCTCTTTCCAAGGGATTTTCAAGGTGTAACCTCAAGAAATACTCATCTGACAGCTCACCGAAAGTGTCAATGAAGAAAGTCTGACCATCTATGATTGGTTTCTTCATCATCTTCTCCATGTTGAAAGTCATGATCAGATCACCAATGTTGAGTGATATTCTCCCATTCTTGCATTCGATTAGGGCTCCTGCTGTAGCTAAGAAAGTTCTGCCCAATATCATTGGATCTCTTGGTTCAGCATCATACTCGAGGACGATGAAATCAGTTGGGACTAAGCAATCCCCAATAGTAATCGGAACGTCTTCAAGTAAACCTTCGGGAAATCGGACCGATCGATCAGCAAGGATCAGGGAGATCCTAGTTGGTGTGAAGTCTATTATCCCCATTCTCTTAGCTACTGAATACGGCTTGAGGTTCACACTGGAACCAAGATCGCAAAGGGAACGTTCGAACCTCTTGGTGAAAATTTTGCAATCCAAGACAAAATTGCCAGGGTCTGGTAGTTTCTCTGGAATCTTGTTGAGAAGAATCGCATTGCACTCGTGGGTGATTCTCAGTACCCCTTCCTCAAGGTTTACATTGCTCGATACCATCCGCTTTATGTATTTTCTAAAAGCTGGTGCAGTCCTGATAGCATCGACGAACGGGAGTTCGACAACCAATTTTTCCAACATCGCTTTGCATCTAGCTTCTTCTATCTCTTTCTTCGACCTGGCAGGAGGTCGAGGGAACGAAAGCTTTGATACATAGACTCTCCCAACATGTCTTGTTGTCTGCTTCTGGTCGACCTTTGGACTGGTATCGATAGACACAAGGGGGGTATCGATCGATGCTTGTGGTTTTGCAACTGGTCCTGTCGAACTTTGAACGGGTGATGATCGAATATGAGTTGCATCGACCGATACTGGGTGAGTATCGATCGATACTGGGGAATTCGCAGGAATCTCATCGTCATCATCTGCAGCGAGGTCGATGAGTTGCTTAGGAGTATAGGTTTTCTTAAACCCTGGAGTGACCTCTCTTCCACTTCTCAAAGTGATGGCATGAACGTGCTCTCTCGGATTCAACGTTTTTCCCGGAAGGAAACCATCCAGTCTCTTAACTGTGTCTGCAGTTTGAGCAACCTGAGTTTCCAACTTCTTCTGATGGATGTTTTTTGCTTTTATTTTTCTATTTAGATTATTGTATAATGCATCCATTTTTCCGTTGAATTCAACCGTCATCTTTTCTTGCCCCTCAAGAATCTGTTCAAGCATAGTCTCAACTTTGCTTTCCTGAGTCTTGGGAGGTGGTTTCTGGTAAGATGAATTCCCATAGGTGCGAGTGTACCCACTGTTCCCATTGCTTGCAGCGTCCAAAGCCATCTGATACCTCCAATCGATTCCTCTGAAGAAGATACCCAATAACTGAACCTGCGAGAAACCGTGGTGAGGGCAGTCCCTCTGATAAGACCGAAATCGAACCCAGGCAGCCTTGAATGCCTCAGTTGCTCCCTGAGAAAACTGGGAGATCTTGTTCCTGAGTTCTTCTGATCTCGCATCATCATAGAAATTGTTCTGAAAAGAACCAGGAGGTAACTGCTTCAACCAGTAAGCTGCATCCCCACTAAGAGAGTACGGGAAAACCTTACAGAAGAGGAAATCATTGGACACTCCATTGTATTTGATACTGGTGACCAAGTCCTCGAACCTCTCGATATGATCCATTGGATGCTCATGAGAAAGACCATGAAAAGGGTGCTGGCCTACAAGACTGTAGTAAGCAGGCTTCAGCTCAAAGTTATTTCTCTGAAAAGTTGGAATACGAATCGCAGATCGGTTTGCATAGAACTGATCTGGTCTGTTGTACTCTCCAAGTGTTTTGGCGCGATTAACCTGAGCATTCCCAACATTCCCACGCACAGCTGGTGGGATAACCTCATTAGCTACCGGTGCAGGGGCAACAACGTTTCCTTCTGCATCAAGCCTCTGTCCTTGCGCGTCACACATGTGACCTTCCTGATCTCTCAAAACCCCAACCTCATCACGAGCAAGCACAATCGGATTGTTCATCTCTGCTTGTTTCTTTTGCTTTCTGATCGTGCGCTCTAATTCAGCAAGCTCTTTGTTAGATAGATTGGTCAACTGCTTGTTCTTGCTCCTTCTGGTCTCTCGATGCTGCATACACCTGAAATACAGAAATCAAATCACGTAAGTGACATAATTAATAATGAGTATCGATCGATACCTAAAGGGTGTCGATCAATGCTCAACAACTTAGTCGAAATTCTAAACCGTAATCTAATGGTGAAAATAGAGTCCCCGGCAACGACGCCAAAATTTGATATGCTCAAAGATAATACCCTAAAAGTACTAAAGCAGTAGCTGCAGTATATAGGGGTCGAACCACAAAGACTCAGGATATCACTCAATAGATTCTAGAATATGAATTAAGCTAAGCTAAATTAATGTAATTAAGTATAACAAAACAATTAAATCAAGGAAGTAAATCAGTGGGATAAAGGCTAGGTCTAGGGAAGTTTGCAGGCAAATCAGAAATATCAATCAAATCAAATGTCAAGAATGAAATAAGCTCCGCTCTCAAACTTGAAACACAGATATAAAGTAAATCAACTTTCGTTGCGAAGACTATCTATGTCTAAACCTAGAATTCCAAATTTCTTTGCAAATTCTATGAATTCAAACAAGCATTAACGATCAAGTTCAATTGTTCACAAAATCCTAAACCAAATTTCTTTGCGAATAGGTCTTTTGCTCACCAAACACTAGTTCAGGAAACTAATCACACTTTCATGCCAATTAATCAACCTAACATCATATTCTAGTTCGCGAAGCTAGAATAAGCATTAATCTCAAGTCTAGGTGAAAAGCTCTATAGATATTCCTTAACAAGTAGATCAGATCTAATAATTCATCAAATACCTTTAAACAACCCTAAACCTAACAGGGAATCTACTCAGACATGGTGAATGAGACAAACATCATGAATAAAATAGATAGCATAAGTAAAATAGAGTAAGAATACAAAGAGGGTTCAAGGTTCTTCTCCCAAAAACTCAATTGCAGAATACTCTATCTCCAGAAATCACAAGTGTCTTTTCTGGAGGCTGAAAAACCTAATTATATAGCTAAAACACGTTTTGGAGTCTATCTCGAAAAATAAGGAAAACTTCTGGTTTATCTTCGGTCTTGATGCGCAGATCACTGGTATCGACCGGTAATTGGTATCGATCGATACTTGGGGCTTTAATCGTGTCTCTTCCAAATGAATGGTGTCGATCGTTGCTCCTCAGGTATCGATCGATGCTGAGCTTCAGTTCTCCGAACTGCTTCAACTCCAGATTGCTTCAAAAGCTTCCAATAATCCAATTTAGCTCCATATTTGTCTATATCATGAAAAGAACTTGAAAGACTCTAAAACTACCGAAAAGACTCAGAAAAAGGACTTATATCATGGTTGAAAATGGGTAAAAACCATGATATATCAATTATTAATAGTCATTATGTCCCCAAATAATTTTTAAGGATCTATTCACTCCACAGAATTGGGTCGACACTCCTATAAGTTATTTTCTCTCTTTTTCTTTTGGTAAAATTAAGTGTTTATTTTCCCTTTATTTTTTATTTTATTTTCATTTTTTAAAAATTTGTTATGCAGCACATTGAAGCACTTCTTAATCTCCTTTTTCGAAAATTCGGTGATTATTTGGCCGGAAAACGTGTTTCCATTCTTGACAGCTGGTTCACTCAGACTTTGTGCAATGACTATGCTAAATTCAAGAAGGGTAAATCTAAATCTAGGCATGGATCTGGAATAGTACGATAAAGAATTATGTTCGAGGAATGATCCCTGGTCGGTTCAACAAGCTCGCATGGTTAACGGACGTGGACACAATCTACGCCCTAATGAATTGGGGTAAACAACACTGGGTTTCGCTTGTTATTGACTTCAAAAGCGCCAAAATCTCTAGTATGGATATGTATGTTCGAGGAAACAAGGAGAAGGATGTTGGGAAATTCATGAAGCCTCTAGTGGACATGTTACCATCGCTTATAAGGGATTTAGTCCCTCCAGAAAGTGTAGATTATCCCTTGCCCACATCTTTTGCTTCCGAGAGGCTTGTTGGGGTGTCTTAGAATGAGCGTACCGGCAAGTGCGGTCCTTTGGCGGTGAAATTTATAGAGCTTCATTCACAGGGTCTTGGGCTTCACGGTATTACGAATGACATGATTGATAATTTCCAATTGCAATATGCATTTGATATTTATGAAGAGTTCATCCAGTCCCTTCGTTCTTGATTTCTCTCTTTACCTATTTCCAAGGCTGAACATTTTTACTTTCTTTGTAGTTACATGACCCTTTCTTTTGTTTAAGTACTCAAACTATCTTTATGTTTTAAAAACTGTTACAACTCGTCCTCTATATATTGTTTTAGAAGTTTGTCTGTCATTGTTTGTGTCTATCATTTTATTATTTTGTGATATATATATATGAAGTTTGTGATATATATATATATATATATATATATATATGAAATTTGTGTCTATCAATGTTCTTATTTTTGTCTACTAAATAACACAGTTTCGTAGACAATTTATAAATGATAAGACTAGTTGCATATTTCCTTATATCATCGTTAATATATTATCTCATAGATTAAGTCCATACAATGTTTTTTTTTTCCATAAGACAAGTCCTAAACTCTCTTATGCATTATTTACCAATGGTCTTTTGGTTGACATCGATTTATGACTTATCGAACACGCCCTTCTAGCTCAAGCTGTAAACCCTAGCATTATTAATTTTTCTCTTACTAGGTGCCTCCATGTCTTGTTCCGTCAATCAGTCATTTATTGTAAAGAACAATATTGTTTTTTAAGTATATACCTAAACCCGATTTTTTCAAATCTTTTGTCTCCTTCCCCATATATTATCATATCTCATTGTTTTGTTTAAAATCAATATTTTCGTTTTCCATTTTCTTCATTTCCATCAACATCACCCATTTGAGTGAGAAATATGAGTTACAGTTACATCCAACCTTCCACATCTCCGCCTGAATCTGTCGAATTCCAGAAGTCCAGGGACCAGACATCTGGTTTTGGTATTCCTCATTGGTGTTATTGCGGTAAATCTCCTCTCATTAAGGTCGCGACTACGATGAACGACCCCGGGAGGATGTTCTACACCTGCTACGAAGTATAGGTTAGTACAAAACATTTCCCCCATAACTTCATATATAATATCCAATTGATGACATGCTTTGATTAGTTTGTATTGTATATGTAAAAGATGGTGAATGTCACATTTTTAAATGGTGGGATGAAGCGATGTCGGATGAGTTGAAAAATGATCTGAGAACGAGCAATAATCAGCATCAATTATTTCACATTTGGTCCTGATAATTAATCAACGTGTTGACACCGGTATGATGTAGGCCAAAGTTCCATGGACGTATTTTGGCTTATGTTCACCGATTGTATCTCTATCAAAATCTCGTCCACGTACGTTATATCCAGAATATTTTAATATGAATAAACTATATTGCATATAATAACAAGATATGTCCACCGTTAAGAAGATAATAGAACTGTCCATGATCTACTTAGCTTGATTTTGTCTACAAGTGAGTTCATTACGTTTCTGGTAACCTATATCGATATATTTAAACCTTGTCCACGCACACCATTATAAATCATGTCTACGTGTAGAGAAATCAGTTATGTAAAATTATTAATCATGTCCACTAGAAATCATGTCCTCAATAAGACGCAATCACATGTGTATGGAAAGAAATTTATTCCGTCTCTTTGTAGACATTATTTACAAATTGTAAACTATGTCCACTAATAATTGAGGCTTCATATATAATGTCTACTAAACTTTTCTAAGTTTCCCTGAATATATTAAAGTCAATGAAGCTTCATATATAATGTCTACTAAACTTTTCTAAGTTTCCCTGAATATATTAAAGTGAATGAAACGAGTATTACGTGTATCGAGTACTGACGCTCTCTTAGTAAACGGTAAAAAGTAATTATTGTTGCGTATGTCGGTAAACATGTCATAAACTCATCATGCCTTTTGCTTTTTGATGTGAAACACTTTTTCAAATTTGTATGTCCTTAAGAATACATAAACACGCTGGATAATAACAATATTTTAGATACTTATTAAAATTTTGTAATTCTCTAACTCATGTCATTGATTATAGAAGCTAAGTTATTTTGGATTTATGAATCATTTACACATCTGTGGACAAGTATCTCTATTTCAAAATTTATTATACCTTGTCACGTCCATTTACTTCGTTTCCACAATTAAAAGCTAGTCTACCATAATGTTGTTTCTTCATTTAACCATACGTATGTGGACTATATATATCCTATTTTCAGTTGGACAATCGAAATAAGTTTGTGTCAATATGTCTTGTATATTGAGAGGGAGTACTACTTATTTACTTCTATCACTTCCAAAAAAACTTCTTATTCATATTGGTAGCCTTCAGGGCATTCCTATAGGATCAGTGTCCAAACCGGACTTGTACAGAGGACATTTCACCAAAAAAGGCTCACATACGGTAAAATCAGGATATCATTGTCTCCAAATGAATAATTTGGATGTTGATAGGGACATAGCGTTTGGACCAACTATTTTTTTCACTTCAGTCCTTTTGTTGGAAGCTAAAATTTCCACCTAAGCTACGTCATTTTGTATGGAAATTACTATCTGGATGTGCCTCGGTTACATAAAATCTTCAAAATAGAGGTATAAACTGTGACTCAAGATGTGCTAGATGTGGTGCAGATGAAGAGAGCAGTAATCATGCCATTTTTGAATGTCCACCGACACTTCAATCTTGGGCTTTATCAAATGTACCGGCGGTACCTGGGGTCTTTCCTTCGTCCTCGCTTTTTACAAACATTGATTATTTATTTTGGAGATTACCCAAAGAAACTCGAACATCGAGCTTTTCTTGGATTATTCGGTTTAACTAGAAAGCCCAAAATGATAAAATCTATGAAAATTTAGACCGAGATCCACGTGAGGTGCTCCAACTCATGAAGCACAAGCTTGGGCATTGGCTCAAAATGAGTTTACAAGGAAGGACTACCCTCAAAGTCCAACATGGGTAGATAATTGGATTATTTTTGGGCTATCGATGCTTTATTAACGGTTCGTGGAAGGATACATATAGGTATTCGGGATTAGGTTGGTATTGTTACCAAACAAACCGCAACCATGAGGGCCTGTAATGTCCGACGATGCCTTTCTCCATTTCATACCAAGGTGGAGGGCCTTATCTGAGCGATGAGTTGCATGAAGGCGGAGCAGAAGACTCTAGTTACTTTTCTTACAGACTGCTCATAATTGGTGAAGATAGTGTCTACACCACATGAGTGGCCGGCGTTCGAGACATATATGGAGGAGATCGAGCAGAGCAAAGGAGCTTTTTCTACTTTTTCGCTGGTACTAGTTTTACGACGAGTTAATTTAAAGACAAACAATCTGGCACGAAGTGTTCGTATCTATCAACATGATATGTTGTATGTAAACAATACTCCCCTGGTTTGGATTTCCAAACCTTTCTAAATAATATGAAGTTGTTGACAAAAAAAATCATATTGTTAGCCTAGTAGCCAAACCCGGATTTTACCATCTTGGTCCCCTTATTTTATCTTGTAAAGAAGGAAAGAATCTTGCTTTCAACAAAGATTTCCTTAGGAAAACATCCCTTCTTCTATTGGAGGACCACCCTCATGCCATAAATGAATGACGCGTGTTTAGATCATTTTTTTTAGGTGTGTCGAAGCTGCCAACCCTCGTGCATGTTACTTAGAGAGCCTTAGGCTTGTGGGTAAAAAATGGAACCATGGTGATGAAGTTATCTTGCTTACCTCACACTTTCGTTATTTTTATCCCAATGAAAGGCTACCAGCTAAGATTTGCTTGCCTCTATCTTTAATTCTCATATTTCTGATAACATAGATTACGGTATAAAATTCATGAATACATTCAAGAATAGTCTTCACCACTTCGAAGACTCCCTTATGTTTTCTGAGGAGTATTTTATGACATATTCGCCATAGGCACATCATTGGACCATTCCCCTGACAACCTTGAAAATTTTATGCGTTCTCTCCTCTTCGTTGCTACTGTTTGTGTCAAATGCATGAGGAGTATTTTACGACATATTTGCCATACGCACAACATTGGACTATTTCCCTGGCACCCTTGAAAATTTTAAGCGTTCTCTCCCCTTTGTTGCTACTGTTTGTGTTAAATGCAGCTTCGATGATTGCTGCTCTCGATGTTTCTCTTCTTGGATTTGTCGACGATTTGTTAAGATGTTTCTCTTTTGATTATGTTAAATTTTCGGTTGTTGTATTAATGTAATATCATATCTATTATATTTCTCGTCCACGATTTCAGGATTTCAGTTTCCAGCTAGTAAATATGATTCACATTGCCACTATTATCATGTCCAAAACATCAACTATTATTTTCGTGAAGACAGTCCAGTCTGGCAAGCACAGAGTCCTGGTATCGACCGACACCAACCCAATATCGATCAACACCGACTGCAGAAAAAGAAAACACGCGATTTTACTAGTTTGAAGAGTCTGCAACTTGGCTTAGAAGATCCTATTATTTACAATTAAGCCTAGAACGTGTTTTAGCATTATAATTAGGTTTTTCAGCCACTTTGAGAGGGAGCTTTTATCATTATTCTGAATACTTTGAGGAGACAGGATATTATTCATTATTCGGGTTTTGAGAAAGGGAGAGAAGTCAGAAACTCTGTTCCTGAGAGAGAAGATTTCGAACCCTTGTTACTCTTTACTCTACTCTTTTATGCAATCTATTTTATTCATGATGTTTGCTTCATTCACCATGTCTGAGTAGATTCCCTGTTAGGTTTAGGGTTATTCAAAGGTGTATGATGAATTGTTAGGTTGATCTGAATTGAAAGGAGAAATTTAATAGAGTTCTTCATCTAGACTTGTGATTACTGCTTATTCTAGCTTCATGACCTAGAATCTGATCTTAGGTTGTTTGATTGGCACAAAAGTGTGATTGATTGCCTGAACTAGTGTTAGATGAGCAAAAGACCTATTCGCAAAGAAATTTGGTTTAGGATTTTGTGAACAATTGAACCTGATCATTAATGCTTGTTTGAATTCATAGGATTTGCAAAGAAGTTTGGAATTCTAGGTTTAGACATAGATAATCTTCGCAGCGACGGTTGGTTGATTTTACATTTGTGTTTCAAGTTCAAGAACAGTGCTTAATATCCTCCTGACATTCTATTTGATCTGCAATTCTGATTTACCGGAGAATTTCCCTAGGCTTAGCGTTTTTCCTCCATTGAATTTCACAACTTTTATATTCTGCTGTTTATTTCCTGCATTACTTTGTTCGCTTAGCTTAATTCGAGTCTTAATATCTATTGAGTGAATTCTTGAGTCTTTGTGGTTCGACCCCTAGAATACTACAGCTACTGCTTAGATACTTTAGGGTATTATATTTGAGCATATCAAATTTTGGCGCCGTTGCCGGGGACTCTAAATTCACCATTAGATTTTAGATTAGAGTTTCGACTAAGTTCGTCGGCATCGATCGATACCCAGCTGGTATCGGTCGATACTCGTCGTAATTTTTTTTTATTTTTTGTTACTTACGTGCTTTGACTCTTGTGTTTCAGGAAAGTAAAGGAGCAGCAGAGATGAACAACCCATTGGTTCTAGTTTGTGATGAGGCTGGTGCTTACAGAGACCTAGAGGGTCGTTTGTACAATGAGAGGGGACAAAGACTTGATGGAGATGGAAACATCATTGTCCCTCCAGCTGTTGTGAATTTTGAGAATGATGTGGTTGATCGTGCTAGAACGATTGGTGAGTACAACAGGCCTTATCAGTTCTATGCCAATCGAGCAGCGATTCGTGTTCCTGCGTTTCAAAAGAATGACTTTGAGCTGAAACCTGCATACTTCACTCTTGTGGGTCAGCATCTTTTTCATGGTCTTCCTTATGAACACCCTATGGATCACATTGAGAGGTTTGAGGACTTGGTCACTAGCATCAAGTACAATGGAGTGTCCTATGATTTCCTCTTTTGTAAGCTTTTCCCATACTCACTTGATGGAGATGCAGCTTATTGGCTAAAGCAGTTGCCTCCGGGGTCGCTGAGCACCTGGGAAGAGATGAAGAACGCATTCCTGAACAACTTCTATGATGATGCGAGATCCGAGGAGTTGAGGAACAAGATCTCTCAATTTTCTCAGGGCGCAACAGAGGCGTTTAAGGCTGCTTGGGTGAGATTCAGATCCTATCAGAGAGATTGTCCACATCACGGGTTCTCACAGGTTCAGTTGCTGGGTATTTTCTTCAGAGGGATCGATTGGAGGTATCAGATGGCTCTGGATGCTGCAAGCAATGGTAATTTCAACACGAGATATCCCGATGATGCTTAGGTGCTGATCGAGAACTTGGCGTCTAGCAATAGCACCAAGAATGCAGACTTTGAGCGGAAGAAGCAGGCTGATAATTTGGGTGGATCGTAGATTGCTGAGGTTCAAGCCAAGCTGGATTCATTGCACAATCTCCTGATGGGTAAGACGAAGAAGGTTGTACACTTTGCTGATAAGGTCGAGACTGTAGATGAGGTTAAAGCAGAGGATGTTAATTACATTGGTGGTACTGGTTTTCAGAATCAGCAGTATCAGTTCAACAACAACCAAGGCTTCACCAACAACGCTCAGCGAGGAGGATTCAAGTATGATTTCGGAGCAAATTCCTTTGCCCAGAAACCGATGCAGAGCAGCTCCTATGGGAGTTCATCTTACCAGACTCCGCCGCCTAAGACTCAGGAGAGCAAGGTTGAATCCATGCTTGGACAGATCCTTGAGGGACAGCAGAAGCTGACTGTTGATTTTAATGGGAAGATGGATGCCATATACACCGATTTGAATGGAAAGATTGAAGCTCTCAGCATTCATCAAAAGATGCTGGAAACTCAATATGCTCATACCTCAGCAGCTGTCAAGGGAAAGATGGTTCAATCACAGCATGACTACGTCAATGTTATCACCATGAGTACTGAAAAAGAGGTCACTGCAATAGTTGAAGAGGGTGTTACTGCAGAAAATTTCGGATCTGTTGAAGATGACGATGAGAATTCTGGAAATTCACGAGTATCGACCGACATCGACGTAGTGTCGACCGACACCACCCAGTATCGATCGATACCAGTGCAGATACTTTCACGGGACACCTCAAAAACCCCAGTATCGACCGACACTACTACCAGTGTCGATCGACACTACTACCAGTGTCGATCGACACCCTCTGCAGACTGAGCTAAAATTTTCAAAAACACCAAGGATTGTTGAGGAACGTGTCTACAAGCCTAAATTTCCATATCCTTTGCCACCAAGACATCTCAGAAACCCCATCACTGCAGAGAAGTTGCTTGCTTTTGAGAAGATGGTGAGGAAAGTTCCTAATAACATCTCCTTTGAAGAAGCGGTGGAAAACCGCCCTCTGCTTGGTTACTTCCGAGGTTGCAGAGAAACTGAGGAAGAGATTAAGGCACTCTTCATCAAGGCAAGAAGTACACCACCTCCAATGAAGCAGTTAACTAAAAAGTAAGACCCAGGAAAATTTTCAGTTCCATGCTCTATCTCTGGAGTTGATTTCAAAGAGTCTCTCGTTGACTCAGGGTCTAGCGTCAATATCATGTCAAGGGCAGTTGCAGAGAGATTGGGAGCTGATATTCGATCTCCGAAGACGTCTCTTACATTCGCGAACTCTTCCACCTCGCTCCCATACGGTACAATCCCTGATTTGCTCGTTAAAGTAGGAGATTGTCTGGTTCCTACTGATTTTCAGGTTGTGGAAATGAGTGCAAGATCTAGTACACCTTTGATTCTTGGAAGACTGTTCATGGCTACAGTTGGTGCGATTATGGACACAACCAGTAGGCGAATATCGTTCTCCTACATTGACAAAGAGGTCTACTACAAAGCGATTCCTACAGGAGGAGCTCCCACACATGTCTCTTGCATAACTTTTGTCACGGGAGAGACGTTGGTGACTGATCTGTTGGAAGAGCCTTATGATGAACCAACTGTCATAGATGTTGTAGATGGTCTTCCTTTCATCACCAAGAAAGACATCGAAAAGGCTAAGGCAAAAAAGAAGGTGAAGAACAAGAGAATCGAGAGTGCTACCCATGTGACTCGTACCCCTCAGAAGTGTGATGGAGATACGATTGAATATAAGGTGAAGTGCAAGGGAACCTCAAAACCATTCTCTAAGGTTAGAGTTATCCTCCCTTCAGAGCTGAAAGAGAAAGGAAAGGATGTTGTGGAAGGTATGTTGAGCAGAACTCTGAAGTTGGAAATGTCTGGTTGTGGAGCTTACTTCGGGGTTAGTTCTCAACCCGATCCTGACTGTTAGCTGAGCCCCGACACGGTCAAGCTAATGACATTAAACAAGCGCTTGGTGTGAGGCAACCCACTGGTAAGTCTGTATATAATTTCTTTTATTTCTTTTGTTTTTGTGTTTTTGGTTTTGTGTCTTGTGTTTTGCATGAATCAGCAACTAAGGAGCGATGAAAAGGAGTCCTTGTGTCGATCAACGTCTGGTATCGATCGATACTTTTTTTGTGTCGATCGACACTCATCACCATCTCGGGTAACTTCTTCGATTTTCCCAAATTCACATAGTTCTTTTGTTTCTTTTGCCAAATCTAGACTAGATAACACTGGGGACAGTGTTGTTTAAGTCTGGGGGAGGTAGTCACTGACATTGTGCTTTTTTTTTTTTTCCTAGAGTCAGTCTGTTTTTGTGTCAAATTTGTTTTATCGAGTCAAGCTTGTTGGAGATTATGATCTTGTTCTTGGACCTATTGTGTTGATTTTCCTTCTGAGTGACCGTTGTTTCAGAAACAGTTTTAGTTCAGACTAATGAAAAATCCAAAGGTTGACCAGCTAACTAGGAGTCACTCATGTTTCCAGCAGAATCCATGTAAGCCTGAGCCAAATTTTTGCACTTTATAGATGTAGTTAGTGTTCATAGAGCTTGACTCCTCATTCATATCTGACAAAGGAACCCATGTGTTTTAAGTAACGGTATACCTCTCCCAGGTTCTCAATTGATAAAAGATTCATAAAAGATGAGATGATTTCCGCCGGGTAGAGGGTTAGGAAAATTTCCTGCGATCCCATTATTCTACTTGGATAAGAAATGATCACAAAAAGGTTGGAAGCGAGGGGTAGGAACATTTCCCGGGACCCTATTATTCGTCTAAAGCCTTTGATACATTGAGAGGGGAGAACCGGGGATTCGGTGGCAAACACCATCAATACTCGCGTCTCAAACCTTGATTTGTATATGTGAAGCTAAAAAAATAAAAATAAAGAGAACATAAAAAGAGATAAGTCTGGGAGAGAGGAAAACAATACCAAAGTGTGTAATTTGGGTGGTTCTTTTGTCATGATATCGTATGAGGAAGAGTCTAGAAGCTTCTTGAATATTTGCTACAGTGATGAAAGTGGCGATGAGGGTTTGGTTGGATGATGTTGTGAGATAATGTGTGGAGTCCGAGAAGCTGCGAATGTCTATGGAGAAGTACATGGTGGTTAGATTTGGAACTGGTTAGGTGATATCTGGAAAGCTTGGGAAAAGGGTCATTGCAATGTTTCAAGAACAGGTGAGTCTCCGTGTTTTCAAACTTCTTCCTCTGGTTTGGTTTTCTGTTTGCTTGAGGGCAAGCAAAGGCTAAGTCTGGGGGAGTTGATATATCATGGTTTTTAGCCATGATATAAGTCTTGTTTTCAGAGTCTTTCTAGTGTTTTTGTAGTCTTTTTGAGTCTTTTCAGGTTTTAGCACGTCTAGAGCATTTGGGCATCCGTTGAATTATTTCTCACCGTTGGATTGAGCTCAAATTTGGATACAAGACAGATCAATGGATTAGCTTTCATTTGGAAGTGGTTTGAGGTCATTCTAATGGTGCGATCAAAAGTTATGTCAGTTTTCGTGAAGACAGTCCAGTATGGCGAGCACAGAGTCCTGGTATCGACCGACACCAACCCAGTATCGATCGACACCGACTGCAGAAAAAGAAAACACGCGATTTTACAAGTTTGAAGAGTCTGCAATTTGGCCTAGAAGATCCTATTATTTACAATTAAGCCCAGAACGTGTTTTAGCATTATAATTAGGTTTTTTAGCCACTTTGAGAGGGAGCTTTTATCATTATTCTGAATACTTTGAGGAGACGGGATATTATTCATTATTCGGGTTTTGAGATAGGGAGAGAAGTCAGAAACTCTGTTCCTGGGAGAGAAGATTTCGAACCCTTGTTACTCTTTACTCTACTCTTTTATGCAATCTATTTTATTCATGATGTTTGCTTCATTCACCATGTCTGAGTAGATTCCTTGTTAGGTTTAGGGTTATTCAAAGGTGTATGATGAATTGTTAGGTTGATATGAATTGATAGGAGAAATTTAATAGAGTTCTTCATCTAGACTTGTGATTACTGCTTATTCTAGCTTCATGACCTAGAATCTGATCTTAGGTTGTTTGATTGGCACGAAAGTGTGATTGATTGCCTGAACTAGTGTTAGATGAGCAAAAGACCTATTCGCAAAAAAATTTGGTTTAGGATTTTGTGAACAATTGAACCTGATCATTAATGCTTGTTTGAATTCATAGGATTTGCAAAGAATTTTGGAATTCTAGGTTTAGTCATAGATAATCTTTGCAGCGACGGTTGGTTGATTTTACATTTGTGTTTCAAGTTCAAGAACTTTGCTTAATATCCTCCTGATATTCTATTTGATCTGCAATTCTGATTTACCGGAGAATTTCCCTAGGCTTAGCGTTTTTCCTCCATTGAATTTCACAACTTTTATATTCTGCTGTTTATTTCCTGCAATACTTTGTTCGCTTAGCTTAATTCGAGTCTTAATATCTATTGTGTGAATTCTTTATTCTTTGTTGTTCGACCCCTAATATACTTCAGCTACTGCTTAGGTACTTTTAGGGTATTATATTTGAGCATATCAACATCCCTATACATAATCCTAAAATACCACCCATTAGACATTTAATTGGGTTTTTGCATGAGGCCCTATTGTGTCAATTTAGTCCGCATGTAGCACACTTGTTTGGCCTCGTCTGCTTTCGTCCACGCCTCCTCTCAATGTTTAAAACTTTTTGAAATATTAATCTAAATTTCCATAGACAAAAATTATCTTAAATTCAACAAAAGTTTCACTTACTCTTTCCTCTCCTTGAGATGAAATCCCCATTGAACGAGACCTCCCCGACCCTCTTTTAGTCTTTGGTGGGTTTAGGCAAAGTGAGGTCAAAGAATCAGGCACCTCTGTGTCATTCTCCTGTGGTGGTGGCGCAATTTTCTCCTCCCATAATTTTCTCCATTCTTCAACTGTCCAAACTTTCCTACTAGAGAATATATGTCCCCATCTTTTATCCCTATTGCAGCCAAGGCATGACAACACGAAACCATTAGAACGTCAAATATTCTGCACGTACATGTTTTTTCTCTAGGTCTACCGTAAAAACACATCCATCACCACCGTTTACTTGGTAAACGCTCCGGCTTGAAGCAATAACGCCACAATCTGTTGCATCCTTAAGATGGTAAATTAGTAGATATTCGATTTGTCGTGTGCACCTGGTCATCGTCTTACATGCATCCTCACGCCTTTCGCAGAACCATCTCATCAGCATTGTCCAAATGAATTCAATCATTGTTACGATTGGTATTCTATCGCTTTTTGAAGAGCTACATTTAAAGACTCTAAAATGTGGCTACTAATCAAATTATACCTCATAGCTGGGAAGTAAGTAAGTTTCCAATGCGACAGACCAATTTCTAGAAGATAATTAGCATATCTCATGGTTTTCTTTTGGATCTCTTTAAACCAAGATGGTAGTTTCCATCTTGTCCGCTAGTTGCAACCAGGCAGCTTTGATACTTCCCTTTCGTCTATGTCCTGTCTATAACAATCACCGTCCTCAAGTATTTAAAATCAGACACCGATGCTCCAAAAGCAAAGAATACATACTTAAACAAGGTGGACCCTTGTTTATAGTTTTCTTGACCGTGGACAACGTTCCTGGATTTGTGCTTTTTAGAAGCTATAGGTACATACACAAAAACTTGTAACCATATTTTTCGTCACCTCGAGCTCTTTACATTGCAAGCTCTTTGGCATACCAGCTTTCATGTACGAAATTGTTACATTGAAGTTAAAACTATTTTGGGTAGTTCACTAGCCCGAGGACCCCGCTTCCCATGGACATACTTTGATTTGAGAAGATCAGCTAGTATTGTCGCCGTTGCCTTTTTTCCGTACTGAGATCTTGATCCCACATCACCTGAATGCTTCAATGTTGCTGTTCTTATTTCTAGGTTTTCAGAATTTTCGTGATTCTTCGCAAATACTCTCCATGGACATTTTCTATCGCCGCATATGGCTATAACTCGTCCATTGACAATGCTTTATAGAGCTCATTCTTATCCTTAAATACTCTACCTACATATATTGCATCTCCTACTTTTTTCAGATTCATAATGGCCGTGTCACATGGCAAACACATTGCGTTATCGCGGAATGGTTGTGCATCGCTGAATAATTCATCATTATCTACCCATCCATTGATGCATGATGATTTCACACTGTCAAGCAACGATCCAATCCTTCTTTTGGTACTAACTCTTTGTAACCGTGGACATCTTTCATCAAGTATATCCTCACGATTTGTCACGTTTTCATTAAAAATTTCATCCACGCCCAGAGTTCGCTCGACAACCCAAGGCTGAAACCCATCCCAGAATTGCAGCTTTCACCATTTTCATCCACCTTGTCGTTAACCCTAACATGACCATAGCTTCCCACCTTCTGAAGGTCGTTGTTACTTTCAAGGGTTAAGTTTTTTTCAAGCAGTTCTCTATGTTCTACTGTTGTTACCTTATTCTGTTTATTTCCATCAAATTCGGTTTTCGCCAAATCGTTACCGCCCGTGTCCGTCAACATGCCTCCTTCACCAATCGTATTGTTCCTAATTAGCCTGCAACATTCTTGGGTAGATCCGGGAAGCTTTATGGTTTCGTAGGCTTTCTTCTACTTTAGGTTTGGAAAGAATCGTCCATAAGCTTATTTTGCGTGCTATTACGGACTTTTATTATTCGTTGTACGAGCAGTGCGGACGAGACAAGGGAAGTAGCATCTACATCTAAAGAAGATTGAAGACCGGATATTACGTTAAAAAAAAAAGGAATTTTTAACAAAGCAGATTTGATTCATTCCACTTAACCCACACCCAAAGAAAATTCATTTCCTCTTCCCTTCCTCACCTTCAAGAGAAGCACCACTTTTCCTATCTTTATCCTGCAATTTCACCACATGAGCACTCCGTCTTTCCTTCCTATCTTGATGAATCTACTTTTTACCGGTTGCTGAGAAGTGAGATATGTAGCCAGATCAAATCAATTTCCAAGGGGGTGTTAGTTTCAAACTAAAGGGATTCCTTTGATACCCGATCAACCAAGGTCTTTTACCAGCTTTTGGGGACAAACATTGTTATAAGTTGTCCAAGTTGCCAAGAAATAGTTCCTTTGCACGAGTCAGAAACCGATGTATTTCCACAATCACCCTTGTTCTGTATCTGAGTTCTTTCGAATTTCTTATATCATTTTTCGTGGATTAGCATCTCGAGGTTCTTTGATGGGCATAAAGAAATCGTCTTGGTGGCAACCACCAAACCAATAGAACAAAGAAAGGTTAGCTCCGCAGCTGGTCCACAAGCAAGGTAAGTACATAAGCCCATTACCAGCCGGCTCTGGACCGACAAGACCTAACGTATTTAACCCTTATCTTGGATCGGAGATGCGAACGGGGCGGGAATCGAAGTGGGGGACGTGGTATCGTCAACAGCTTGTAAGAATTCAGGGTCGTTTAATGTCAACTTTTGTTCTCCGCAGTCCCAAACTTATTCTACCTCTTTGCACGTATTGATTTGTAGATTTATATGAATGTTTGATTGGTGGACAGCCTCTTCATTTGCCACTGCACTTACCACCTCCTGTGTTCATACTATTGTCCATGGTTTCCCCTTCCATCCTTCGTCCTATTCTCATCACTCACCAACCTAATCTCGCTTTCAGAACATATTTCCTCTTACAAACGACATGTATTGAACTCATTATCGTTACTCTGTTCTTCTTAAAGTCCTCCCTTGTCCTTCACAATTAAAAACATTTTCAGACCTTTATTTTCGTCTCTTTTTCCTTATATCTCGCCAAACTACATGCGTTGTCTATCTCTACCGGAAGCATTCTTACTTGTGTGAAGTCTTCCTCATCGCCCTTATAACAATAACTTAGGTGGACGGAATGTCTTTCTGTTGATATCCCAAACGCTTCTGCTACTTTTTAAACAAATTCTCTGAAGTTATTATATGCACTCAACTCTACCAATTTCACATATTTTTCTTTACAAATTGGGAAGTGCCACTTTCCAAATTCAAGACATTCCCAATCTCCTGCTATTATCATTAGATAATCGTCTATTTGTTTCCTTTATTCGTCTTCCTGCAAATAGATGAAACATTCGTCAAAAATTTAAGAAGCTTAAATTTTTTACTGTTCCAACCATATGTACATGAATTCATTTACTCTCAACTTCAAACATCAATTAAAAACTAATTTCAAAACTTTACATTACCTTCTTTTTTACACCAGCTCCAACATTCCTCTTCACTTTCGTCCATCTTTTTTTTTATCCTATCACCTCTTTTTTTTTTATTCAATCATTTTTATCTTTTTATGCTGTCTTACTTTTCGCTAAAACACCTATATTACATTTTCAAAAGACTCCTATTTTACATTTTCCATAAAATTGCTCACTCATTAATGACATATCTTGTCATAGCCGCTCAGCTTCCATGTTTTCCCTTACTTTTAAACCTTCCACTTTTTTTCATCTCATTATCCTACGTCCATCAAGTCTTTACTTTTTATCTTGTCTTTTATATTATCATTTCTCGTAGACGAATTTTCCTACCCCAAAATTATTTAATTCTATTTTCATTTTTTTATTCAAAACACTTCTTAATTCTAACATTATTGTTATACAAACACAACAATTATTGGTACATCCAAACTTAACTATGGAATTATTTCCACATCCAAACATACCCTATAACTAATCAATAATCTATTTACAATCCAGATTTTATTCTTTCGAAAAATTAACGTCAAACGTTACAATCGTCCACATAATATTCTTCATTCACATCTTCATATTCACGTCCACATATTTTGCCATTTACTAAACTGCAACCCAAGTTCACTTCTTTCTCTCTCTTGCCCGTTATTGTCGATGTCGTCTCCTTGGTCACACATGGGCATTTTCGTCCCAAATAGACACTCTCTACCATCGATAAATGGTAGTTTCTGTAACCTTACAAAAAAATAGTATTTTCTACATTTTTCAAATGCTCTCATGGTACTCTCGAAAATATTCTCTAAATTAATATGTTATAAGAAAATTATATTATAACCTCTATAGAATTTCTTTTTGGATATGCCACTGCGTGTAGCTTTTAGTTGATGCCACCATGACGTTGGTGGGGGCACTTGTCAGTTATCGGGAACGCCTTTATATTCCATGACTTGGATCAATAGCTGATATGCTACTCTTTGAACGAAACTGTTTCGATATACTATCGTTATAAATGAGATTTTTTTTTGATTTATTTTATACAGTAAATTAAAGATTTTACTCTTTCAAAAAATTACAAATCCAACTAGTCATTATCCATCCAATCCGCAACTCAATCAAATTATTCAATCAAAAAAATAATTATTTTTTTTCCTTTTTTATTTATCTCTCTTCTCTCTTCGACTTCTTCTCTTTTCTCCTATCCTCGAAACAAACTTTCTTAATTTTTTTTCTTCCTCTTCTCTTTTCACTGTGATCGATTCTTCTCACCACTCGTTTGTCTCTCCTTACTTATCTTGGATTCATATTTTGAATCTGTGAAATTTGTGCTTTTGATTGTGTATACGTATTTTTATGATATGGAACCTATGTTTTGTGTATGAAACACTCACAAAGCATTAGGCATATTCGACATATGTATCCTTTTAACAAATTAATTAATGCCAAGTTCATGACAACTCTGTTTGCTTTCTCATTCATCACTTTGAATTGTCCATGATTCCTTATGAGATGGGAAAGATGTTGTTAAACAACCTTGGGAATCGTATGATAGGCTCAGGGTCCATGTGGCATTCAATGAGAAGGAAGATGAGAACCAAGGAGAGCTCGTCATAGGGGGAAAAGGCAAAAGTGGCTAAGTGTGGAATTATGAAGAAGTACATGAGCCTCTGGTCCATCTAGAGGGTTTTAGTTCATTTCAATAAGTAAAGTGTTGTCGTTTGAACTCTCTATTGTCGTTTACTTAGGCGATTATGTATTAAGGGAACTTTGCTAAATTAGGTTCTGGTTATCGAATGAAATGAAGAAATTATCCAAATCTCTTTCCTCTATACTGTACTTCTTCTTCTCTGATCTAATCCCTCGTCTTCTCTTTTCTACTCTATTTCTTCTGTTCTCTTATATTTTTTGTTAACTCTTTGATAGATCAATTCCATGGCCTATCATCGTAATTATCTTTATGCGGAGAACAATGATATGCGTGGTTATCGTCAACAATCATGATAGTTATGGAAATTGGGTTTAAAGATTGGCATCCCTGAGTTCCATGCATGGAGGCATCCGTTGTGATTCTCTCTATGATGAGCTACTTGATATATTCTATCTTTACTCTCAAATCTACATGCTCCTAATTGATCTGAAATACTTCAAACATTCTTACCCAATTTACCCTTGTTACCAATCAATACACTCCCACTTTTCCGAATCTCCTCCAACGCCACACGGAATCACAATAACCCCAATAACGAATCCCTAATTTTGAATTCCTCCCGACGAGACGAGACGACAAAAAATCACCGGTCGCTCAAATTGTCCATAGCTCACCGATCACTGAGAGAGAGGATTACGAATCTAAGATTTTCCTCCTCCGCGAGATTTGGAATTCGGTCAAGCTTTCAGAGATATGGCAGAGAGTCATGGTGGTGGTGGTTGGTGTCCGCCGATGGATCTGATGTGATCAGAGCCTATGCAACTTGTTCAGGTCATTGTTCGGTTGTTCCCATGGAATCTGCTCATCTTACCGTCTCTTATCTTGGCGATCTCAGCCTCGTCCAGTTCAAAGACATACGTGTACTGAATGAATGAATGAATTAACTAAAGAAAGTAAAATGAACTAATTTCACATTTGCTTATACCATACATAACATTTCTTATATAAACTCTTATATTTTTTATCATGATTTTGTTGATGTTAACAAACTTTTAATCCATAAGATTTATATAATGTCTCTCGAAACATATATAAGATCATGAAAGGTTGACAAAAAAATAAATTAGATAATGAAAATAACTGTGTTGGATTAAGATATCATACAGTAAAACTAAAAAATAATTGTTTCTTTCTAGTAAAACTGATAAAAAATATTAAAAAAATGACAAAAGTAAAACGGTGAGGTTTTCGATAAAACGGTGAAGTTTTCGGTAAAACATAAAATTAGGGATAACTATCGACATAATTTATATGTGTGTGATCCCAACAATATTTCAGAAATACAAGTTGTCTGCTCAAATTGCACATGTGGTCCTCACAAAACCAAAAATTTTATATGAAATTTTAACAGAAAATTACCCCGATAATTAACTCTAATCTTTGCAAAAATAACTAGATTAACACCCGATTTTAGATACTAACTAGAGTAACATAAAACTTTTAGTTAATGTATAATTAATCTGTAGTTAGTTTACTATTAACAATTATACCATTATCTTTAAAAATTTAATTAATTAGCAAAAAAATAAATATTTGAGATTAATTAACAACAAAAAAAGGTAAAAACAAAAGAACGCTCGGTGACTGAACATGTATGTTCCGCAACATACATACGCACATAAAATTTTGGAAAATCTCTTAATAGTGTTGCTCGAACCCTCCATGTACATCCTTTTACCCAGCACTTGACGACCAATAAAGATGGTGTAGACCTATCCACATAATAATCAAACTTTTGTACAACTGTCAAGATCGTCAATCTTGTCTCCAAATGCTCTTTCATTTCATAGCATTGACCAACAGCTAAATCCACGGAAGACATTTATAATTTCACAAAATCACTCTTTTTCCCATCTATGTAAATCGATGAACTACTCTTTGTAATAAGTGATTTAGGCTTCTCTTTTTCTTCCATTTGAATCCCATATATGCTATAATTCTCATCATCCAAATTTGTTCCATCGGATTCATCACAATAATCGAACCTAGATTCGTCATCGTCTTCATCTTCTTTCTCCATACTATCGACAACCCTATTCTCGTCAACCTTTCTATGTTTCCTTGTTCTATTACATTCAGCGAAATCATCTTCAACTATCTCTTTTGATTCGCCCATAGTTTTCTCCTTCAATTCTACACAAAGTCGAACCGTGTTCACCTTAGATTGATCCAAGAAAGCTTGAAATTGTCTAGAGTTACCAATAATTACTAGAGGTTTATTTGAAGGTAGTCTCTCTAATATCTGCTTCGGAAGTATGTAGCTCAATTCAGCATCCCATAATCTCTTATTAATCCATAATCTTCATACACCATTCGAATGAAATCTTCATAACGTGTTTTACAATTTCCTTGTAGAATTCGACAACCCGTACTGTTATCAACAACAAACAAACATATGTTGTTTTCAAACATCCAATTTCCACATACAAGAATGACTTGCTCCATACTCTGAATCTATTGACCCTAAATCGCTTAATATCTTCTCTTCACTTTCTCGCCTCTTCTCAATCACTCAACACCTAAAGTTTCGGCCACAAATTGAAAGTTTAAGAAAATGAAAATCAACCTCAACATCTGCCCATAATCACGATTTCAATCAATCAACGTTTGGGAACAAAGATTTCAGATCGAAAAAGAAATTATTATTGTCGTTAATCGCTAAAAATCAAACCTCAATGAACGTCCATAATCACGATGTATGAAGAAGACGACGTGGTGTGTGCACAACATTAAAATGTTATTTTTAACCTAATATAAAAAAATAGAGAAGGTTGATTACACACACACACACACATACATGTTAATGATTAGATTAGCATCTAAAACCCTGAGGTTATATCTGTTTGAAATTGTAATAAAAATAAACTTAGCTCAACGGTATTGTGTTCGGTCTTAGATGTAAAGGTCATGAGTTCGAGTCCTGGTTATGCCTTAAGTTTCACATTTTTTTTAAATAAACGACGTCGTTTCACATCGTCTTCCACGTGGTTTCCTCTTTTTGTATATAAAAAGTTTACAAAAATTCCACAAGAAAAAAAATATTTTCCAACGACTTCTGTAAATCTGCCAAAAAGAATTTGCTATTAAAGAACATAAATAAATCTGCCACTGAAAAAGTCTTTAGTCACTAAAAGATTAATCTAGTCATGAATAAGTCGGTCACAGCTAAGCACAAAAAATATACCATAAACATACCATAAAAACAAATCTGTGATCAAATAAAAACAAATATGTCACCACTAGAGTTAGATTAGTAATTTTCTTTGTCCTAAACAAATCTGCTACTGAACAACATATTTTTGTCTACAACAAAAATCTGAAACAACACAAACAAAAAATCTGCGAAATAAAATAAGTCTGGCATACAAAATATATCACAAATTTTAAACTTGTGGTGTCACTATGAAATAAGTCTGCCGCAAAAAAGAAATCTGCCGCACAAAATTAAGTCTGTCATTAAAAATAAATCTGTCACAACTAATCTTATATAAATCTGCCATAAAAATAAACACAAATCTGTCGCGACACGAAAATCTGCCGTTCCAATAAATCTTTCACAAATTTGATTTATTTACAAAGATCTGTGACAGATTTAGTGCAGAAGATTTTTTAAAAACACATTTTTCGATGGCATTTTTGTAAGTACTATACATGCTGGAATTTTTCATTAATAGCATTTTCTATGATTTATGTTTTTCCTAACACATCTTAATAAGAGTATTATTGGCATATATTATATTCATATAACTTCCAAATTTTAGATGTTAATCTAGTCATTAACATAAAAGTTAGTGTTATTTTAGTTATCTTCTCAAATTTTAATTTAATTGTACGAGTAATACCAGTTGTACCGAAATATACATAAAGATGATGCTTTGTAGCTCTTTTATCCCAACAAAAATACGGAAATTAAAAAAGCAAGTCGTGATAGTCGTCGTCGTCGGCAACATCGCTTCTCTGATTTCGTGGACAAGAAATTTGCTCTGTTAAGCAATTCTCTTCGCATCAAGAAATTTTTTCTGTGATATGATTACGAAGATGACAAATCTCGGGACTACTCGAAGACGATCCGCTATCACGGTGAGTCCCCGAGATTCTATGTTGGCTGATAATGATGTGATGATGCCTCCATGCATGGAACTCAGGGATGCCAATCTTTAAACCAATTCCCATAACTATCATGATTGTTGACAATAACCATGCATATCATCGTTCTCAGCATTAAGATAATTACGATTCCCAAGGTTGTTTAACAACGTCTTTCCCATCTCATAAAATTCGACGTATGTATTGTTGCTTCAATACGTCTTCATTTGCTGGAGCATGATGGATGATTTTGAATTTACTTGCATAACCCACCGCAGAAGTGTTGTCTAATACCAATTGACGGAGAATGGAAGCTTAGGTCAACATGCTTAAGTCACAAAATCTGTTGGAAAAACTCGTGACAAGTTTTTGTGTCCCTTATTTAGACAATGCTCGTGATAAGTTTTGTATCTCACGACAGCGGCAAAAAAAATTTTTGTCTCGTGATAGACAAAGCTCGTGACACATTTGGTGTCTTGTATAGGATGACAGCTAAGTTATGAGAAATAGTATTCTTCTCAGTTCTCAATGTTGTGCAATCATTAGCTCTTTGGGGTTTTTGGGTAACTAGAGTTACCTCTTTTTGGGTTTTTTTTTATTGATTTCATAAAACAAGCAGGATAAACAAAAGACACTTTTAACACCCTATTTACACCAAACGAGTGCCACAACCCTTAAAATGGAAAACAAAAACCTGAACAAAGAAAAGAAAGAATCCAAACGGTATTACTTGTCGAACACGAAAAGCTCAAAAGGTGTTCGTCACAAAAAAAGCCCACGCTGCATCATGTTAATTCATGACATCCCTATTCGGCTGTGATAGATTGAGAATTCCAATTGCTTGTATGAGGAGGAAGATGAGAACAGGGGGTAGAAAAGTTAGAGCTGTGGAAAAGTTTCTGAAGAAGAACCAAGTGAGAAGTGGCTAAATGCTAAGTGTGGCAAAGACACTAGTAGAGGGAGAGGGTCTACTTTAATTAAACTATGTCGTTTTGTTATGTGATGCATTTCACTGTATTTAAGGGAACTTGCCGAATTAGGGTTCCTTAACTTATGAACTTAAGAAATTAATATCTAAATCATTCCTCTCAACCTTACTTCTCTTCTCTTATCTCATTTCATTTCTTATTCTCTTTCTCTGTTCCACTTCCTAATCGATTAGTTAGACCCTGATCTAACATTTGGTGCTTTCATTGAGCTGTAGAAGAAGATGACGCTGAAACCCAAAGAGGCCGCCGCATCTGAACCGCGAACCGCTTCGCCGGAACTCGAGACGATCCCGGAGACACCACAAAACACGGAGGTCTGGGAGCAACGGGTAGAGAGACTGGACAAAGACATGGTGTGGTTGAAGGAGGCCGTCAACGCCATTCTTCGGAATCAGATTTACGGTCCACCTCGCGACGGGAGAGAAGCAACTCCTTGTGGGTTTTTGAGTCCCTTGCCGAGCACTCAGTACTCCACTTTAGCTTCACCTCGTACGGCACAGGAGAGACACAACGGGGACGGGATTTTACCACCTCCAACCGTGGAAATGCAAACACGGACAGTCGACCCAAGATACACCCAACCACCTCGTGAGACGATGTTGACTCCAGGCCCAACTCTAATGGACTCCTCAACCAAACTGGTAGATTTACCCATCTATGAAGGGAAAAATGCAGAGGACTGGTTGTTTAGAATCGAAAGGGCTTTTACCATGAACCGCACACCGGAGGATGAGAAGTTAGACAGGGCACTATCTTGTCTGACAGGAACAGCGGTAACATGGTGGAGAATGTCTCAAGAGAGAGAAAAGATAAACAATTGGAAGGACTTCAAAGACAAGTTCAAACAGAGATTTCGCCCAAGCCGAGGCAGTTCGTCGGTTGATCACTTGCTAAATATAACTCAGAGTGGCAGTGTCGATGAGTACAGAGACCGCTTCGAAGAGCTATCAGTGGATCTTCCACATGTATCAGATGACGTTCTTGAGGCAGCCTTCCTTAAGGGGTTAAAGAAGAACCTCAGAGATCAGGTGGTTTGATGTCGTCCAACAAACATGCTGGATATAGTTGAGATTGCACGTCTGATTGAATCCCAAGAATCTGACAGCACTACCTATCAGGTAAGGACTTTCTCTAGACCTCCCCAGCCGCAAAATGCTTACTCCAACACAGCGGGAACGAAGAGCAGTGGGTTTACCCAGTCTAGTAAGTCGTTTGAAGCTGGCAAAGATGTCAGAAAAGCTCCTGGGGCAAACGATAACAGGAACACGAACCCTTGCAGACACTGTGGTGATAGGTGGCTCCCTGGCCATCGTTGTAAACAACCGCGACTAAAGTGTTTGGAAGTTGAGGAGAATGAAGGACTAGAGAAGACATTGGAAGAAGAGCAGATTGAATTGGCTGAGGACGTTGAGCAAGGAGAGGAACAAGAGCTGGTGACTCTCACCTTGGGATCACTAGCAGGCCTGACTACGGAACGGTCAATGAAAATGGTTGGTCGAATATGTGGCAGAGAAGTAGTTGTATTAGTAGACTCAGGCGCGACTAGCAATTTTATATCGGAGAAGTTAGTCCACGAGATGAACTGGCCTGTTTTGGATACAAGAGGTTTTGGAGTTAGAGTGGGTGGTGGCCAGATCATCAAAGGTAAGGGTAGATGCAGAGATGTGTTGCTGGAAATTCATGGAGTAGAAATACTAGAAGAGTTCCTGTTATTTGAGCTTGGAAGTATTGATGTGGTTTTAGGGTTCTCTTGGCTAGCAACATTGGGCGATACAAGGATCAATTGGGGCCTTCTCACCTTGAGCTGGAAGATTGGAGCTTACTGGGTATCTCTAGTAGGGGACCCTGCTCTAAGTAGAGAGCAAGTATCTTTACAATCTATGGAGAGAGTTATGAAGCACACTGCCTAGATATACTTGTTAGAGTTGACTGCATTGTTTGAGAATCACTAGCAGCCACAATCCTCAGAACCGGCAGATGAGATTAAAAGAGTGATAGATCAGTTCAGAGGGGTGTTTGACTTGCCTAAGGGCTTACCTCCCACCAGAAACAGGGAGCATTCTATTACCTTACTAGCAGGAGCTGGACCAGTTAATCTGCGGCCTTACAGGTACACTTATACCCAGAAAAATGAGATAGAGAAATTGGTGCAGGAAATGCTAGAAGCTCAGCTTATACGTCCCAGTGTCAGTCCATACTCCAGCCCTGTTTTGCTGGTGAAGAAAAAAGATGGGGGCTGGAGGTTTTGTGTTGACTATAGAGCGTTGAATAAGGCAACCATACCTGATAGGTATCCGATTCCGATAATTGAAGAACTGCTGGATGAGTTGCATGGAGCAGCTATCTTCTCAAAACTGGATCTGAAATCTGGTTACCACCAGATCCGGATGAAGAGTGAAGACATTGAGAAGACAGCCTTTAAGACGCACCAAGGGCACGACGAGTTTTTGGTCATGCCATTTGGACTTACCAATGCCCCGTCTACATTCCAGTGCATAATGAATGACCTGTTCAGACCTTATCTCCGCAGGTTTGTACTTGTATTCTTTGACGATATACTGATATATAGTCCAGACTTGGAGTCACATGTCAAGCACCTGGGAATGGTTCTAAATTTGATGCAGCAACATCAGTTCTACGCCAACCCAAAAAAATGCTCATTTGGTAAATCTGAGGTAGCCTACTTGGGACATGTCATATCAGAGAAAGGGGTTGCGGCTGATCCGGAAAAGGTAGAAGCTATGCTGGGGTGGCCTGTGCCTAAGTCAGTTACTGAACTCAGGGGTTTCTTGGGACTGACAGGTTACTACAGAAGATTTGTGAAGAACTACGGTCAGATTGCTAGGCCTCTAACAGATCTGCTGAAGAAAAATGGGTTTATATGGTCAGAGGAAGCCTCCAAGTCGTTCCAGCAACTTAAAACCACGATCACATGTTTGCCGGTGCTGGTATTGCCTGATTTTCAACAGGAGTTTACTGTGGAAACTGATGCTTCAGGGACAGGAATAGGCGCTGTATTATCTCAGAACAGGAGGCCAATTGCTTTCCTTAGCCAAGCTTTCTCTTCTCAAGGGAGAATCAAGTCGGTTTATGAAAGGGAGCTACTCGCTATAGTGAAGGCAGTTTCAAAATGGAAGCACTATTTGGCGGGAAGGGAATTTGTGATTAAGACTGATCAGAGAAGCTTACGACACCTGTTGGAACAGAAGTCTGTTTCTACTATCCAACAAAGATGGGCTGCTAAACTGATAGGTTTACACTATAGAATTGAGTATAAACCTGGTGTTGAGAATAGGGTAGCGGATTCATTATCACGACGCCCCCAGGAGGAAGAGCTGACGCAGCTGATTCTAACTGCACCACTATCGCTAGATAAGACAGCTCTTATGAGAGAGATAAGGGCTGACAAGGAGTTACAGCCGCTGCTCCGCGACTTGGAACAAGGCAAGGTAGTGGGGCCGGAGTACAGAATGGATCAAGGGCTGTTATACAAAAACGGATGTCTGGTTATACCCCAGGGATCTGCTCTCATTCCCGGGCTATTGGAGCAATTTCATGCAAGTGTTGTGGGGGGGCATGAAGGAGCTTTAAAGACATTCAAACGGCTGTCGAAGGAAGTCTATTGGCAGGGAATGAGGAAGGACGTGGTGAAGTTCATCACCGGATGTCAGGTATGTCAAGAGAACAAGTATTCCACCTTATCACTTGCAGGCTTACTGGCTCCACTACCTATTCCCCAACAGATTTGGACTAACATAAGCATGGACTTTGTGGAAGGGCTTCCAAAGTCAAAAGGGTTCAACTCTATTCTGGTTGTGGTGGACAGGCTCAGTAAATACAGTCATTTCATTCCCCTGAAACACCCGTTCACGGCTAGGAATGTTGCTGAAGCGTTTATTCGAGAAGTTGTTAAGTTACATGGATTTCCCGAGTCCATTGTATCAGACAGAGATCGCATCTTCCTCAGCAATTTTTGGTCAGAATTATTCAAGCTGCAAGGTTCGGCACTGCATAAAAGTACGGCATACCACCCTCAGACAGATGGGCAGACTGAGGTGGTTAACAGATGCTTAGAGACCTACCTGAGATGCTTCACAAGCAGAAGACCTACTTCTTGGGCTCAATGGTTACCTTGGTCTGAATACTGGTACAATACCTCCTATCACTCCTCAATTAAGAATACCCCTTTCTTTGCAGTATATGGTCGAGAACCTCCTCGCCTACTGAGGTACGGTGACACTCCTACTCCTAATGCCAATGTGGAGGAATTATTGAAGGATAGAGACAGTCTCCTAATTGAGTTACGAGAGAACCTGGCAGTGGCACAGAGTCAAATGCAAAAAGAGGCAAACAAGCACAGAAGGAATGTGGAATACTCTGTGGGTGAATGGGTTTACTTGAAATTGCGTCCTTATAGACAGAATACAGTGGCACAAAGAAGAAACCAGAAGCTGAGTCAGAGATACTTCGGGCCTTATCAGATTATGGAACGAGTTGGGCGAGTTGCTTATAAGCTGAAACTACCATCCCACAGTCAAATTCACCCGGTTTTCCATCCCACATTCCTTCACAGGAGCTGCCAGCAATACTCACTCCATCATTGGAATGGGCAACGGAACCTGAAAAGTTGCTGGATATCAGAAAATCAGTGGGTGGGAAAGAGGCTGAAGTACTTGTACAGTGGACCGGATTGCCTACCTCAGAGTCAACGTGGGAACCCCTTTCCACCCTCGTGAACCAATTTCCTCACTTTAACCTTGAGGACAAGGTTAGTTTACTTCGGGGGAGTATTGATAGATTGAGAATTCCAATTGCTTGTATGAGGAGGAAGATGAGAACAGGGGGTAGAAAAGCTAGAGCTGTGGAAAAGTTTCTGAAGAAGAACCAAGTGAGAAGTGGCTAAATGCTAAGTGTGGCAAAGACACTAGTAGAGGGAGAGGGTCTACTTTAATTAAACTATGTCGTTTTGTTATGTGATGCATTTCACTGTATTTAAGGGAACTTGCCGAATTAGGGTTCCTTAACTTATGAACTTAAGAAATTAATATCTAAATCATTCCTCTCAACCTTACTTCTCTTCTCTTATCTCATTTCATTTCTTATTCTCTTTCTCTGTTCCACTTCCTAATCGATTAGTTAGACCCTGAGGATGGTTGGGTGTATCTTGGGTCGACTGTCCGTGTTTGCATTTCCACGGTTGGAGGTGGTAAAATCCCGTCCCCGTTGTGTCTCTCCTGTGCCGTACGAGGTGAAGCTAAAGTGGAGTACTGAGTGCTCGGCAAGGGACTCAAAAACCCACAAGGAGTTGCTTCTCTCCCGTCGCGAGGTGGACCGTAAATCTGATTCCGAAGAATGGCGTTGACGGCCTCCTTCAACCACACCATGTCTTTGTCCAGTCTCTCTACCCGTTGCTCCCAGACCTCCGTGTTTTGTGGTGTCTCCGGGATCGTCTCGAGTTCCGGCGAAGCGGTTCGCGGTTCAGATGCGGCGGCCTCTTTGGGTTTCAGCGTCATCTTCTTCTACAGCTCAATGAAAGCACCAAATGTTAGATCAGGGTCTAACTAATCGATTAGGAAGTGGAACAGAGAAAGAGAATAAGAAATGAAATGAGATAAGAGAAGAGAAGTAAGGTTGAGAGGAATGATTTAGATATTAATTTCTTAAGTTCATAAGTTAAGGAACCCTAATTCGGCAAGTTCCCTTAAATACAGTGAAATGCATCACATAACAAAACGACATAGTTTAATTAAAGTAGACCCTCTCCCTCTACTAGTGTCTTTGCCACACTTAGCATTTAGCCACTTCTCACTTGGTTCTTTTTCAGAAACTTTTCCACAGCTCTAGCTTTTCTACCCCCTGTTCTCATCTTCTTGGAGGACTGATATAGGACATTATCATCCTTTCTCAATTTTCCAGTCGATTTTGCTTGAGATAGACGAGAGAATGATTGACACTGGATATCACCTTCACTTCGGGACTTATCAAGTATTTTTGATGCTTTACCTAGTTCGTTCGCAACCCTTTCTGCAATTGCGGAAGTCTTTGCATCCCAGCATATTTTATCCCTTTCATCAGGTGCATATACCAAATTAAAGCCACACTTTAGCACCTCGCAACCTACTACTACCTCTCCCAAACCATCTGTCACTTGAAACTTAAGTGAGGTTTCACTTGATGCACATCTTTCCTCTTGCTTGTTGACATCCAACCTACGGACATAGCCAATAAAGACATGAGAGGACTCAATTTTCTGTTGTATGTTATTTGATATGCTCCAACCTCCAATAGTGCAACTAAAGGAACTACGAATACCATCTTCATTCTTGAACACACAGTTACATTGCACCAAAAGATTATTGTAGTCATTGTCTTCAGGAAACTGGATAACAGCACATAGGGCTATCCCAGTAAACCTGTTATTAAACCAATGTGGAGGCAGTTTTGGCTCTAACACTGATCCAGAAGCTTGGTAACCAAACCATGCTGGTACTTCCCAGCCAGGAAAGCACGTTCCAACCAAAGCTTCTGAAACAATACCCTACCAAAACAATTAAAGGCCAAGACAATATTAGACACCGTGGATGATGCTAGGAAGTGTGGATAATGATATAGATAAATAAACATACCTCATTGTATCGAGAGAGTGCATCCAGCACTAACTGACTTTTCCGCCGAGTATAGGAGATGATACTATCCTTTGCTTCTTGATCCAGCTTGAAGCAGTTGGAAAAATTGAAGGTGGCATGGATCTGGTCCGTGACCACTAGAAGAGCCAGCGGATTTGCAATTTTTTCCAGAGAATCACAGGAATGAGCATCAAATGATTGAAGTCTTGGTGGAAGCATAGGGACAGACTTCAGCTTCTTGCAGTGTTTCACATCAAGCCATTTCAGGTGATAAAGTTGTCCGATGTCAGATTGCAAGCTGACAAAATCATTTCCACTCAAACATAAACGTTGCAGGAAGGACACTCTATTAACTTCACGGAACAAGTTGCATAATGACCCAAACTGTTGCAAGAACATACTTGCAGTAGCTTGGCCTTCAGATCTAGTGAAGTATGATATTTTTGGCATCTCTTCTGCCCCTGTCCCGTCAAAAAGTAAAATCTGGAGATGTTTCATGCTCTTCTTGATAGAAGGAAAGTTCTTAAGCATTGAACAACCAGAGAGAATTAGTTCCTCGAGAAGTTTCAACTCGCATAGACAGTTGGGAAGAAACTCTAACATTTTACAGTTTCTCATGTTCAACAAGACAAGTCTCTGGAGGTTCTTGATGCTGGGAGGTAGTTCCTTGATAGAAGTGCCATCTAGATGTAGAAATTCTAAACTTTTTGAGATAAGCTGAAACTCCTTGAGGCTTGAGCAGTCAGTAAGGATGAGAGTTTTTAGAGAGATTAAATCCATCTCTGGAAGAAACCAGAGGCGAATGCATCCTCTCATATTCAAGAAATTAAGAGACTTCATATTTTGAATCTCCAATGGCAGCTCATCCAAAATTGTGCACCCTTCCAGATTCAAACTCAGGAGATTTTCAGCCTTTGACAATGCTGATATGTTGAGCAACTTAGTTGAATGGCTTAGATCCACCCACTTTAAATGTGGTGTCTCCTGGGATAACCGAAAATGTTGAATCTTGCTGTAAGGAAGCCTAAGGTCAACAAGATTCTTCGGTCTGAAGTGTGATGGGAGTTCCTCCAACGGAAATTTCAACCAGTGGAGGTATTGGACCTCTTCCAAGGGGAACTTAAGCCCTTCTGGGAGGTATAATTTGCAGTCGGCGTTACATTGCCGAGGACAAGAAGAATCATATATCTTGAGGTATCGAAGATTGCGCATGTTGGCAAAGGTCATATATTCCAAGGCGATTCTCTTTGTGACTTCGGACGTGTCACACATGTCCATAAAAATAACTCTCACATTATCAGCCTCCTGGTAGCAAATTAAAAGTGGACAAGTTAGCAAGTACATAAAGTCTCAGTCTAACTCAAAATCTACAATTTAACAAAATAAATTGTACTGGCACAGTTTTAGGAAATAAAAATTGTATAGACATCTAATCCAAAACATGTTCTAAACAGCACTCTTGTCAAACATCTGAACCGAAATATTGAGAGTTCAGTGAACAAAGAAGAGAGTGAGATACATTTTGCTGGGTTTTGTTTTCATGTAGAGGGTGATGCGATACACATGTTGATTAATCTCAATTTGTGTTTCCGGATAACAGTTTTGTGTTGAAATCAATTTATAAAGTGTGATTAATACTACAAATATGTTTCAATTTCTCTATTGCAAAAAAAAAAAAAAAAGGATCAAAGAAAAAAACTTACCGGATTTGTCATATTCTTCAGCTTGTCACTGATATGTTTGTAGTTCAACAACATACACCGCCCAGGAGAAGCAAGGTCCTTACCAAATGTATACATTAGATCATTCATATCTACTCGGCCATTAGAAATTTCAGTCAAGAACATATCAGTAAGACCCCTGACTTCACTTTTAGCATCTGTATCCGTTAGACTCCTACAAAAATACTCAACCTCTGATCCGGAAAAACATACAATGTCATCTTTGTGTTGCTGACTAAGTTGATCCTTAGAGGATCTCTCGACATCTTCAATCTTCGTATTGAAACTGCATGTCATTGTTTGCCTTTTATGGTTCCACTGAGCCTCATCTTTCTCACGGAGTTCGCTGCCAATAACTCGAGAGTTAATGGGTTACCTCCACTATTCTTAACAAATATTTCTGACAGAGTCAGAAAGGTCCCTGTGGGACTACAGCTCGGATCATCGAAAGCATGATAACTAAATAGTTGAAAGGCATCTCTGTCGTTCAATTTCGGGACCACATAAGTATCATGAGCAAGTCCCTCGAGAAATGACATGTCACGTGTTGTAATTACAATCTTGCTTCCCTTCTTAATCCAGTTGAGGTTGCCAAGGAGAAACTTTAACTGCTTCTTGTCACTCACGTCATCGAGGACAATAAAAGATTTAGCTTGGCGTAGTTTACCCTTCACATATTGATGTGTTGGATCTTTGCTTACTGTTTGATTTACGTGTTTCAGTAGCTTTTTCAAGAACGTCCTTCGCAACTGTTCCAGACTATGCTTTTTTGATATCCTTAAGAACACGTTACTTGGAAACTTACACCCACGCATTTGAAATAAAATCTCAGCGAGAGTTGTTTTACCAATGCCTGAGTCTCCCACAATTCCAATAATACGAGTTTTTCCAGGCGTTGCGTACAACATTTTTTCCAGCTGCTTGAGCCGTAGTTCAACTCCGACGAAAGAAAGCATTTTAGGCTTCTCAACTCTCTTTGGAATAACGGCAGTTTTATCATCATTTGCATATACCAAACTAAAACCACACTTCAACACCTTGCAAGCTACCACCTCTTCGGTACCATCTGTCACTTGAAACTCAAGGGAAGCTTCAGGACAAAAACATCCCTGTTCATTGATACCCACACCATGTTTGTTGATATCCCTTTTACTAATATAGCCAACAAAGACATGAGAAGACTCAATCTCCTGCGGTGTGTTATCTGATTCACTCCAACCCCCAAGAGTGATACTGAAGCGGATACGTGATCCATCTTTATTCTTGAACTCACAATTACATTTCACGAACAGATGATTTCTTTGATCATGGTTTCCAGCAAATAAGATTACAGCGCATAGAGAAATCCCAGTAAACCTGTTGTCACACCAGTGTGAGGACAACTTTTGCTTTAATACAGATCCAGAGGTTCGGTAGCTGAACCCTTCTGGTACTTTCAATCCAGGAAAGCAAGTACCAATCAGAACTTCTAAAACAAAACCCTGCATAAAAAAGAATGAAAAAACAATATTACACAACACTTAATGATATTAGGAAGAATTAAAACTGATAGAGAGATAAATATACATACATCATGGTGTCTGGATAGTGTATCTAGTAATATCTGGCTTTTCCACCGAGTATAAGAGATGATACTATCCTTTGCGTCTAGATCAAGCTTTCCGCAGTTTGAAAAATTGAAGGTGGCGTTGATCTGCTGTGTCAGCAGTTGAAGAGCCAGAGGATTTGACACTCTTTCCAGGGAACTACATCCATGAGCATCAAAATACTCAAGTCTTGGTGGAAGCATCGAAATAGATCTCAGTTTCTTGCAGTGCTTCACGTCTAGCCTTTTCAGATTATACAGCTTACTGATGTCAGCTTGCAGACTGACAAAAGCATTTCCGCTCAAGCATAAATGTCCCAGTGAGGAAACAGCATTACCACCATGTGGCTCGCTCGGAATGAAAGATGACTCAGAAGCTTGGCCCCTAGATATAGTAAAGCTCGATATGTTTGGCATCTCTGTTGCTTCTATTCTATCAAGACGTAGAATCTTGATATGTTTCATGCAATGCTTGACATCTGGGAGGTTCTTAAGACTTGAACAATCAGAAAGTATTAGCTCTTCAAGATCTTTTAACTTGCTGAGAGATTTGGGAAGACACACCAACGATTTGCAGTTTTTCAAATTTAACAAGACAAGTCTTCGGAGGTTTTCGATAGTTCGAGGAAGTGTATTGATTGCAGTGCCATCTAAATGTAAAAATTCTATACTTCTTGAAATCGGCTGAAATTCCTTGAGATTTGAGCAGTCGCTAAGGATGAGAACCTTAAGAGAGGTCAGATTCATTTGTGGAAGAGAGCAAAGACGTATGCAACCTCTCAAGTTAAGGAAACCAAGAGACTTCATATTTTGAATCTCCGACGGCAACTCATCCAAATTGGTGCAGCCTTCCAGATTTAATCTCAGAATATTTTCAACCTTTGACAATCCTGATAAGTTGAGCAACCTACGCGAGTGACTTAGATCCACCCACCTCAACCTTGGGGTATCCTGTGACAACCCATCAGAGTTTCACCGAAAATTAGGAAATCTAGATATGTTACACTAGCCATCTAATGAGAAAATTATTATAAGAATGTTGCACATGAAGACGCACCTTAACACCTTTCCAAACACGTTTAATACTACTGTAAGGAAGCCTCAGGTCAACAAGATTATCTGGCCTGAAGTCGGATGGGAGTTCCTCCAACGGAAATTTCAGCCAATGGAGATATCGAACCTCTTTTAAAGGGAACTCGAGCCCACCCAGGAAGTTTAATTTGCAGTCAGCTTTACATTGCCAAGGACAATAAGGATCATATATCTTGAGGTATCGTAGATTGGACATATTAGCGAAGGTGCCCGGTTTCAAGTCAATGTTCTTCCTTACTTCTGACATGTCTAAGAAAATACCTCTCACATTATTTGTGTCCTGAAAGTTATAAGAAAGCGTGTTACCAACATCATCAAACGACTTAGGTTTTGGAATAGCTTATGGTGTAAAGATGAACCCAAGCGTTGAAAATATAAATGAGAAAAAAAAAACACAAATTACAAGACTAGGCTAGAGTTTTTACAACACTAGGCTAGAGTTTTTACAACTTAGGTTTCAACAATATAATCCAAGACTTATGCAAATGTTTTACCGAAAGCCAAATCTGAGTAATCATGGGCTTCCTGCTAAGAACAAATTGACATGATTGGATTGACCCATATTGTTCAATATTCATGTAGGGCATCCAAATTTGTATGTTAAAACTTAAAAGCATGATTGGCTCTTCTCCTCTGCAAAAAATATATGTAATATATATACATAAAAATAAGAACTAACTTACTATTTCTCCCAGTTTTGTCAGCTTGTTGATGAAATCTGTGTATTTCCACCGCTTATACCGCCCGTGAGAAACAAGGTTCTTACCGAACGTGTACACCAGATCATTCATCTCAACCCGGCTATCGGAGATTGTAATCAGGAACTTGTTAGCTAGATCTGTTACTTCACTCACAGCATCGGTAGAGTCATGATCTCCTGAATCCAATATACTCCTAACAAAACTCTCATCTTCTGATTTGAAATAACACACAATGTCGAGAAACACTTCTTTCTGCTGCTCATTAAGTAGATCTATATAGAATTGCCAAACATCTAGGATCATCGTATAGGAACTTTGTGTTGCTGTTTCAAAATTATGTTCCCAGTTAAACTTGTGTTTCTCACGAAGTTTGTTACCAAGTAGCTTGAGAGCTAGTGGGTTGCCTCCAGCACTATCAACGGGTATTCTAGACCGAGTCAATAATGTCCCCGGACTACAGATCTGATCATCATGGGCATGATAACTAAGGAGTTGAAAGGCCTCTCTATGGTCCAATTTCGGAACCAAATAAGTACCATGAGACAATCCTTCCAGCAACGATTTGTCACCCGTTGTAATCACTATTTTGCTTCCCTTCTTAATCCATTTGAGGTCACCAAGAAGATACTCAAACTGTTTCTTGTCACTCACGTCATCGAGAACAAGAAAAACCTTGGTCTGAAGCAATTCATTCTTCACAGATTTATGTGTTGTCTCGTCATTTATGATTGGAATATCCCCACCGAGTAACACTTTTAAGAGTGTTGTTCGCAGCCACACATGACCATAGTCCTTCAACTTCTTACGGATACCCAGAAGAGGCGCACACGAACAAACTTGCAGTTCCACTTTTCGTGCATCATCATTGCGAGAGTGGTTTTACCAATGCCGGGCATTCCAACAATTCCAATAATCCGAGTTTCGTTGCAATCAAACTCTAACTTCTGCTCCAATTGTTCCATGTGTTGTTCGATACCAAAGAGCAGGTCCTTTTTGGGAAAAGTTTCAGGTTTTTCTCCTCCTGTGGAAAGTCGAACAGTTTCAGGATACTGTCCTTCCTGAAGCGAAATATTGGTAAGGACCATTTTGACCTCCTCGACGATGGAAGTGACGAATACACTCTCAGGACTGCCAAACAAATAAGAGAACTAAAATCAGTAAGATCATGTAAGTAAGAGGAATTAAGTAACTTCAGCAATGCTTAATTCAAGACCGAAATAAACTAAAAAGTAGCATTACCCGTCCTCCAACCAGAAGCGCATCATGGCCTCAAGGCTCGCAACAGACTCCAATGCTTCCTTCCATTTAATGATATGTTGGTCCCGATGAAGCCTCCACAAATTCCAAAGCTTGTCACCGAAATCTCCATTCAGTTGTTGCACCTGTGATGGCTCTACCTTGTAGGAAATGGGAATGACTTTGAGTTTGCCTTCATCCATACGTTCTTTGATTTTCACCAGCTCGTCTAAGCACCATGTTGATTCTGAGTACCTGCTTGAAAACACCACGAGCGCAATTGTGGAATTCTCTATCTTCTTGGAAAGTTCGCCAAAATCTTCACCCCTTTCATCTTTGTCTATAAAAACGTTGACCCCTTTCTTTAACAAGGCAGAAACCAAATGGCTTTTAAAGCTGAAACCGACATCTTCCCCTCGAAAATTAATGAACACTTGATGCTGCAGTGGTGCGTGTGTTTGGTAGGACGCAATGGTAGAGCTTTGCCTAGCTTTTCCATGCTTGCTCTCAACGCTATTCGGTAAATTAGGCATTGCATCGGAGTTTGCTTCACCATAGAATTTCTCATCCTTTCTCGGACTGGGATCATCATACATTTTTGCATCACCTCGGACAATCTCGGCTTCTTCTGGATTTGCAACAGACTTTGCATCCCGGAGATGAGCGTCAGTTGCACTGACCACCCTTTTCCACTCCTCCGATCTAGAGAAACGAGTGTCCATGAACGCATATTTATGCTGCCAGCTTAGCTGAACATCTTTTTGCTCACCAAAAAACATTATCTTTACTACCTCGATGATGCTAGTGATTAACTCATTCTCATCACTGCAAAGGGGTAAAAGAAAACAAATTAGAACCTTCAAAGGCCTAATTAAAGGTGGACGGAAGACCTTCGTAGAGGAAGTGTTCACATGTACATTTGCACAGCCGAGTGACAAAATTAACAAAGTTTATCTCTACTCCATCTGTTTTGTTTTAATCTATAAGATGTTTTCAATAAAAGCGCTTATCATTCTGCATTTTATGTTTTAAATAAAAGCGCTTATCATTTACTACCATAAGAAAATCAAACAATGATAAGATATTGCATAATACATATAACATATGGTCACAAAACATCAACAAAATTAAATTTTGCATAAAACATGAAAGTTTCAAAACTTTGATTTATTAGTATATTTATTCGAAACTTTTATGTTTCATAGCAAGAATGTCGTGCCTATAACCGAGTAAAGTTTTGGGTCGTCAGAGCGTATCCCTGCAAACTTTGTGTTAAGTCTTTATAAACACAGTTTTGCAATGTTTAACCACATTTAAATTTTTAATATTGAGGTGTATCCCCATTTCAAATTTAAATAGAGTTGTAACCCCGTTTTGTTGACTTTTGACGGTTTTAATTAACAGAATTCATACCGTCAACAGAAGTTTAACGAAAACCGGGTTTAACAGAGTTTAGAATCAAAAATAAAATTACATTCTCCTACAGTAACTTTGATTTATTACTAAAAAACGTTTGAGTTTATATAAATAAGATATTTTTACTTGCTCCGGCCCTACTAGGCATGTGTAAAGGTGGACATTCAGTTCAGGTCAGATTCCGATTCCAGTTTTTCAGGTTCTAGCAAGTAATTTCTATTCAGGATTTATAATTTGGTTCGCTTCGGTTCGGGTTTTTTTTAGATTTTAGGTTTCAGGTTTCGAGTTTTTTACAATTTAGAATTTAAGTCCCATTTTTAATCAAATTATATTTTGGTTAGGTTTTTTCAAAAAAAAAAATATAATGAAAAAATAATAACTAACTGATTTTAATTGAGATTGGTTTTTTAATATATATATATATATATATAATTAAAAACACTTGTCTTTTATAACTTTTGGTTAGTTTGGTTTGGTTTTACATAGTTTGGATTTGGTTCGGTTCATAATCGAGTAATTCAGAATAGAAAATATTATTCCATTCGGATTATTTTACAGTTCAGTTTGGGTTCGAGAATTTTGGCTATGACCGGGAATTTTGCTGAGCTTTGGGCACGGGTTCTGACAAAACAGTAAGTTTTTAGCGAGTAAAAAAAGTGGTAAAGGATACCAGAATAGTTATAAGCGATAAGAAATAGCGATACAAGAAAACCGTGCAAAAAAAGGTCGAGAGTAAGGCTTTTCGTAACGTGTTTTGCAATTGATTATCTTATTATATAAAAGAAGGTTTTCAAAAGTTAGTAACTCATAGGATGGTGACACGTGTCATGTTAATCGATTCAAGGTTTCGACATGTGTCAAAGTTATCAAAGTTGAAAAATGTAAATAATGTTAAACATGTCAAAGATTTAATTATAAGAAAAATATTATGCTAATTAATTATAATTTATTTTTTATCTAAATTTTACGATATCGATTTATTATTTTTTAAATAGACTAAACTAATTTATTCTTTTTTTATAAATTTTTGAAAAAAAAATATAGTAATATTTTCTTTTTCCTAGGATAAAGGTAAATTAAGTAAGTTAAAGCCATTGAAAAAGAAAAAAATAGCTAATTTATTCATTTTCTAAATTTTACAATAATTTATCTATTTTCTAAATATTTTGAATTATAAAAAGAAAAAACTAATTTATTCCTTTATATTAAAAATGTAAATTAAGTAACTTAAAGTTATTGAAAAAAGAATAGCTAATTTATTTCTTATCTAAATATTACGAAAATAATAAAACTAATACTTAATATCTTCCTTTTGTAGCATAATTAAAAAAGTGAATTAAGTAACATAAAACCATAAGAAAAGGAATAACTAATGTATTTATTTTCTAAATATTACAAAAATATAAAACTAACATTTTATTTAAAATATAAAACTAACATTTTATAATGTCATTGGATAAGAAAAACTGTTATAATCTATATTTAATTTTTTGTAAAAATGTAAAAAGAGAAATTACAAAAATAAGGAACTAAACTCAATTACGTTATTTAAAAAAATGATCTTTTTACATAAAATATAAATTGGTTATTAATCAACAAAAACACCAATATAAAATTAAACAAATTAATATTGATATATTTATAAAAATGATTACTTCTTTTCTTAAAACGATAAAACTTCCAATTGATTTAAAAATTTTCTAATACTAAAAGAAAAAATTGTCAGTATTGAACTCTATATAAACAAATCACTTCAACAAACAAAACACCATCTTAGCTTTTACTTTATTATATTAGGAAAATATTTTTTTTTTTTAATTTAATAATTTTTTTATTTAACTATGAGGTTGTCGTTATTTAATGATTATTGATTATTATCTTGTTACTAATACGGTAAAGCTACAGTTAAAAGAAAAGAAAAACATCTAGACATCTTATAAAATGGAACTGGGTATATTTTGGAGTCCAAAGATCTATATTTTAAATATATATATATATATATATATATAATGGAACTGGGTATATTTCCGAGTCCAAAGATCTATATTTAAAATATATATATATATATATATATATATATATATTTAGAGTGACCATAAAGTCTTTTTGACTTAGTTTGAGCCGGATGACATACATCTATAAAATAGAAGGTTCAAATAATCACAAATCTATGAGTAGGGTTAGGATCTGTACCTGTTCTCGGTCAAAGTAAAGCCCATCTTGTGCGAAACAAAATCCAAAGCTTCCTTCCATGTCTTGAGCTTGTCAAATTCAGCAGTACGCTTCACCTGATTCCACAAGTTGCTACCAAAATCTCCCTCAAGGCTTTTCACTTCATATGGATTCAGCTTGTAAAATATAGGAATTGGTACGAGTTTGCCTTCCTCCGCTCGTTCTTTGATCTTCACCAGCTCGTCTAGGCACCATGACGATTCAGTATACTTACTCGAGAAGATAGCCAGAGCGATCTTTGATTCTTCAATCCTCTTGAAAAGAAAGTTTATAGGATCGCCACCCTTCAACTCATCTCGTTTTGCAAAGAGGTTGACTCCGTTCTGATTCAAGGCTGTCTCGAGGTTGACTACAAAGTTCCGGCGCAGGTCAGCACCACAAAAATTGATGAACACTTGATGCTGTGGCGGGGAATTTTCATTGGTCGCCATGGAAGAATTTCTTAGGAAATTTCTAACAATTCGAAAATTTGAAGGAAATTAGAAAGGAACATCTTTGTCAATGGTTGGTGACTACACGATTTTTAAAGATTGGCAAATTCCATACACGATGGCCAAGAGGTTTTAATTATTTTTTGTTTATTGACTATTTCTGAACCGGCCTCTTCCTTGTTGTATGGCTTCTACTAATAACATAATTGTAAAATGAGACCATGAAATTAGTTTATACTTCGGAATAAGCTGTCCTAATATATGAGTTGTCCAAATCGTGACAAGTTGGGTGTTTTCTTTGTTTTGGATGATACAGTCAGAGATACAAAAAGAAATGGAAGGTTTGGAGTATAAAATCAGCTACGATCGGGTGTAAATTGTAGTGGATATAACAGAAGAAACAAACATGACTAAACGTGAAGCATAGATAAAATAAAAAAGATGGAACAAACACAGCAAAAGAGACACTTACTTTCAAATCAAAGAGCATCGGCCTCAAGAAGTGGTCTGGTTCTCTAGTGGAATCCCAAAACATAAGGATCGGATCCTATGTGCATATATTGCAATTCAACTCCCAGAAACTCGCTCTCATATGTTCTTCGACTAGCCAATTCAAGCAATCGTAATATACTTCGATCTATACCATCTGGCTCGAAAGAAACCAGAAACTCCATCGCCAAACCTACAGACCAACGGACTCTCATATTCACTCGATTATCCCGAACAGCGCCTCGAGTTTACGAGAGCTTCAGCCGAAGCTTTCTTCCAGTCTCCTATAGCTCTGGTTCAGTAGATCCGACACCTGATTGCGTCTTCCTCTGTGGTCGAGCATCTTTCTCTCTCTCTGCAACTAGGGTTCTTCCTCTACGCTTATGTTTGTTTTGTTTGAACCGATTTTCTTACTGCTCCAATCTTTGAATTAGGATCACTCCGATAAGGTTGTCTCTGCTTACCTTGGGCTTTGTGGGCCTTGTTCTCTATTTGGATGGTTGCTGTACCTTGTAATTTTTTTATTTTCTCATGTTTTTTAAATAGGAAACTTTTTAACATAAGAAAAAGAATTGAACGGTGATAACAATATTAAATTTAGATTATTACTTTTCTGATGTTTTGGCTTGTGAATTTGTGAATGATGAGATAATCAAATTTGATCGAATTGTTTTGACATTGGTTGCCCTTTTTCGACTATACAGTGTTGTCTTTTTAACGAAGCAAATTAGTTTTTTTTTTTTTTGGGTCAGAAGAAGCAGTCGAATTCCTGATATTTGGAGTTGCCAAATAGATTAATACTATCGGGAAAATAAACTAAAATCATTGTTTTGATTGGTATAATATTTGTTAAAATAACGATAAAAGTTGCATTGGTCCTTTTGTTACCAATCACAAAAACAGTATTAATATCTTCTTCTTTTTAAAATTTTTGTTACTTTCCCCCCATTCTTTACTGTTATTCTTTCTCGTATAGAAATATGTTAGTTTTCCGACAGCAAAACGTAACTTGGTTAACTACTCTTTAAGTTGGCGAGAAATGATGCAAAAGTGTTAAGTTTCATGGGCTTCCAACTCAAAACCAATTGGCAATAAGTGGAGTGGCCTATGTCCCTTATATATCACTTAGTTCCTTTCCTTATTTCTCCACACGCCCCCTCGAGATAATGGCTCTCCCCCTCGAGATAATGCTCTTCTAACTATCTCGAGAATTGAGCCTTCCTTTGGGCCATCAATTAGTAGGGGTGATCGGGCCACATTCCGGGCCAGATTAATGGGTCAGCGTGTGTTCGGGCTCTGATACCATGTTAAGTTTCATGGGCTTCCAACTCAAAACCAATTGGCAATGAGTGGAGTGGTCTATGTCCCTTATATATCACTTAGTCACTTTCCTTATTTCTCCACAAAAAGAATGGTTAATGGCAGATGCATATTCCACCAAAATCAACTCAAGTCTCCAGTCTCAACAAGTAAACCGTACAAATGCAGATTGTTAGACTACTCCGGAAAGGAGATTTTTAAAGTATTATTATGATGGTTCCTTTGTTAATAATGGGACTCCGACGAAAGCTGGTTGGGTTGTGAGGAATTATTATGGCGTTTATTTGGGAGTAGGTCAAGCGTTTGGGAGATATGCAAATAATGCTTTGTAAAGTGAATTTCAAGATTGATTATTGTTATGCAGCATTGTTGGACTAAAAGCTATAAACATATCTATTTTGAAGGAGATAATAAAAGACTTCAGAGGTTGATTAATGGCAGCAAGCGAAATTTTGGAATGTATAACTGGTTAAGAGAAGTTTTCTTCTAGTCAATTAAGTTCGAAACGGTTAGATTTTCTTGGATTAAAAGAGATTGCAACCAGCCTGCGAACATTTTAGCTAAACAAAGAATTCCGATTTTTTTGTCTTTTGCTTTTATTTTTATGTTCCTAATGTAATTGCTAATGTATTACATTATGATTACTCTATTTCATTAATATATTCAAGTTGACGGAAAAAAAAAAACATTTACAGTTTCGTCTCACCAATCGTATCCCATATTATAATGAACAAAATTGTACTTATTGATTGGGTAGGTTGTGTAAAAATAAATTAGATAACACAGTTACTCACCCAAAAATATGGACGGTTTACAATAAATACTATGACAAATGGTGTAAAAGGAGTGAAATAGATGCTACTAGAGTTTGATGAGGATTTGAAATACTATAATATATCAAAATTCAACTAAGTCTCTAGACAATTCATATGTATTTTTTATTTTATTTTTGAATTTTTTGTACGATTCAGATGTTAGAGCAAATTAGGTATGAAAACTGTTGTAAATGTTAACAAGTTGTTGCAACATAGAAACTGACAACACTAATACCAATAGATCATTCAAAATGTCGCAAGTCTAAAACACGACAAAACAACGAAACAAAACAAAAACTCTCAACCCGGTTAGGCTGGTTCGGTAGGAAAAGTTGTAGGTCGCTAGACCGTGACATCGAATGTCCCTGCGATTGAATTCCCCTGTCCAACTTACCGATCCATTGCCACAAATAGCAAATCTGAACACTAGTTATGTCCTAAGATTTCCTCTTTCTTCTTATTTCTGCAAAAAAGATCAAAACTTCTGTGCACTACCACATCTCTGCACAAGTTTGAGTCGTCATTTTCAACTTCTTACGCCAATTCATTCGAGAAAATTCTAAGAATAGAGCATGCTTGAAGTTATCCGATCTTGTTCAAAACGTTGATAGGCTCGTCTAGTTCTCATAAACAAGACAACACTTGAAGCTAGTCCAATCACCGACAAGCATCCCCACCACACAAACGTTAGGAGATAACAGTCTCGTCCCATACATATAACCGACTCAGTCTTTGACCCAGCCATGCTATGGGATTCATAGACCAAAGCAGCTAAAAAACCGTAGACCAACGATCCTATCGGTATGTTTGTGATGAGGATGTTATGGTTAACCCCGACGCTGTTGGGTCCAAAAAGCTCAGATGTGATGGAAACCGCTGCTGCAAATATGAAACCCGAACTTAGACCGATTAGTGCTGTTCCTGCTTGTAACGCTGCCAAGCTTCCTGATGATGCCAACAAGAAAAGAGCAATTGTGGTTGGTAAAAGAGCAACGGCTAGCCACCCGGTTCTAGCAAAATAAACCTTCCTGCACAATTCACAATTCAATAAACATCATGTTTTTCTCATAATGCTAGAACAAGAGGAGTACAAAGGCTTGTATGAGGGACTTACGCTCTGATATAGTCTGGTGTTGCTGAAAGTAATCGACCGAAGAATGAGAAAGATGAATAAAGCGTGACAAGAGTTGTTGTCTCAGAGCTTTGTCCTAAAGATTGTGCAATCTGTCCCAGGTTGTTGCTATAAACAAGTCCAATCGTGCCACCGCAAAAGTAGGCTATATAGTAAAGCCAAAAATCTGATCTGCATAAGAGCAAAGATAGAGGATGTTCCTCCCCAAGCATTCCAAGCTGATTTCTTGTAATAAGCTTATTGCAACAACATCCGTCGTCATCTTCAATGAAACTCTTCTGATCAGGAATACTGACGGCTCGCACTCCATCATCGTTTAGCAACTGGTAGCCTTCGAGGCTGGCTTCACGTGTCACCATTCCTTTATGCATTTCAAGCTCATCGACATCAACAAGAATGAAACCAGAACCTTCAATAGTAACAAAAATGTCTGCATATACATATGTATGTATATGTTTTCGTTACTATTAGAACCGCACCACACTTTTCCCGCAGTTGTCCCGCACGTTACCATTCAGAGCCTCAATATGACTAGATCGACACCTCAATTGTGATGAGCTCTCATTAATAAATGAATCAAATTCTCAAACAAGATATGATGCATGTTACATGTACATGATTTTAAGAGTAAGTATATAATCTCATCAATATTTTTTTTTTAAGTTATGAGATGATGCATGATACATGTACTAAATACTATATCTATTATATTGAAGCACTTAGTCAATAAAACAATAAATTGTGAAACAAAACAAACAATCCCTCGGTGAGAAAATTAAAAGCGATGAATAATAACAATAACAAACGAACATCAACAAACGTCAACAATAACGTGAAGTTATATATATGTTTTCTTCTCAATCTAATAAACTATTATATTATAAATCACATCATAATCGATAAACAAACATAAAAGAGTCGTTTAATAAACAAATCAATTATACCTAGGCATGATCTATTATATTATTTTAAAAGTCATATAGTCAAATATGAAACAATAAATCAAATTGACGAAATATATATATGCATGACAATAAATAGATTTCATGCTCTGATGATTTAAGGAAACAAGCGGTAAAGCAAGATAATAGATTGAACATGATCCGATCAATTATAAGACAAATTTTACTTACCCCGATGCTAGGTTGTGATGGTGAAATTATAAGACATGTTATAAACAAAAGAGATTGATTCCTAGTTGTATTATTCATGAATATAGACATGTATATATATAGAGAATACAAATTAGGGTTTAGCTTGGAAGCCATATAATCTAGAAACTTGTAAAATATTCTAATGAGCTTATAATAGGTATCCATATTATAAACATAATATTCATAACATTCGGTTGATTTTGGAATTATAATAAAATGGAATGAAAACAAAAGGAAAAACAGCCCAACGAGCACAATTTTGTTAACGTATTGAGTTATGAAAAGAAGAAAATTGGGATTAAACAGTATGCAATTTAACCTCATTATGGTCTCAGAACATTGATAGTCTCAAGACAACTATTCAGGTTAGGCTGATTCGGTCATGTCGCTAGACCAAGCCATCGAATGCTCCACTAGTTCAATTCCCGGGTCCAACTTACCGATCCATTGCCACAAAAAGCAAATCTGAACTCTTCTTCTGACCAAAGTTATGTCCTAAGATTCCGTCTTTCTTCTTATTTCTGCAAGATATCAAAACTTTTGTGCACTAACACATCTCTGCACAAGTATGAGTCGTCACTTTCAACTTTATCCCCAATTCGTTGGAGAAATTCTAAGAATAGAGCATGCTTGAAGTTATCCGATCTTGTTCAAAACGTTGATAGGCTCGTCTAGTCCTCAGAAACAAGACAACACTTGAAGCTAGTCCGATCACAGACAAGCATCCCCACCACACAAACGTTAGGAAATAACAGTCTCGTCCCATACATATAACCGACTCAGTCTTTGACGCAGCCATGCTATGGGATTCATAGACCAAAGCAGCTAAGAAACCATAGACCAACGATCCTATTGGTATGTTTGTGATGAGGATGTTGTGGTTAACCCCGACGCTGTTGGGTCCAAAAAGCTCAGATGTTATGGAAACCGCTGCTGCAAATATGAAACCCGAACTCAGACCAATTAATGCTGTTCCTGCTTGCAACGCTGCCAAGCTTCCTGATGATGCCAACAAGAAAAGAGCGATTGTGGTTGGTAAAAGAGCAACGGCTAGCCACCCGGTTCTAGCAAAATAAACCTTCCTGCACAATTCACATTTCAATAACATTATAATCTTCTCATAATGCGAGAATCAGAGGAGTACAAAGGCTTGTGTAAGGACTTACGCTCTGATATAGTCTGGTGTTGCTGAAAGTAATCGACCAAAGAATGAGAAAGATGAATAAAGTGTGACAAGAGTTGTTGTCTCAGAGCTTTGTCCTAAAGATTGTGCAATCTGTCCCAGGTTGTTGCTATAAACAAGTCCAATCGTGCCACCACAAAAATAGGCTATATAGTAAAGCCAGAAATCTGATCTGCATAAGAGCAAAGATAGAGGGTGTTCCTCTCCAAGCATTCCAAGCTGGTTTCTTGTAATGAGCTTTTTGCAATAACATCCATCGTCATCTTCAATGAAACTCTTCTGATTAGGAGTAATGACGGCTCGCACCACATCATCGTTTAGCAACTGGTAGCCTTCGAGGCTGGCTTCACGTGTCACCATTCCTTTATGCATCTCAAGCTCATCCACATCAACAAGAATGAAACCAGAACCTTCTAAACGGAAACTGGAGTGGATATTGTGCAGATACCAATTACGAGCGTAGACTAGACCAGGAAGGCATAGAGGAAGAATCAAGAGAAGAATTGATCCACCAAAGAGAAGACGAGCTGAGGTTACATCAGAAGTCTTTGAACCAAAGAGAAGCAGATAAACACCGTTCAATACCGCTAATATGTTAAGCAAGAGAAACATGAGAGAGTCTCGTCGAACTCCATCTGGTGGAAGAGGTTCAAGAGGCGGTTGGCGAAGAATAGGAATTAGAGCAGCAAAGGAGACAACGAGAGGTATAAGGGAGTTTAAGAGAAGGTATTGCTGTGTAGAAACAGGATTAATTGCGTTGTAAGCAAGAGTGTATAAAGCAGCACTTACGCCATTAAAGCTTACAGTGAGAGAAAGTGCAAGTGATCTGTTTGCTGGAAAGTTTCTGATGCAGAGCACAAAACATACTGTGTTAAACCAACAGATACTTAGTCCAGCTAGCAAACAACACAGAAACACCTGCCATAACATCAAAAAATCCATACTTAGTCGCAAGTTCGGTAAGACAATGACAATTTTGAAAGAATCAAGAATTATACGAAAAAATTCCTAACAAAATGTTGTATTTGATCACAATCTTCTCTCCAAGAAAGTTATTCATTCTTCCCCAGAAACTCAAAAATTAATATTTCTAATTGACTAGGCCCAATGGAAGATAATTCAAATAATTACATATAGACATAACACTTCTATCTGAAAATTCAATATTATATTTACCACATGACAAAGATCCTCTAATGCCAACTCATCAGAAAGAAACCCAACTGCCATTTACTACGAAAAAAACACTATTTAAATATTTTGGCGACAAAGAGAAAGTATTTATATACACAAAACGAAGATCCGATCACAAAGAAACAATAAAGATTCTCGAGAAACCAAGACAAATCAGAACCATGCCAAAGAAAAACACGTGCGACCAACCAGTCAAATGAAAATTCACTTCTTAACTACTAATCAACCATCACCGACCCTTCTTCCAAACCTCCAAATCTTGTTTCAGCATTAGTAACCCAAAAAATATTAATATCAAATAAATACAAAGTTAAATAATATGTATAACTAAACTACTTAACAACACTTCTTTAATTTAACTATAATTCATTATATGTATAAAAGAAGAAATGTATGCATAAAGTCATGAACTTAATGTAAAACTTAGACAAATAAGAACTACATTTTGAGAAAGCTTAACTATATTAAACACTAACTACCCATTTTAATAACATCATCGAATTTTCTGATTTGGTTTTTACAAATTGATTCAAGATTGAAGCAACAGAGACAAAGAATATGTCAAAAATGTTGAGAATTTATGTTACCAGGATATAAGGCAAAGAGATAACGTTAGTGATGACGAGCCACTGAACACCATAACCAACGAAACCCATGATCGCCGCCGCGAAAAGAACCGTCCAAAGAGGGAAATACAAAAGTGCAAGTCCCGATGACCAACCGAAAACTTTGCCGAGATCCGAAGCAACGGCGAGATAGTTCAATTGTACTTGCGAAATCCCTAGAACCGATTTCAAATTCGACGAGTACGTCGAGAAATCGAAATTCGTACCAGTGAATGCTTGAATCCAGATCGTTGCTACCAGAATCATCCATTTCCTTGATTGTCCCGCCATCTTTTACCCACCGTCTTTAACAATCTCCGACGTACGATTCCTGGATCACCGGAGATTTTGTTATTTGTGTGTGTGTGTGTGCTCTCTCTGGCGTGTGATCGGAGGATTCGAGCTTCTTCACTGGACTACTAAATAGAGAGAAACGAATCATGTTGGTTTACGTGGCATCTCCATATAAGGTATAAACAAACCGAGTTCGAATCAATTTTTATCCGGTTTAGCTTTTTTTTTTTTTTTTGTCGACCTGGTTTAGCTTTTTGTACATTATGATTTGGTATTGGCAAAAAAAAATGTCAAATAAAAAAATAGCACTATGCATGACTAAGGTTACGGTTATTACGGTTATGATTTATTATTTATCGGTTACAATTATAAATTTTCTTTAACCATAATATTAACCACTTTGTATACGGTTAAAACGGTTACGGTTAATTATGATTTTTTGTCAAGATTAATTATAATTACGATACGATTAATATTCGAGACGAATCCATATGTTTTCTTAACTTCCATAATAAAAATTAAACGATGATCTAAATCGATATATAATTGTCTTTTTTCTATCCAAATTAATTATCTTATTATATTCTTTTTGTGTGGACAGTGAGTATTGCATTGACAAGTATTATTAGAGGTTTTCGAAATATGGGTTTTGGTTCGAAACAGAGAAAAACAACATCAAATACATAACGAAATAGAATTAAAAATAATTTACTATGAAAATGTTTGATTACTTACGAATTATCCAAATTGTTGTACTGCTTTTAATACGATGAAAAAGTATGTGAGTTCAAGCAACGTATGTATCATTATAACTTATTTGTTTTTGGAAGAATACCATTTTTCTGACGTAAATTTTTTCATATGCGGTATCTTGTACTTGTCTCTAAACTTTTCTAAAGTTTAAATTATATTTTAAATTTTTAACCATGTGGTTTCCATACGGTTAACCAACGGTTTTGATACGATTACGATTAATAAACGGTTACGGTTAATATAATTTTTAACCGTAACTAATTTATTTTTATGGTTAACGGTTACGGTTTTTAACCGTTGTATACGGTTACGGTCCGGTTACAGTTCGGTTACGGTCTGGTTACGGTTCGGTTACGGTTCGGTTGCGGTCCGAAATACGGTTACGGTTTGATTTTGGTCATGCCTAGTTGAGACATTAGTAATTCGACAAATTCAACCCAACAGATCATAAAATGAAAGTATTTCTTTAGGATCCAATAGAGTGAAAATTTTGAGTAATGTAAGAAGGAACTAAACCCTAAAAGAAGAAATAACGAAGAATCGAACGTACAATGGACGTTAAAATTTTAGGAAGATAACCGAAAAACAAACTTGTTGAAGAAATCAAAGGTCATCGAAGTGAAGATCAGAAGAACATTCTAAAAAAAGATGAACAAAGAATGAAAGAAAGAAAGAACAAAGAATCGAACATTCTAAAATGCTCTAACGTTTGAAAAAAAAAATTGCTTTCTAAAATAATCTGCTATCGAGAGTTGTTTTCTTATATTTTTTTGTTGTAGTACTGAGCTGCTAAGTTTTGATAGTTCTGATTCTGAATTCTAAGGAGAACTTCTCTGTGTTGCTCTTCAATATTACCAACCATCATTGTGTTGTAGAGTTGCTCATCTTGGGTGAGCAGGCATTGTCGTATAGTTAGAACATGTAGCTCTTCCGGAGTTAGTTCTTCTATCTCATAAACCATGCTAAAGAAATCTATTTTAACAAAATAAAACCAATTAAACCAAAATCTCATTATTTAGAATCTATATTATTAATTATATACACACATATATATAATAAATCTTATTATATAAAACTTAATTTTAAAATTGATCATTAACATGATCGCGACATAGGTTAAGTGTATCAATTAGATATTAACATGGGTTTAAAAGAATAAAATTTCCCCTTAACAAATTAAAAATAATAATTAAAAAAAATATATATATTTATATATACTAATTTATAGGGGTGTCATAATGGATCAAAGTTAATGGGTCGACCTAATCCATCTGGATCCACAAACCCTAATGAGTTGAAAATAATTGCACAAATGGGTTAATGTGTCAAATTGATTAATGGGTGAAATAGGTTGAGCTGAGATATGTTAGGTTGAAATAGGTTAATGGGTCAAATTGGGTTATCTATTATCCGATAATTTTCTAATAAATATTTTACCACCATCTTCAAATATATAAATTATGAATTCACATTTTTGGCGGAAAAATTACGGAATTAAGTTTTTGACGAAAAAATTGTGGAACCGAGTTTCTGGCGAATTGTGAAACCGTATTTTCGGAAAAAAAAATTACGGAATCACGTTTTACGGGAAACTTGTGAATCTGCATTTTTGGCGGGAAAACTACGGAATCTCGTTTTTAGCGGGAAAATTGCGGAATTATGTTTTTGATGGCAAAATTATGGAATCTTGGTTTTGGCCAAAAAAAAAAACTAACAAACTAAAATATATATATAAATACTGTATATGGAATAAGTAAATTACATGTCATCTAAAAAATTAAACTTTTTCTATTCCTTAACCAAAAAGAAAACTAACAAACTAAAATATATATATATATATATATATATATATATATATGATAGTTTTACGTTTGTTATTGGTAAATTAGATTTAGGCATGTAAGAAAAACTAAACTCATTTATCATGAATATTAACCAATTTAAAATGAATGTTGAAGTTCAAAATAGCAATATAAGTTATTTAATTGGACAAAATTGATTTTATCATTGTAATATTGTGTTTTTTATTCGTAAGTGAAAACATAAAAATCTTGAAATACGTAATGAGTATAAGAATGAATTTTCAATTCCTTGATGAGATTATTGGTATAGTTTTATTTATGTTTTATTTTATAAATTTTAAATAATGTAATCATAGGTGAAAACAAACAAATAAACTTAAAAAAAAAAAGAAACAAATGAGCTAATAGGAATGAATATTTGATTACTTCATGAGATTTTTACTTATGTTTTGCTTTATAAATTTTAACTTATTTAATATTAATTTGACATTATGTTAAATTATTGCTTATGAGATTAAAGCATACAGAAAATTATATCTAAAACAATGTTGGTTTTCCAATTTCTTTTTTGGATTTTTTATTTTTATTTTTACTAATTTTATTTTGTTAAATTTTTAATTATTTTTCAATACTAAACAAGATATAGATTTGATATTATGCATATATTATTTTTGATATAAACTTTTTTGCTCTTATTCATTAAGATAAAGTGCGTAGAATCAAAGTCTGGTCATTATGTTGAAATAAATAGTTTCATAGATTGTGTAAGGATAAATTCCAGTTTAAAACAAATATTAACAGATTAAATTTGTACAAAAATATATATTGGGGGAATTGCTAAAACTAGACCTAAAATTGAGTTTGAATGCAAAACTATACTCCAAATTGAAACAAATGCAAAACTAGAGACTAAGGGTATGGAAACTACATTGACCTCCTTATTTACAAAGAAAAAAACAGAAACCGCAATTACAGTTCTAACCTCCGCGCGGCGTAGAGTTCTTGAACGAAGTCTCATAGTAGACTTCGTTCATGACATCCATGAAGTTTGAACCGTGATTAAGCCTAAGATTTAAATTAGGAAAATAATAAAAAATAATTTTAATGCAATTTCTTCTAAAGAAAATAAGATTATCTAAAATATAAACTTTATAAATTAAAATTTCCGCAACTTTCATAAATTTAAGCATGTAAGGTTGATTATGTTCAAAAATACCATAAACAATCGCACACTTCGACCAAGAAGTCTGGAACCGTAATTAAATGTGAATTTAAATTAAAAAATGATAAAAAAAAATATTTCGATCAAAATTTTTGAAAGATAAATTATTTTAAATCAAAGCGAATAGGTTTAAAAATAAAATTTCATAAAACTAAGCCATTTGATGTAAACCATGTGAGGCATAATAGGTTAGAGGTTGCCAATGGGTAAGAATCCTTGCATATATATTTAGGGTTAGACTTAGTTTGATATGTTTTTGATATAAATTGGCGATCCTTCGTATAGTTGTTAGATTTTGGATATATTATACTATTTTGATGTCAAATGTTAGTATTTGTTAACAAAAAATGAAAAAAACATTCGAATTTTAGAGTTTAGGGCTTACAGACTTCTCGAGTCTCGGGTGAAGTCTCACGGTAGACTTCGCTGTGAAGTCTGTAACATTTTGTTAGCGTAGACTTCTTTGTAGAAGTCTCAAATTCAAATAAATCCAAAACAAAGTTTAAAATAATTAAAACTTAGGTGCTTAAACAGAGATTTAGATGGATATCATATGACATCACGAAGTCGTCTCTCAAATCTTCAACCTCTTCCATCGCTGGGTTGAACAAAATGTCCGATAAGTCTTCTTCAGTTTCCAGCCAAGTGTCATCATCACCACCTGTGTGAATTAGATTAGTATTGTCGAGATCAATTACGATATGTTAAACTGTAGTGAATAACACACTTACGGGTGAACGGATTGATCCTCCATAATTTAAGCACCACGATCACCGCTCCACCCCTCCTGGTTCTAAATCCATTCCAGAAGTTATAAGCGTGTTCGCCGGTTGCCACACACTTTAACATATTGTCCCTATTATGATTAATAAAAGGTGCTTGTAAATTACAATAATGTGAGTTTCATCATGGTGTTATTATTGTTTGGTTTAAACTTACATGGCATCTTTGATGTAAAACACACTCTTTGTATGTGCACGGCCATGTGGACTCTCTTGAAGGGGGCATGTGTTGCAGAGCATGCCCATAGTATCTACATCATAAGTGTTATCCTTCAGTTAAATAAAGTTACATGCATATAAATTATGGTTTGGTTTTGATGTCACGGATTTGGGTCAAACTAGTGTCGTTCAAAGGGTCGATTCTTATGATTCCAGTCTTTGTAGACAGAATTGTAAGTACGAAGCGAGAGTTTGTTGCACAGAACCCTGCAAATTCTGGCCGTACTGCTACTTTCAATATTTCAATCCAGTGCCCTTCAAACTTCTCCAATCCAGAGAACGTTGGCACATGTACTGTAGTAATCATCAACTCCATCTTAGTTCCCTGCATAAAAAAAAGCATCACCAAAGTATTGTATTGTCAAATCCATGTGATTGCATGTCTGCATGTAAAAACAAAAAACCTAAGTGAATATCGATCTTACCGCTTCATCTACTAATACGTAAGACCAGAAGGGACCTTCATTGAGAACGGAGTAAGAGTAGGTGCGAAGAATCTTGACTTTAAAACACCAATCTGTTTTGCTTCCATTGGCTCTTTCATTTGCTTCGGCTAGAAGGTTGTAAGCATCCATCGAGTTTTTTTTATTTGTTGTGAATTTTGCGTTGTTGAGATAAAAGCAGTGAAGAAACGACTTTGTCTATGGAGGTAGAATGATTAATAGATGGGAAACTGAAAAGACGGATGTATCTTAAGGACGTGACTTTAAATAAAAAATGCAGCGTTTCTCATTCTTTAATGTTTTATTTTAAGGGTTACAGATTTTTTCAGTGATGTCTGTATGCGACGTCTGTAAGCGAAGTCTCCAAATGAAGTCTAAAAATGACAGACTATAGGCTTCATGCGCAGATTTCACACGCAGACTTCTCCGAGAGACTTCATGCTCATGCTCAATCATTATGGCTGTTCAATAATGGCTTTGGGACATCGGAAAGGGCAAAGATGAAGTCATTATGAATGGACTCAAGACCCAAGGTGATTCAGTGTATCTAGTTAGTAATTTAATGGTTCGTTAATCATTAGAATAAATTTAGAGTTTACAGACTTCTTTGGCGAAGTCTGCTAATAGACTTCGTCTGTGAAGTAACCAATTTATAAGACTTCATTGTAGAAGTCTTATTTCGAAAACTGAAAATATTTTTAGGTTAAAAATTTTAAGGGGCAAAAAAAAAAAAAATTTACACTAAACAAGATAAAACTGAAATTGCAATAGTTAATCTGGGTTAAAAAATTAATAAATCTCCATCGCTATCTTTCTCCTCCGAATCACCAAACAACGCCGGAAATCTCTAAACGCCGACACACTATCTCGTCTCCTACTATCGTCGCCGTCGTAAGTTATCGGTATTCCTCCTCCCTGCGGGAAAACCCCAAACTCTATCTTTCAGGATTTGCTCGCAGTCATCATCGACAAAACGCTGACTCTCTCTTTCACTGAACCGTCGCCGTGGACTAGGAATTCTCGCCGGAAAATCACCATACGACGACACCCTCTTTGCGACGAAACCCTCTCTCTACTCTTTCTCTGAATTGTTCCTTATTTTTTTCTGTATCTAATCCCATCTTTTATTTGATTCGCAGATCTGGGAATCACAATCGTCTATTCACATATTCAATCTTTATTCATCTACAAGTTCCATTTCAGTTTAGTCTCTTCGTCTATCTCTTTTCTGATCTCGGATTTATAGTTACTAGAGTGTTGGAGACTTCATAAGGAAAGTCTGCTACATAGACTTCATAAGGGAAGTCTATATGAAGACTTCACCGGCGAAGTCTCGTACACTTCACAATTATCTAACTTCCTTTTTTTTTCTTCTGTGACATATGTTTGTAATATGGCTCTTTCGCGCGAAATAATTGAATATGAACCAAAGACTGATTTTCACCATATGCCAGAGTTTCCACCCAGGAATTTCACCAAAGACGTTGAGCCGCAACCTAAAAAAAAGTAAAGGCTACTACAACGGAACACCTAAGCTTCTTGAAGCTGTCAAGCGTGCACTAACTCTAAATGAACGGGAAAGGATTTGGACTTCCCCTCTGGGTGTCTTCCTAATGTACCACGAGCAACAGATCACATGGGCATCGAGGTTGGTCCACTATATGCTCGGTTTTCAACTTGTATGCTTCAAAAAGCATGAGATTTGGAGTCTAGTTGATTCGATCTTCACCACGTTGTGGAAGTCTAAGTACCAAGAATTTCAAATGACTGCTGATGAAAAGGGGTTAGGCAGATTGCTACCTCCTGGAGCGTTTGATCTCTACACAGGAGAACAACTAGAGTTCTGCAGATCTAACAAGATGTGGGGTGTAGATGTGGATGAAATCTAGACCTCTCTTAACATCAAGGATAGGCATTGGGTTGCGTTAATGATTCAGGTTCATAAGAGACACATCGTTATTTGGGATAACGTTCTAACTGTAAGCAAGGATGAGGAGATTGACGCTGCAGTATGTATCCTATTTGCGATATAGTGGCTTATCTTATGAACCTTCTTGTTCCTGCGGATCAAAAAGCTAAGCACCCTTATGAGCGGGTTCCACAAACGGCAGTTCCTTAAAAATTTCAGAGTGGTGACTGTGGAGTGTATTGTCTGAAGCACATTGAGTGTCATGCGCGTGCCATACCATTTCCTCCAAACCTCTTGTGTGATAAGAACATCAAGTTCATAAGGGAGAAGCTGGCTATAGAATTATACGATGAGCTCTGCATAACGGGGACTTAGAATTTCGTTTATGAAGGTTTTGATTTATACTATTATCGCTGAGCTTCTCTTTTAACCGTATATTTTGAAATCTTGTATATAATTTGCATCTTTTGGCCGCTATTGCGGGAATATTTTTGTCACCCAATGGAACAAGCCACTAAGGTATTGTAATATTATTAAATTAGTTTTTCATATATGATAGTTAAATGAAATACAACCACAAAAATATAAAAAGAACATGTCATAATTATAAAAGTAAAAGTTTGAAAAGGAAACTTCAAATGCAGACTTCACGTGGAGACTTCATATGGGAACCCAAACAACTAGTAAGAGACTTCTAGTAGAGACTTCACGAGTAGACTTCATCTGGAGACTTCGTCTTCGTACTGAACACCCAATTAGAGACTTCTCTAGGAGACTTCAAGCGTAGACTTCTACTGGAGACTTCATCTTCGTACTGAACACCTAGTTAGAGACTTCTCATTTAGACTTCAAGAGCTGACTTCTATTTTGCTTGGCAGACTTCACGTGGAGACTTCATATGGGAACCCAAACACCAAGTAAGAGACTTCTAGTAGAGACTTAACGAGTAGACTTCATCTGGAGACTTCGTCTTCGTACTGAACACCCAATTAGAGACTTCTCTAGGAGACTTCAAGCGCAGACTTCAAGCCCAGACTTCTACTGGAGACTTCATCTTCGTACTGAACACCCAATCAGAGACTTCTCATTTAGACTTCAAGAGCAGACTTCTATTGGAGACTCCTCATTTAGACTTCAAGAGCAGACTTCTATTTTCCTTGGCAATAAATAAAGCCACTATTTCCGATAAAAAGTACGCAAAACAAAGCGGACCTTCGTGAAACATCGCTTCTTATCATTATTACTCCCTTCAAAACACGCAACCTACTTCTTTGAATCACTATTAGTGAGTTGCAAAAAAATTCAATTTCATCTATTGCTATCTAAATCTCTAAAAAAATGTCATACAAGTTTATTGCTATCTAAAGAAATCTCTAAATTTCAATTTCATCTATTGCTATCGTAAAAAAATTTCAATTTCATCTATTGCTATCTAAAGAAATCTCTAAATTTCAAATTATATATGATATAAATCTATTTTTTAAAAAGATAGTGCAAGAGACTTCTCGAACAAAGTCTACGCATAGACATCCTCTGTGAAGTCTAAAGTTTATAAGCTAAACATTTAATAAGTTAAGAAAAAAGATATAAAAATAATTATGCGATTAAAATAGTTCAAATTTCTAAAACATCAAAAGCATATGTAACACACATGTTAGGACAAGAAAAATTAATAAGTAATTACAAATAAGATAAAATTGCATTTTTACTGAAATTATCATTAGAGACTTCACAGGCGAAGTCTCTTAGTAGACTTCTTGGATGAAGTTTATTTTGCAATCTAAAGAAGACTTCGCCCGCGAAGTCTGANGAAGTCTCCTACACTAGGAGACTTCGTCAGAGAAGTCTATACCAGTTTGGGGTCTAGTTTTTGCAATTGACCACAATTTTGACTTTTTTAGTAGACTTCATCTAGGAAGTCTCTTTGGTAAGGGACTATGCCTGTGAAGTCTATTACGTAATTAGACTTCCACGATGAAGTCTTTTTGCCTTCAAAGACTTCTTCGGCGAAGTCTACCCATAAAGTAGGGTCTAATTTTGCAATTGACCACGTTTGACTTTTACATGAGACTTCGTCTGAGAAGTCTAAGTAGAAAAAGGGTTACTTTTGCAATTGACCAAAAAATTTTATTTTTTAAATTTCAAAATTCCATAGTTACCGATGGTTGTAGACTTCATTCGAGAAGTCTACCAATAGTCAATGTTTTGGAATTTTGGTCAAATGCAAAACTAACTCTTTTTTCACGCAGATTTCTCAGATGAAGTCTCGATAAATAATCTTCGTTCCGGTCAATTACAAAACTAACCTCCTTTTTTCGTAGACTTCTCACGAGAAGTCTTTGTACAAAGTCAGACTTACGTTGAATTGCAAAACTAGACTCCTTGTAAGCAGACTTCGACGGTGAAGTCTAAACACCGTTTTTTGTTTTCAAAGGAGAACTTCAGACTTCATCGTGATTCCATCGTGAAGTCTGAGACCCAAAAAGTCAATTGCAAAACTAACCCCCAGTTGACTATTGAGACTTCACCCATGAAGGCTGCCTTCTGGAAAATCGGAGAAAATGAAGCAAAAATTACCAAGATTCGGTTTGAGTTTGTGTTTAGCTTCTTAAACGGCCAAGAACTGACCACGCCACCAATACCCAAGCAACCCAAGCGTTATTATGCCCTAATCTTAGTAAATCGCAAGATATATGGATGGTAAATGGTTGAAATGAGAGAGGAGATCGATAATAATGGAGCTTTTAACTCAGTTTTAGAGCATTAACATCACTTAATTCGGTTGTTTGAAGCATTTAGAACTTAATTTTGTTTGGTAATGATGGTTGGGAACTATTGAAGACGATGGCATTTTCGTTATTACGTGAGAATCTTTGGGTTATTGTTTTTCAAACCCAACCACCAGACTTCAAATAAGAAGTCAATTCCAAAACTAGACCCTTATTTCCTTTTCTTTCAAAATGCCTTAAAATACTCTTCCCAACTTTTTTTTTCACAAAAATACCTAGCGTAGAAAATAAGGGTCTAGTTTAGCAAGAAGCTCATTTATATTCATCATCCAAAATAAAATATGTATCATCAAAATATATATCAAATTTAAATGATTGAGTAGTGAATGAGTATATGTGTTCAGAGCATAAAAAGTCAAATTTAAAGTGTAAGAATATCTCATCAGTTATAATCCATCCGTGAACAAAGAAATCTGCATAATTTCAAATATAAGAGAGCAATTGTTGTCTCTGGATGAGTCATTCCCATTCCAAACAGGTTTGGGAAGATACTCGCAATACATGCCATATTCCACGAGAATGACTACGAGAATGTGATACATGCGACATGTGGTCCTATGACTACGAGAATAACTAAATTATTTTGGTTATGAAATTTGGTACACAGTGGTCGACTTAAATTTTTTATTCATTGGTGTGTGTCTCTTGGAATAAAATTAAATGATCTCTTAATTTTTCAGCAAATATTATATTATATCAGAAATAATTTACAAAATAAAAAAAAATTATTACAGTCATCGACTCAAATCAGAGAAATCGAGACAATTTCAATGGAGTTGTTATTAATCAAGTTATTTTTAGACTTATAAGCTAACATATAAAGGAAGCCATGGGTGATGAAAACTCATTTTAGAACTCTTTATTTAAAAAAAAGCTCCCAGGCACACTTCCCAAAACCTCCACACCAACTTCACGATTTACTTTTTGAATCTTTTCCGGCCAACTTCGTCTCCGTCCGTACTCCTCCGATAGCAAAAAATGCACCTGCTTCTGGGTTCTGTTAAGATTTAACTCCTTCTATACTATATTGCTGAGTCCCACGAAGTCTATGAATCCTCCTGCATCTCTTAAGGGCTCGACGATGGAAAGTATGAAAAGTATTGTGGTGGAGCTCGACAGAGAACTTCACAACACAGTAAACCTCTGAAAGTTTACTTCTCCCCTGGACTACGACTGGTTGCTAGTCATCTAGTCCCATGGAGAAGATCCCCACTGTAAGTGTCCTGGTTACCTTGCTTACTCCGACCTAACTTACAAACCTTTGGCTTTTCCAGTCTGCTCACCTCAGCTGGATACATCTCACCGAAAGGTGCAACAACATACGAACTTAGACTGATCCCCTCTACGGATCTCTGAAGTTTGCTCCCCCACCGTAACCATGAGTCATCGGCTTTCTGCAGCAGAAAAAGGAAAAAGAAAATTCTCCCCCCAAGATCCCCCTCGACTAGCGAGAGTGAAAGTCCAACACTTTGACACATCTGAGCTAATCCAGAAGCATGCCTTAACTTTGGTGGGTCGTATCACTAATCCCAGAATTCAAAAAGTGTGGTCATTGCTTCCCTTCTTGGCGGATCATTGGAAAGTTAAAACAAGGCCGGTGGGGTCAGACCTAGGCCAAGGTTGCTTTCAATATCAATTCTTCTCTGAAGAAGATATGCAAAAGGTTCTTGATAATAGACCCTACCACTTTGCACACTGGATGTTGATCATTCAAAGATGGGAACCTACTACCTCAAATTCATTTCCATCACAAATTCCATTCTAGATTCAAATGCAAGGGGTTCCCCTGCACCTATGGTCTGAAGCAACCCTCCTCAGCTTAGCTCAGAACATTGGTCAATTTGAGGAAATGGAGATAACTTCAACGGCTGCAAGGATGCGAGTTCAGATCAATGGACTAAAACCTTTGATTATGACATCAACATTGGAGTTCGATAATGGTGATGAAGTTATTGCTTCCCTCGTCTATGAGAAATTAGAGCGATTTTGTTCCAACTGCTACTGTCCAGATCACGACCTCAAAGACTGCCCAGAGTTGTTAGCCCAAGCGAAAAGTATAGTCTCTCCAAATTATCGTGATCGTGAAATTTACCGAAAATCTTCAAACCGTAGAGAAAAATCAGAGTCGGTCTCCACTAATCACCATGCTCATGAGAGTGACAAATACAATGCTAGGGACAGAGATCATTATCATAGAAGATATGATAGGAAAGACTCCTACAATCCAGACCTGTCAAGATCCCTTACCTCGACATACTCCAGACCCTCTTATCACCAAACGTCTCGGAGACAGACCCCCCCGAGAGCAATTTAGGCTGAGAAAAGACAACATAAAGAACTCCCTAAAGCATTACATTCTTCACAAGATGGTATGGTTATACCCAGACAAAGAAGGCCCCCTCTGGAGCGTGTAAACTCCCCTGAACTGCCACAAGAAGAGTTACCTTCAGAGGCTATGAATACAGCTGTTGGAGAACTACGTGATGTAATGATTCAGTATGCTAATTGCGCTGATCCCTAAGAAAATGCCGCAAGAAAGGAGCGGCTAAGACTAGCAGTAGAGCAGGGACAGTTTGAAGAAACAGCTGCGCAAATGGTTAGAGCTTCTTTGGCCCCTACAGGAGAGGAAACCCCGAGAACTTTAACCCCTCAAGAAAGGATTCCTGCAAGGGAAAGATTAGGAACTGCAGTTAACACTGATCATAATTACAAAGCCTTAAGAACCCAAGAAGTTGAAACTCAACTGGTGACCAAAAGAAGACCAGGAAGACCTCCAAGTAAGAAAAGGAAGGTGGCTAAGGAAACCTTTTGGCAGGAGCTGGGTCAAAGAAAAGGAAGGTGGCTAAACTTCTCCCCTCTCCGCGAAAGAGACTTAATCGTGTGACAAATCCTAATCGTTCAAGGGGAAGTGAAGGACCTTCACAACCTGCAAAAAGCCAAAATGTACCAAAATTAATACCAGCTATAAGAAAGAGACAGGCGGATTTTCAGAATCCGTCCTCTCTTCTTCCTTAAAAATAGCTTGTTGGAACTGTCAAGGGTTGGGGAATCCCGAGACAGTTCGTCGTCTCCAGGAGATAGGTCATAAAGTTGACCCAGATATTTTCTTCCTCTCAGAGACTAAAAACCCCGATGACTTTGTATTAAAGAAAGTTGAATCTCTTGGGTTTTCTAATCATGCTATTGTCTCTCCTCATGGACATGGAGGAGGTGGTTTACTTTTACTTTGGAAAAAAGACATTAATATGACAGTCAATTCTTGTTGCGACAACTACTTTGATACAAGTGTGAGTTATGAAGGAAAAATTTTCTACTCTACCTTTATCTACGGTAATCCAGATCGTAAACTAAGGAACCAAGTCTGGGAACATCTCATTGACTTGGCTAAAATTTGGGAAGCACCATGGTTCCTCTCTGGCGACTTCAATGACATCCTAGACAATTCAGAGAAAGAAGGTGGCCCAGCCCGGTCTGAAGGTTCTTTTGGTGATTTTTGTTCCTTCTTTTCAGAAGGAGATTTGTATGATCTACAACATTCTGGGTGTCCCCTCTCTTGGAGAGGAGTCTGAAACGATCATAATGTGATGAGCAGACTAGATAGAGCTATATCAAATAGTGAATGGGCAGAGTTATTTCCAGCTGCTAGATGTGAATATTTAAGATATGAAGCTTCAGATCACAGGCCCATAATATCATTCTTGGATTCAAGGCGCAAAAGAAGGAAGGCCATATTCATATATGATCGGCGCCTAAAAGATAGCGAAGAAGTGAAGTTGCTAATATCTAAAACTTGGACAGAAGCTAGGTCCAGAAACGTGAAACAAAAGATTGATCAATGTCGAAATGCTATTATCCTGTGGAATAGGCAACACCAAAGGAATAGCAAACAAAACATTGAGCAACTTAAACAAGATTTAGAGGAGGCAATGATTGATATTACATCAAAGGAAGAGATTTTACAACAGCTCCGATCAAGACTAAAAACAGCTTACATATTAGAAGAAGCATATTGGAAACAAAGAAGCAAGCAGTTATGGCTAAAACTGGGAGACCAAAATACAGGTTATTTCCATGCTTCTACCAAGAGAAGACACGCTGTTAATAAGTTCTCTGTTCTGGAGAGAGAGGATGGTCAAGCTGTCTTTGAAGAAGACCAGATATCAAAGGTGATCTCTGACTATTTCCAGCATCTTTTCACCTCACAAGACTCAAATTCTGGCACTATGGAAGAGAGAATCAATGATGCTCTAAAGCCAGTTGTCTCAGATGCTGTGAATCAAGCTCTAATCAAGGAGCCGTCAGCGATGGAAATAAAAGAGGCCATGTTCTCAATACATCCAGACAAGGCTCCAGGACCCGATGGTTTCTCAGCTTGCTTCTTCAGATCTAACTGGGATATTGTGGGCAGTGATATAACAGAAGAAGTACAGAGATTCTTTCGTTCTGGATTTATGCCAAGCAACATCAACGAAACTCACATTAGATTGATACCAAAGGTCACTAGTCCAAAAAGGGTAGCAGAGTATAGACCAATAGCTTTATGCAATGTTTAGTACAAAGTTATCGCCAAAGTGCTTGCTAGGAGAATGCAACCTGTGATGGAAGAGCTTATCTCTGAAAATCAGTCGGCGTTTGTTCCTAAACGAGCAATAGCCGATAATGTTCTTATCACCCATGAGGTCCTGCATTTTCTCAAAACATCCAAAGCAAAAGAAAAATGCTCAATGGCAGTGAAAACTGACATGTCAAAAGCCTACGATCGTCTAGAATGGAGATTTATCCAACTAGTCCTACTAAGACTAGGTTTCCATGAGAAATGGGTAACCTGGATTCTGCAATGTGTATCTACAGTTTCCTATTCATTCCTTGTTAATGGAGCTGCAAGAGGAACTGTTAAACCTTCTAGAGGAATTAGGCAGGGTGACCCGCTATCTCCCTACCTCTTTATTCTGTGCAGCGAGATGCTATCAGGAATGTGCTTCAGAGCCCAAGAGAGGGGCAAACTTCAAGGAATTAAGATAGCTAGAGGCTGCCCGAGAATCAATCATCTACTCTTTGCGGATGATACCATGTTCTTCTGCAAAGCAAATAGGCAAAACTGTAAAGAACTCAAAGGAATACTAACCAAATATGCAGAAGTTTCAGGACAGCAAATAAATCATCAGAAGTCATCCATCTCCTTCTCAAGTAAAACACCTCAAACCAAGAAAGCGCATATGAAATAAATCCTACAAATTCATAATGAAGGCGGAGTGGGTAAGTACCTAGGTCTCCCTGAACATTTTGGTAGATCAAAGAGAGACTTGTTTACCTCCATTGTAGATAGAATAAAGCAAAGGGCTGCCAACTGGTCCACAAAATTCCTGTCAGGAGCAGGAAAGATGATTCTCCTCAAAAGCGTCCTAGCAGCTATGCCTTCCTATGCAATGAGCTGCTTTAAACTACCCCAATCTTTATGCAAGCGCATACAATCAGCTCTAACGAGATTCTGGTGGGATTCCTCACTGGATAAACAGAAGATTAGCTGGGTATCTTGGGAAAAAATGGCAAAAACAAAAAGTTTGGGAGGGCTAGGATTTAAAGATATTAATAATTTCAATGAAGCCCTCTTGGCGAAATTGAGTTGGCGGTTGATAAAGCACCCAAACTGTTTGCTGGCAAGAATCCTCCAAGGCAAATACTGTTGTAATGCCCCCTTCTTAGAATGCAAAGCCCCCAATACCTCTTCTCATGGTTGGAGAAGCCTACTCCTAGGCAGAGACCTTCTAACCCAAGACCTAGGATGGGCTGTGGGGAACGGAGAATCGATCAGCCTGTGGAATGATGCTTGGATGTCGGTTAAGGATAAGGTGCAACCTATGGGACCTGCACCGGAAGCACAACAAAACTTTCTGGTCAAAGACTTAATCAACCCACAATCAAGACAATGGGACATAGAGAAGATAGACCAGATGCTCCCTCACCATAAATCAGCAATCCTAGCTATAAAGCTTAGTGTTCTCGGTGCCCAAGATAAAAGAATATGGCTAAAGCATCCCTCTGGTGATTATTCCACTAAGTCTGGCTACGTAGCTGCTGAAAGAAGACAAGTTACATCACAGGATTATGGCCAAAATCCTGACTTTGACTGGAATGGAAAAGTCTGGAACCTTAAAACGTCCCCAAAGGTTAAAATGTTTATATGGAAAGCTTTGCAAGGTGCCTTACCTGTGGGAGAACATTTGATAATACGCCATGTCCCTATAAGCCCTTTGTGCTGCAGATGTAAAGAATCAGAATCCACCCTCCATCTACTCTTCAATTGCCCTTATGCTAAGGAAGTGTGGACAAAGTCTCCCTTTGCTGGGGTTCTAGATGTATCTCTAATCACAGACCTAGCCTCTGGCTTTGACTTGGTAAAATAAAGATTCTCCTTGCCCCCAACCGGATTAGGCAAAGGATTTCTATTTCCCTGGATCTGCTGGGCTCTTTGGATTGCTAGAAACCAAAAGGTGTTTAGCAATAAAACTTTCTCAGTTAATGAAACGATCCTTAGAGCTATTCAGGATGCAAGAGAATGGAATCATGCCCAAATCCAGTCTCCAAGTTCGAAATCCTCAGAGATTTCGTTACCTTTTCGAAGTCCTAATCTCGTTGGAGAAGGGACTATTGTTTGCTCGACAGATGCAGCGTGGAGAGCAGATTCAAAGACAGCCGGACTCAGATGGGTGTTCACGGACAAATTCGGAGTCATCTCCGAGCACTCCTCGACTCTGACTAACGTAGCTTCGACACTGGCGGCGGAAGCATCGGCAATGAGAGCAGCTATATTCCAAGCGAAATCCATGAACCTCACCAAGGTTGTGTTTAAGTCGGACTCACTGACCTTAATCAAAGCAATTTCAACAAACATTTCGTTCTCGGAGATTCATGGTATCTTAGCGGATATCAAATTGAGTTGCTCTGCTTTTCAATTTGCTAAGTTTTATTTTGTTCCCAGACTGGATAATAGTAAGGCTGACTCTATAGCCAAACAAGCCCTTCGTGACTTGTTGTTAAGTTTTTAATCGTTTAATGAATGGTTTGTTCAAAAAAAAAAAGCTAACATATAAGGTTCCCTCCCACCCACCCAACCCCCCCCCACCCCTCTTCGTAGAGCTTGTAAATGGCTATCATCTTGTTGATGAAACTCCAAAATGCATGGCATTACTTTGACTAATAAAAAGAATTTAAATTTTACTCGAAACAACTCTGATTTATATGTTCAATAACCTCATAGAATATAATTTATTCGCCTATATTTAAAAAAATACACATGCCAAAATCGTTTCAATTTATTCCAATCTGAAGTCGCCGATTTATTCCTCAAGCGCCAATTTTGATTAATACTAATCGAATTATCAAATCTTTGTACTTTTTAATGATATTAACCACATTTAAATGAACTAGGATTGAAACACCTTTGCATAATCTCACCACAAACGAATATTGTAATGAACCACAATCTGCTTTGTTCGAAGATATCATCATACATAAATTATGCTGTCTTAAAGTCTTAGATTACTATTCTTGTAACATCTCTTAAGGTTGCGTATATTATATTCAATCAACCACAAATTAGTTTAATAAGAATGACTACAACCACATGTTATTCAATTGATGATTTTTAAAAATCTCTACAAAATCCTATGTTATTAAACTTGAAATTTACGTAAAATCATTTAAAATAATTCACAATCTCTTGTTATTCAATCAATAATTTGCAAAACTCATTTGTAGGAGAAAAATGCTAAAATCAATCCGAACAATTTGTTGATTGCTTTTTCGTACCCAAAAAATAATACTATGCATTTATAACGCTGAACTAACAAAAAAAAATCAAATTAGCTACCTGAAACATATGACTGTTAGCCGATTTCTACAATGACCTACACGATATGAATTAGCCGTCTAATAATGCTGAGTTAGATAACATGTGGCAAACATGTGGATGCTAGACAAAACAACGTCGTTTTGGTCCTTGAAATAAAACAAAAGTAAATAGGTGCAAGATGTGCTCTTGATATTTATGATGGATAATGAAATATACTTCTTACTATTTATAAGAGAATATGTGTTTTATATGTTACAGAATAAAGTTATAACTTATAGTGGTTTAAATAGTATTTAATGGCATAGTTAATATTGTAAATGTGTATGGTCAAATTATATTAATTGATTTTAAATGTGTAATTAAAAGAAATTTTTGTCTTCATATTTGTTTTTTTAGGAATGGGAATAGCAAGAGGTACAATAGAGAAATAGTAAAAGTGTTTTCTTAGTAAAAATAATTTTCTATTTGTGGTTGGTTTGACGATAGCGGTTAGAGGCTCAACAACATCGAACTCACAGCTTGCGTACAAAACCTAAAAAGTTGACATAAGAAAATAGTTTGAACTCTATTAGTTGTAGTTGTATAAAACATGTTGTTATATAATTTACAAAATTGTAGTACTTGAAATATTGTAAATGTGTATGGTTAAATTATATTAATTGATTTTAAATGTGTAATTAAGGAAAAATATTGTCTTTATATTTGTTTTTTAGAAATGAGATTAGCAAGAGGTACAATAGAGAAATAGTAAAATTGTTTTCTTAGTAAAAATAATTTTTCATTTGTGGTTGGTTCGACGATAACGGTTGGAGGTTGCAACAACATCTAATTCACAGCTTGCATACAAACCTAAAAAGTTGACATAAGATATAGTTTGAACTCTGTAGTTGTAGTTGTAGAAAAAATCTTATTATAAAATTTACAAAATTATGTAGTACTTGAAATATGATGGATAATGAAATGTTTGTCTTGCTATTTATAGGAGAATATGTGTTTTATATGTTACAAAATCAAATAACTTATAATGTTTTAAATGGTGTTTAATAGTCGAGTAGTTAATATTTTAAATGTGTATAGTCAAATTATATTAATTGATTTTAATTGTGTAGTTAAGAGAAATATTTATTTTTATATTTGTTTTTTTAGAATTGAGAAAAGCAAAAGGTACAATAGAAAAATAGTAAAAAAATATGTCAAAATTAAGGATGTCACGTGTCACTTTTTTAGAGTTTGAACCTTACTTTATTATATAAGATTACATCGGTTCTTAACAAAACGTTGTAAATTATTTGCATCACCACTTTATGAACTATTTAATTATTATTTTGCATCAGTTATAATATAATATAAATATTAAAAATAAACGATGTTAAACGATTTTTTTTTGTAGTGATGTAGAGTTGTGTCTATAATAATAATCAAAAATAGTGGGAAAAACAAGAAATTTTTCAGCAAAAAAATTCTATAAAAGTAACCAAACGTAACCAATTTTATAAAATTTACTTTCGACTTACGAAAAATGTAAACTAATTTCCATTTGAATATTAACATGTAATCTATCATTCAATCAAGTACTACTATTTAAGTGATATAATTTCACATTTTTCTTGTAGTGTGTATTTATTCATTCTATATATCATCGATCTGAACAAGATTTTCAGGAAAAAAAGGTTCCTTTAAATGAGAAAGATATATATTTAATAAATGAGAACCATGCATTTGAAATGCATATATATAACTCTAACAAAACAAGATTTATAGAAATAGCTCTTAGATTTCGTTTTATCATTCATGAGAACAGCTGAAGATGTAGAACATACATCAAAAATTATTGAAGCTCAAGATGAAACTTGAGTTATGATAGAAGAAGAACAACGTAGTAGATCATCCAACGATTGGACGATTTTGGACAGGACCATTGGGACAGTTGTCGGCTGGAACATAGAGAATGACACGGTTGCAACAGTTGATGGATGGTAAATAAACACCTAAAGGGTATATGAAAGCAGTCACACGTGGATTGTCACTTTCTATTGTTGCCTTTGCTTGAAGTCCACTCACTCCTCTTAGCTCTGGCCACTCCACTTTCAATCCTACACACACCAACAACAAATGTTTAATCTTTGGTGTTATATATTGTTAATGCTGTTCATGTTTGTAAAAACATGTTTGCTTAATTAGGGTTTTTGCATGAGGTTTCGGATCCACGGTAGTTTTGATCAAAGCAAATTAGTTTATATCGGTTGATCCAAATTGAATCACAAACATAGACTTCTTGAAGAAAAATTCAAATCGACACTTAATTTAAAACAAGAAACAAGGAAGTATTTAATCAAATCGGAATCGTCTCAAATATAAATCGGAACATGATCAAAACTGAATTATACTACACTCAGTTTCATATTCAGTACTTTTTTTTTGGTAAAATGAAATCATGAATTGAAACACGACTTAGTATAGTATGATTAATAACTTGACATAAAAACTTAGTTTTCAAATGAAAAATAAATCAAACTCGATTTGGAAAACGATTACATTCTACTCAATCCACGTTATTATGATGTGTAGATTAACTAAAATCTTAATAGATAAACATTACCTGGGAATTGAGATTGGCATCCACTGCCTGTGCAGTCACAGATGTCACATTTGGGACCAAGGATCGGACATTTGTTTGACATTTTTGTGTTCTCTTTCGTTAAATTGATAGTCTTTCAAATAATATTATTTTCATTTTACGAACTGATCAACATATATATATAGCAAACAATGTTGCCTTGAGAGCCTAATCATTACGAGGCTATATGTTGTGATAAGGAAAGCGTTCATGGAGTATATCTTAAGTTTAAAGACACGAATATTTTTCACTATTTTTAGACATAAATCGAAATATGACGTTCAATAATACATGCTAATTATGGTGTCCAAACTACTAGTAGTAAATTTTAATTTCCATATTTTAGAATAGTAAACATCTTTTTTGGTGTTGTCAAACGTATCGCTTATTAAGTTAATTCATCACAAGAAAAAATGGGAAAATATATTTATATTTACCATTAGTATCTGGTATTTTTTGGGAAAAAAAAATTTTCTTTCATTAATAGATAACAAAGTGATCTTCGTGTAACATAAAAATATTATGCAAATTAAATATTGAACTGAGGAGGCTCTTTGACTAATCCACCAGCCACCTTATTACCAAGTAGGTATGTCATCAAGAGAAAATACGGAATGGAAACGGAAAAAACAGTAAAATAGAAATTTCAAAAAAATGGAGACGACGATAATGAAAATATTAATAATTTATTCATTAGTTAAAAAATAAATAAAAGTCACAGTATTAAAATATATTTTTTAGTTTGATAGCTTAAATAATGATAAACTAATAATTACCAATAAGCAATTTATTTTCTAACATCAAGTGATATATTTGCAAACTCAAAAAATCTCACATCCTTCAATAAATCAAATGTATATCTACCAACATTCCACATCTTAGTAATCTCATCTTCGTATTAATCGAATTTTCTTGTAGATTATTATAGATGTAAAGCACAACTTGAATTTAATTTGTTCTTTCTAATGGAGTGAAATGAAGGAGTAAAGTATTCCAACAGCATTCACGATAAGAAAATTACTTGTATTAATCTTTTGAGTTTCTTAGTAGATTTTTTGAAAATTACATGTTCTAAAAATCAGCAGCCTAAGCCAATTTTTTGAAAAATCGTCGATTTATTAATTTGAAAATTTGGGTCTTTTATTCGAATTGAACCTGAAAATTAATCAAAATCCATTAATTTCCCGACTAATAATCGGCTGGATTTGGAATTGCTAGTTTAATGACAAGATACGTTTTCTTATTTTCTCGACTCAAAATTACGTTGAAGTCAGAACAAATTTAATGATACCCTAATCAACTTTGCTCGCTTAATCTCGATTCTCTCAAGAAAGGTTTATGTGATGAATTTGAATCTAAGGAAGTAAACATGGAATTTGAACATGATGTGTTCCATGAAACTTCTGAGTTTCGTGACACACCAATGAGTTACTAAGGTTCCTTTTATTGTTGTTGTGTGATTACTTGATGTTGTTTACCAGTGACACACCAATGATTATCCTTTGTTTGATTACTTGATCGTTTGTTTGATCATTTGGAGATAATCAAGATGTCTTAACTAAACAAGAAGTGCAACGTATGCTAATTACTTGATCGAAGAAGTAGTCTTCAATCTTTTGTGACTTTTCACTATTTTTTGTATATCCTGTGATGGAACTTTAATTTGTATTTTGAATTTATATATTAAGGATGAATGTAATTTTGATGTGAAGTTAAATTTGCAAAATGATTGATAAAAGTTTTTAACTTCTTTCGTGGTTTTGTTTTATAAAGTTTGAACACATATTATCAATTGTGTATTTGTATCATAGGTTCATAACACTAAAATAATTAAACTAGTCTTCGATTAAATCCCGTATAATCTCCGATTTTCTCGATAGACGCGAGATGCATTTCGAATGTCCGACTAACGCCTAGCAATTTTTTAAACAAGGGTAGATATCATTGTAATGCATGTTAAATCCTAAAGAAACACTCTTCATAAAAATATAATGCATGCTTATTACTCATATATGTTTCTACTATGACCATCACTGGGAAACATTCTGTGAAAACACTTCATCTTCTTTAGAAAAGATTTTCTCGATCTCAATGGGAACTATTTCTTTTGGGATCCTCATGCCTCACTACTAAATCTACAACATACAAAAAGTCATGGTGCCATTGATATCTCTGCTTTTTATAATACAAAGTTTCTGCTTTTCCAAATCCTTTACAAAATCCACGTAACAAAAACAATATAAAAAGGTATTGATCAAAAGATAGAAAATTTTATATAAGAATTTAAGATATATAGTAAAAATTATTGCACTTGTTTTGCTTACACAATAGTTATGATAGTTCGTAATTTTCTACAACATTATATTTTTTTATTAATTTCATACTCTTTTTATTTCACAAAAAAAAAAAAAAAATTTTATAGGAACGTGAATATCATATATATAATGAAAGTGAGGTTTTACAAAAGAGTTTAACCTGTGAAATGTAAACTTGCCAAAAAGAATAAAAAACAGTTTACAATGAGATGTTGAGTGTCAATCAACAGGTTTATCTAATCCATCTAGCCATAAGATCCCTGAATAATTTCCTGGTCCTTTTAGTTGTGATGGTGTTTCTCACCTCTTTGTCAATGTCTTTGAAGACAATAGAAGGGGGGAGGTTGACCTGGTTATGAAGCATATTGTTCCGTTGCTTCCAAATATGGTATATAGCTGCTTGGGCCGCCAGTTTCCTTAGGATTGAAGGAGCCGAATCTGATCTCATCTTCGTCCAAACCAAGAGAGAGGGCCAAGTGTAGAAGATAAAAGGAGTCAAGCCAAGTCTAACCTGGATAGAAGTCCAAATATGTTCACTGAACACATACCGCAATAACAGATGGTCTCTTGTTTCCTCATAATCCGAACACAGGCAGCAAGCAGGGGAGATTGTTAGTCCCCATGAAACAAGCCTGGATCGGGTAGGAAGTCTATTGAGCTGAGCTACCCACATGGTAAAGGCATTCTTTGGTGTTACACCTTTGAACCAAACTGAAGAAGACCAATCCTTAATATAGGCTTTAGGTCTTACTATTTCCTACGTTTTTGCAGTCGGGAAGAGCTGAAACTTTGCAGCTATAAGTGTCTTTCAAGGCAGTAGGTAGAGGGGTTGAGATGGTAGTGAGGTGAGCATGGAGAGACATGGCACTGTCAGACCTTGGAGATGCTAATATCCAGCCACTTTCATCCCATGCGTCTGCAACTAAACAGTTAATGGGAACCCGTAGATCTCTTGGTCCATGAACTCCAATGAACTTTGTTGGGTATGGGCTTCGCCCTTCCCCTCCAAAAAGCCCATCACATGAATCCGGCCCAGCCGCTGAGCCAATGCTTCGATAAGCGACGAGGGGTAGATCCGACGTTTACCCCTCGTCCCGACCTAAGTACGGAATTACCCTTGTAAACCCCTATAAAAAGGGTGTTAGTGAACAGTGTTAGGGGATCCAGATCTTTTCGGGAGAAACACCCCTCGACTTAGAAACGTAGAGCGAGCAAGACAGCTGTAAGCCGAACCACGTTCGCCTCGTCTTGAACCTACTTTCCTGAGTCGATCCCATCTGTAAAAGAGCAACACGCTCGACCCAGCTTGTATTGAGACCATTATATCAATATAGCGTCGTCCGACGACCATTCTACTCATACTGCCTTTCTACCTTCTCATTATTGTTATTGTTTGTTTGATTGGGGACTATCACCATCAAACAATTGGCGCCGTCTGTGGGGAATCTTTTCGAATTCACCTGCATAGTACGAGAAGACAAAGGCTCACGTTCACAAGTGCGAATCGCCTGATGGGGAAGCGCTCCGGAAAAGCAATAGTCGGACGATCGAGTCCCTCAAGCGAAGCAACAATACCGGGATCGCTACCACAATGGGCTCACGGAGCCACGACTCTCCCAAAAAATACTCGTCCTACACAGCGGGACGAAGGAACTAGTTCACAGCAAGATCGGCCCGCCGACCAACGACCCGAGAAGAAAGAAGCCGACTCGACGCACCAACCCAACCCGATACACGACCATCCAGGTCAAACAATCTACCCGCCGCGGCCATCCACGACACGCCAGAAGCGTCAAGCGCAAATATAGGCGACCTTTTTCAAAGCATACTGGAGCGCATGAACGCTCAGGAGGCAAGAATCGCCAACCAGCTCAAAACTCTAACGAACGCCCAAGCAGCATCCTAAGAGAAAATCAATCGACTCTGCGCGGCAGGCGTGCCATCGATGCGTCCGGCACCCGGGCGAACGCCACCCGCTCACGCCCCGACGCGTCCTGTAACAATAGCCCCAGCGCCTCAACAGGCCGGCATCTAACACAGCTGTCTACGCCGCCGATCGAGCCGAGCCAGGCAGGCTCGAGCCATTGCGGAGCAGTACCTCGACGATTATACCCCACTAGAGACAAGGAGATCAACGATATGAAGGAACTCCTTCGAGCGATGTCTTCCAAAGTCCATCGCGCGACCAGTTCTGCCCCTGAACTCGAAAAGGTATTGGAGGACACCCAGCGCTCGCCCTTCACCACCCGTATAACGAGCACACCGCTAAGACACGAGGGGAAGATCAACTCCCCCCTACGATGGGAGAAGCGATCCTCAGCAGTTCCTAACCAATTCGCGGTGGCAATCGCACGAGCTCGGTTTGCTGAAGAAGAACAGGACGCCGGCTGCTGCCAACTCTTCGTCGAGCAGCTCAGTGGCGGGCGCTCAGTTGGTTCAACGAACTAGAAGCCAACTCGATCGACTCTTTCTACCAATTAAAAGCTGCTTTCCTTAAGCAGTATTCGATGTTCATCCAAAAGGGGGCGACCAACGCCGACCTATGGACCATCACCCAGGGACCAAAGGAGTCCCTACGGGAGTTTATCTACCGATTCAAGGTGGTCATATCCAATCGACGTACCCGACGATGCGGCGATCGCCGCGCTCAAAAACGCAACCTGGTACGAGTCAAAGTTTCGAGAAGACTATCCCTCAATCAGCCCGCCTCGCTTGTCGATGCCCTGCACCGCGCCTCGTGCCATATCCTCGTCGAAGAAGAAAAAGCTGTGATGGCTAAAAAGCACGCTACAAAGGCAACTCCTGCCAAAGCAAAGGATGAGTATTTCGAGCCGCGACAACATTACGACGCGGAATACGCTAAAGAAGAACGGAGCACGAAAGCGGCGACCTTCTTCGTGGGCTCACAAGAGACGAAGCCCCCGCAGCCATGGAACAAATACATCCGCAATACCGACGCTACGAGCACCCCACCCCATGGGCAACAACCATTCTGCGACTTCCACAAAAAGCCCGGCCACTCGACCCACGAGTGTTGGTACCTACTCAGCCAACTCCTCGCCAAATACAAAAGTGGGGACATATGCATTGACCCCGGAAGACCCATGGGTCGGGGACAAGGAAGGAACGACCGACGGGACAACCAAGCCTTTCAACCAGTCCACAACGAAAACCAGCGCCCCAACAACGAGCAAGCGCAGGCCCAAGAAAACGACATCGCTGCCGTCGACTTTGAGCCGCCAAAACGAGTGTGGGACGACAACGAACCTATCCCGGTCCCGCGACGACGGATCAACATGATCATGGGCGGTCTGACCAACTGCCACGATTCGGTTCGGTCGATCACAACTCACCGTCGTCGTGCCAAGAAGGCCGTCGCCTGGCCATGCGCCATCACGGCTGAAACAGAACCAATCGTCTTCACAGACGCCGACACGGTGTGCGTCGACATGCCCCATAACGACCCATTGGTCGTCGAGCTACTCGTGGGGGAAAGCGAAGTCACGAGGGTGATGATCGACACCGGCAGCTCTGTCGACCTCATATTTAAAGAGGTACTTCGAAAAATGGAGATACCCGACCGCAGCATCAAACCCTCGAGTCGACCACTCACTGGTTTCGATGGCGACACGATCATGACGATAGGAACCATCAAGCTCCCCATCTTTGTCGGAGGAACGGTCAACTGGATCAAGTTCGTGGTCATTGACCGCTCCGCCGTGTATAACATCATTCTCGGTACACCCTGGATCCACCTCATGAAGGCCGTCCCGTCGTAATACCACCAGTGCGTCAAGTTCCCTACGCCAAGAGGAATATGCACGCTGCGAGGAAACCAGCAGCTAGCTCGGACCTGCTTCCTCATCGAAAAGAAGATGCGCAAACTCAAAATCACCGACACAGCATCGATCCTCAGCCTCCCGACCGCTGACACAGAAAAGATTGCCCAAACAACGACTCCTCAATTAGCATCAACCTCGGCAACCTCAGACAATCGACGCTACTCCGTCGCAATAGCAATTACAGAAACTTGCGCTGGAGTTCGAGAACCTCACGCTCAAAAGCGCGGCAGCAGCAACCACGCCAAGCGCCACTGAGCAAATCAATATCGATGCGACCGACCCAGAGCGATGCGTAAGCATCGGCCTCAACGTCAGCACCGAAGTATGGGCCGCACTCATCGACTTTCTCACAAAAAACGCCTCCACCTTCGCTTGGTCAATCCACGATATGCCGGGAATAAGCCCAACGATAACCTGCCACGAGCTCAACGTCGACCCGACGTATAAACCCGTAAAACAGAAACGCCGCAAGCTCGGCCCAGAGCGGTCCACGGCTGTCAATGAAGAAGTCGACAAGTTACTAAAAGCCGGATCAATAATCGAAGTTCGCTACCCTGACTGGTTAGCCAACCCGGTCGTCGTCAAAAAGAAAAACGGGAAGTGGCGAACGTGCATCGACTTCACCGACCTCAACAAGGCTTGCCCAAAGGACAGCTTTCCGCTCCCGCATATCGATCGACTTGTCGAGGCTACAGTAGGCAACCAGATCCTCTCCTTCATGGACGCCTTCTCCGGCTACAACCAGATCCTCATGCACCAGAACGACAGAGAGAAAACGTCGTTCATCACCGATCGCGGAACGTATTGCTACAAGGTGATGCCATTCGGACTCAAGAACGCTGGAGCAACATATCAACGGCTGATCAACCGAATGTTCGTGGACCTACTCGGACGGACGATGGAAGCCTACATCGACGACATGCTTGTCAAGTCCCCCAAGGCCGATGACCACGTCGAACACCTACGACACTGCTTCGAAGTACTTAACAGGTACGGCATGAAACTGAACCCGGCCAAGTGCACGTTCGCAGTAACAGCCGGCGAATTCCTCGGCTACATAGTCACCCGGCGTGGAATCGAGGCAAACCCGAAACAGATCTCGGCGATCATCGACCTGCCTTCTCCAAGGAACTCACGCGAAGTGCAGCGTTTGACGGGACGGATCGCAGCGCTAAATCGCTTCATATCTCGGTCGACCGACAAATGCCTGCCCTTCTACCAGCTCCTCAAAACAAATCAAAAGTTCGTCTGGACAGAAGAATGTGAGGTCGCCTTTCAACAACCCAAGGAGTACCTCTCGACACCCCCAATTCTCGCTAAGCCGGAGCCCAGCGAGACACTCTTTCTATACGTTTCCATCTCGAGCTCGGCCGTTAGTGGCGTTCTGGTCAAAGACGATAGAGGAGAGCAGCGACCAATCTTCTACATCAGCAAGACCATGGACAGCGCCGAACTGCGGTACCCATCCATGGAGAAGTTAGCACTGGCCGTAATCACCTCAGCGCGAAAGCTTCGCCCGTACTTCCAATCCCACTCTATCGTCGTCCTCACAAACCAACCCCTCCGAGCCATACTCCACAGTCCCAGCCAGTCGGGCCGCATCGCTAAGTGGGCCGTCGAGCTAAGCGAATATGACATCGAGTACAAGGGACGAACGTGCGCAAAATCCCAAGTTTTGGCCGACTTCCTCGTCGAACTCCCCCCCGACCGGACTCCGTCAGCCGACTCAGGCCGCGAGACACACGACGTATGGGCTCTACACGTCGACGGCGCATCTTCCTCGTACGGGTCAGGGGTCGGCATTCGCCTCGAATCCCCTAACAAAGAAATCCTGGAACAATCCTTCAGGCTGAACTTCCAAGCCTCGAATAACGAAGCTGAGTATGAAGCCCTCATCGCAGGACTACGCCTCGCCTTGAGCTTAGGCGTCAAGCATATCCATGCCTTCTGCATTTCTCAGCTAGTCGCAAACCAGTACAGCGGCGACTACGAAACCAAGAATGAAAGGATGGACGCATACCTCAAAATCGTCAAAGACCTTGCCGATCAATTCGATAAATTCGAACTTACAAAGATCCCCCGCAGCGATAACGCCGCCGCAGACGCACTCGCCGCCCTAGCCTCAACATCGGACCCAGACCTAAAGAGGATCATACCCGTCGAGAGCATCGACAAACCCAGCATCGCGACGCCCGACGCAATCTGCTCCATCAGCACGCAAGGGCCCGCCGAAGACGTAAATAATTGGTGAATCGAAATACTAACCTACATACACGATGGCGAGGTGCCTTCAGACAAATGGGCCGCACGACGACTCCGCACAAAGAGCGCCAGCTACGTAACCCTCGACGGCAACCTCTTCAAAAGAAGCGCGTCCGGCATCCTCCTCGGATGTTTGGACAAGGCCGAGGCGACACAAGTCATGAAGGAGACACACGAAGGCGCAGGAGGAAACCATTCGGGCGGCCGCGCATTAGCTTTAAAAATAAAGAAGCATGGGCATTACTGGCCAACCATGATCGTCGACTGCGAAAAATACGTGCGGAAATGCGAGAAATGCCAACGCCACGCACAGAAGATCCACGCACCCACCGAGCTCCTGCAGACCTCAACCCCGCCCTACCCCTTCATGCGGTGGGCAATGGACATAATCGGACCATTACCGACCTCCCGACAGAAAAAATACATCTTGGTCCTAACTGACTACTTCACAAAGTGGGTCGAGGCCGAAGCATACGCTCTAATCCGCGCAAAGGATGTTCAGAATTTCGTCTGTAAATATATCATCTGCCGGCACGGCCTACCATACGAGATCGTGACAGACAATGGAACGCAGTACACATCAACACAGTTCGAAGATTTCTGCGCCGGATGGCGAATCCGCCTCAGCAAGTCCACCCTGAGATATCCGCAAGGCAACAGCCAAGCAGAGGCAACGAACAAGACAATCATTGACGGATTAAAGAAGCGCCTCGACGAAAAGAAGGGAGCCTGGTCCGACGAATTCGATAGCGTCCTTTGGTCCTACCGCACGACCCCTCGAACAGCGACCGGACAGACGCCCTTCTCCCTAGCCTACGGAATGGAAGCAGTCGCACCAGCCGAAGTCGGCATGATCAAAGCCTCAACGCTAAAATGCTCATCAACTCACTAGACACGATCGAAGAACGCCGCGACAAAGCCTTACGCCGCATACAGAACTACCAAAACGCGGCAGCCAAATTCTACAAAAAGAAAGTCTTCGAAAACACAGCCGAAGGCGACCTCGTCCTACGGAAAGTCTTCGAAAACACAGCCGAAGTCAACGCCGGGAAGCTTGGCGCAAACTGGGAAGGCCCCTACCAAATCTCCAAACCAGGCGTCTACGAGCTGATGACGATGAGCGGCTCCCCAATCCCTCGATCCTGGAACTCGCCAAACCTAAAGCGCTATTACTACTAAGTCTAGAGCGCCAGTACAGCGACCTCTATCTTGTAAATATGAACTACGAATGGCTTGATCCCGCTAAGGGTACGTAGGCAGCCTCCGGGCGCCCTGATCAAGCGACCGATACTAATACGCGCTCAGTAATAGCGCACCCTTCTGACTGAGGAAGTAATTCCCAGCAGTCAAGGGAATTTAAGCCGAGTCCACCCTCGCACATACTCCACGCACGACCGACTCTTTAACCGGGCCCCGGCCCGCACGAGCGGTACACGCGCTGGTTATTTACAGGATAAGCCGAGCTAGACGCTCGCACCTACATAATCACACAGGATAAGTCGAACACTAAGGTTCGCACCTACGCGCAACATACTCTCAAAGTATATCGCATAAGCCGAGCACAACGCTCGCACCTCGGTGCACACGCACCACAACGCTCGCACGCACAACAACCATCCATCAGAAGTCCAGCTACATACGCACTAAAGCCGCACCACGCGCAAACATATCGCAATCGCACAACAAGCAAAGTCGCGGCAAAAAGAATTCCCGACAAAACAACTTTAACCAAAAAGGAGCGTTCTTCCCAAGGCAAAGTATAGAACGGCACAGCCGCCGAGCCTTTCCCAAAGTATAGAACGGCACATCCGTTAGTGAGACAGCACAACCCAGAGCAATCAATGTCGTGCCTCCGGATCGCCCTCAAACAGCGCCATGCCGTTGTACTCCTCGACCATGCGGTAGAAGCAATCCGGCATAGAAAATATGATGTTCAAATCCTGCTTCACCCATTCCTTGGGATGCACCTCGAGGCGCTTGATCTTCCGGATCATCGCTATCGCACGCCCGACGTTCCGAGCCAGCCTCTCCTCTCGAACGATAGGGTTGCGCGAATACCTCTCTTCGATCTCTCCCCGCTGGTGACCCTGGATATAGTCGAGCTCCCGCACATAGCCCCTATACTCCTGCCCTATCTACGAACCAACAAAACAAAGACGCGCGACGAATAAAAACCTCACGAACGTAACTAAAAAGACGCCCCGCGCAAAAGAGAAACACTTACGGCAAACAGAAACAGAAACTCCTCCGCGTCCAGCCCCTCCAGCATGGCGAAAAAGATAGTGGGTTCCTTCATCCCCGACGGCCGAAACTCTCGAGCGATCCGCTCGCAACAGCAAGGGCACGGCATCCGCAGCCGCGACTTTCTATCTGGATTTACACCAGGAGTCGGACGATAGGGGATCGAAGTAAAAGGCCACATCCTCGACTAAGCAGCAAGGCAAAACACGAGAGAGTATCAAGAGCTAAGTCGACCTCACCAAAGAAGTATTATCGCAGTAAAATATAAACACGCCCTAAACAGGCAAAGTCCTCCCCCCCCCCCGTTTTATAGCAAAATGCGAATCCGTAGGAGGCGGTAAGGGCATTGAAAGCTCCCAACTGCCGAGACATCAATGCTGCGCACCTTTCCTTAAACGAAACGCCTCATTGATTACGACAAAAACGGCGCAAAGAGTAGGCCTAGAAAACGAGAAGGCTACCAAAAGCAATCATTACGAGCGCACAAGTATGCCACGTCTCCACGACAAGGGATTATCATTAAAAAAGGCGTTCAAATAATACTCGCCAATCGACCAACATCCAAGTCATTACAAAGCCAAGAACACAAGGTCGATGTACAAAAAAAAAAACAACAACACAACAACAACAGGTCGAAAGAGAACAGTCACGGCGCAATCCCCGCATCCCCTGGAACCAGCGGCTCACCCTTGTATTCAACAGCGAACCGGCGGAAACAAACGGGCAGCGACAGTACGTCGTCCACTCCGTTTCCTTCCCAATCCTTGGGATGCGCCTCCAGACGCTGCATCCTTCGCATGATGTGGACCGCCGCTGCATCATTCTCAACCATCGCCACAGCAAAACTCACGGGGTAGCCCGGAAGGTACGCCTCTTCAAGCAACGCTCGCTCCTCGCCCACCAAACGGTCGAAGTCGCGCTTCAACCAGTCGTAGCACTCCCGCATCTGAACAAAGCGACATGAGTAACTAGTTACAAGTGATCACTCGTCCAATCAACCGCAGCTTGACAAATAAGGAGACACAACTAACCTGAGTAACGAAACGCCGAGCCGACGAATACTCCGGCTCGTCCAACGAGAAGATGAAGAAACTGGGCACTAGGATAATCCCAGTCGGCCGATACTCCTGGATCAGCCGAACGTAAAACCGCGGACAAGAGTCCAGCGTACCTTCAAAACACTCCTTACACACCGACGACACAGGTCGATGAACAACCGCATCTGAAGCTCCAGCCATATCTCAGAGAGTAAAAGAAACAAGTGCAGCGGGTACGTCGAAAGAAAGGCAAAAAATGAGAAGTACAGGAAATGACGAAGTCTACTGACTTATAAAGACGGTGGAATGGTGCACTGAAGAGTCGCAGCGAACAAACGTCCAATCAAGGCAACGTTTCACCTTCGCGACCTTTCGACAAGACACCATATTAAAAGACACGACTCCCGAGGCAAAAACAGAGAATACGCAAATATTGAGAAATACTAAACGACCCCCTTGGGCAAACAGCGGTTCAAATATTACAAGTCACGTGTTCAAATATTGCAACAAAAAAAAAAGGGAGAGGAGAGTAGAAGATGAAGAGGACTAAGGCTGTTGGGTCGCCTCGTCTTCAGCGCCCGTCCTATCAGGAACGATGCCCGCCTCGTCCTCTGGAGCAACTTCCTCTCTCGCCCCTTCGACCGATTCCCCCCCCCCCCCCGTGACTTCAGCAGCCTCCTCCACTAGTGCATCTTCCTCAGCAGGGTTTGGTTGATCGTCCTCCCAAGCGGTCGGGGTGGGAAGATTCCCCTCCTGATTCCCCCCTGCATCCTCCGCCGGCGCTAAGTCCTGCGCCTCGCCCCTTGGTACGATCGCCATGGTGCCTGGAGCTGGAATTTCCGTCGAACGCGTTCGCTTGCGTCCGAAGATCGCGGTTGCCTTGAAATCGCCCTTTGTAAAATTCGGGTCAGGCATCTCAGCGATCGTACTCTCCAACTCCACCACTTTGCGGCTAAGATCACTCTTTACATGAAAAGGCACCGTCATCTCACCATCGCCCTCAAGCGCCTTCAAAACCCTTAGCGTACCAGAGACCTGTTCCAGCTGCATCTCGAAGAACCTGCGATCTTCCATCTGCTGAAAGCACTCGCGCATCTTATCCAAACGGGCCTGGAAACGCCCCATAAGCTCTTCCGTCGTCTTTCGGCGTGAGGACAGCTCCTTTTCATCTCGAGCCGCCCTCAGCCTTGTCATCTCTGACGCATGAACTTTTTCCAGCTCCCGCAGCTGCGTCTCCAGCGACGTCCGCTGCATGATAGACTCGCCCATCCTCTCCTCGAAGTCAGCTTGGTAAGCGGCTAACTCGTCCGCTGACTGCGCGCTGCGCTCCTTCTCCTTTTTCAACGCCTCTCGCTCCTTCTTCAGCGCCTCCTGCAACCTTCGCACCTCTGCCCCGGAACCCTCCTTCCTCGCGGCCCTTAGCTGCCGGTCATAGTATTGCACCAGCTGGTTCGTGGCGTCGACAGTCTAGATCGATCGAGAACAAGTATAACACAGCAAAGGCATCAGTCGAGTTAAAAAAGAAGAGGAAATAGAAGGCCGCAACAAAACTAAAGCAGGAATTATGAAGCCCATACCGAGAAGTGACTCTGTGCCACCGATTCATAGAGATCGGCCCGCACAAGTTCGGTCGGCTCAATCAACGGCGAGGAGTCCCGCCGAATGTAGCGAAAGAGGTTGACTCACGCCGCCTTGCTCTGAAGCATCGAACGGTCCGTCCGATTATATTGCCAACGGAACGAATGATCAACCCCTGTAGGTGGGTCGACACGGCCTCTCTTTGAGGAGTCCGCTTCGTTTCCACGACGAGCCTCCGGAGCGACCCGTTTCTTCGAAGGCGTCACCTCAGACGGTTGCCCCACTTTCTCCTTGTCTTTCCTCTGAACGGGCTGGAGTGACCCCGCCCGCGTAGCCTCGACCTCCCCTTGTTCATCCTCCCACCCCGCCGGAGGATGCAGATCCCTCAGAGACTTCCCCCCCGTCGTCGGACGATCAGCCGACTTCCCCTTGGCACTAGTTCGATACTAAAGATGCCCCAAGATGTCCGGCATATTCGACTTCCTCGTCATCTTCCCTCGTCCCCTAGATGCTGAAACAAGAGCTAGCGGCTCAGCACAAAAAAAAAAAAAAAAAAAAAAAAAAAAACTCGATCGACCGACCAACCTTCTTTGCGTCGCTCCGATCTAGCCTTAGACACCTCCTTGCTTTCTGCTGGCCACTCGATCGCCGACTTACGTTTCAACTTCTCAACGTCGTCGTAAAAGTTGGGCGGAAACGCTTTAATCTTCAAGATGCGATCTACAACACGGGAAAATTAACCCAGTCAAAGAAAGCAGAAAGCGACCCAATAAGCAAACAAGGAACATAAGCTAGGTCTACCAGAAAAGCGGTTCCAACGAGAAAAGAAAGTCATAGAAGGATCTTCGACGGACGACTCATCAATTTTAACAAAAAAATAGTATTTTTCCCAGCAAGAAAATTTTTCCTTCCCCAGAACGATCTTGTGCTTCGGTAGGGCGCTCACGTAGCGAAGGCAGTCCTTGTCCCTCACCTTCGCGATAGTAGTCATCTCCTCGAATAAGTGTTAACTCATCTTCACCCGACATTTGTCGGCCAAGATGGCAAGGCCCATAGCATTCCGGACCTCCGAAGGAGCAAGTTGTGACAGCGCCATCTGACGCTCAGAGCAATACTGAAGCAGGAAACTGGGAATCCGGAATCTGAGTCCGCAATCGAAGAAATACGACTCATACACACACATATAGCCACAAGGTGGGGCCCATGGCCGATCCTCGAACGACGGGGAAACCAGCGAGACGCCACTCGACGTATGGTCCAGACCGAGAATCTCTTCCAAAGCCAAACGATCTGACCTCGACGGACCAATATATCCAAGATAGTCCCCCGGACCGACGTACTGACCGAGGGGAGTAGACGAAGCCTCGACCTCCTCAGAAGACGAGGAAGAACCCTCCGATTCATTTGCCGAGCCATCTGAATCCTTGTCCACAAGGTGAGGGACCTTGATCGTCAGACTAGGCGAGCTAGGTCCCGCTCCATCACCGCGAGACAAATCCTCCCTCCTCACCAGTTCGTCGGAAAGATAAGCGGCGCTCACAGGAGAAGCCGTAGATACTGAGGGAGAACTGAGGATAACCACGGGCGAGCGTTCCCGGGTAGAGTCCTCTGTCCCACTAGGGGTACGACCCCTTATGAACTCGTCTAGCGACCCGACAGATGTGTTGGAGTTTAAAGACATTGTACGATGTAAGAAATAAAAGCGCAAGAAGTTCACAGAAAAGATGTAGCGAGCAAAATACAAAGCAAGATAGAGAGAGAAGTTACCTTTCAGGATGGAAGAGAAAATGAAAGTGCGTTACCCCGAACGAGTATTTATAAGGAGAAGAGAAGCCAAAGCGACAGGAAGCCACGTCCTCCGAATTAGGTCGCATCAAGCGCAACCGTTCCCGCGCATCCGAGGCAAATCGAGGAAACCCTAAAGCAAAAGAAAGGGCGAGCTCAGGAGAAAAAGAAAAAGGGGCTTCCGTGTTCGGCCCAAGAAAGGGGGGGGCCATTGTTGGGTATGGGCTTCGCCCTTCCCCTCCAAAAAGCCCATCACATGAATCCGGCCCAGCCGCTGAGCCAATGCTTCGATAAGCGACGAGGGGTAGATCCGACGTTTACCCCTCGTCCCGACCTAAGTACGGAATTACCCTTGTAAACCCCTATAAAAAGGGTGTTAGTGAACAGTGTTAGGGGATCCAGATCTTTTCGGGAGAAACACCCCTCGACTTAGAAACGTAGAGCGAGCAAGACAGCTGTAAGCCGAACCACGTTCGCCTCGTCTTGAACCTACTTTCCTGAGTCGATCCCATCTGTAAAAGAGCAACACGCTCGACCCAGCTTGTATTGAGACCATTATATCAATATAGCGTCGTCCGACGACCATTCTACTCATACTGCCTTTCTACCTTCTCATTATTGTTATTGTTTGTTTGATTGGGACTTCACCATCAACAAACTTGATCAAAGGGCCAAGTGGTGTCCAGTTATCGAACCGAAAATTTTTTGTTGTACCATTACCCAGATTACAATCAACAAAAGGTTCAGCGGTGTATCTAATTTTTAGCAAGGATCTCCAATTCCAAGAGTCACATACCGATGCTGTGATGGACCAGAAACTTTTTTCTTTTTTTATTATTTTTTGTGTAAAAATATAATATTTTAAACCTCATTTTTTTGTAAATGAGGTTCAATGTAAAATGTCAATTTATATTTCTAAAGAAACAGAAAATGTCATTTTGTATTTTTAGTAGTATAATTTTTAAATCATATATCAGTTTTATCCCTAATATTTCATTTTATCAATTAGAGAGAGATTGTTTTAGTATATTAATAAAGAGTGTGTGATAAATTTTCTCCTCTGTTATGATTCAATAATTTGCACCTCGTATGAAAACTCTTAAGGAGTTTGGACCTATCAGTCAAGGCCCAAACGAGTATAAGACTGAGCCATTTGAGATTTCTTTCTAGTCTGGGCGTTTGGGTATTCGTCGGGTTTGATTCGAGTTTTTTAGGTTTCCGGATTTAGGCCTATAGAACTTGTTTAGGAATATTAACGGGTTCAGGTCGGATTCGGGTATTTTATTTCAGGTTCAGATCGGATTCGGGTTTACCCAAATATCCGAAAATTAAAAATTTTGTATCCGAATCTATCTAAATCATTCAAAAATACCAAAAAAAAATGAATATTTTTACCTTAATATATCTAATAATATACCTAAAAATAACAGAAATATCTGAAAATACTCAAAATAACCGGAAACCTTAAATATTTTAGGCACTTGGGTTATTACATATATAAATATTAGTGATATATTATTAATATGTATTTATATTTCGGGCATGTTCAGATATTTGTTTGGATAAGGGTTCGGATTGGCTTCGAATTTTCAGATTTTGAGTTAAAAACCCATTCGTCTCTAAATTTTAAATTGTTAACACATAAATAACAAAACATATACTAGTAAACTACATATTCAACACATATTCTTATTACTTAAATATAAATATCATGTGACATTAGTCAAATAAATGTAACAAAGTCGTGACTCAACTCAAAAGTCAAATGCCTTCTGAATTATTTGGAACTGGTATTATTAAACGCGTTTTCGGGTTGGAAAGATAAAATTATTATTTATTTTTTGCGTCGAGAGAAACAAACATTTTAAATTGGCAAATTGTGTGTAATCGAGATCTTCCGGGCCACTTCCTTATCCCATTTTCCTAGTCCCATGGACCCTACTTACTCTTGCATCATTTACTAATGATGTTTCCAAAATTCATTTATTTTTTGTAGTTAGATATACGACATCAAAATTTATACTAACTATAGACATATCACCTAGCCATTAATCTATATGATATATTTTTCTTCTTTTTATTGCAGTAGTCCGCTAAAGTGACTTTAATAAATACGAATATACCTATACACATATAGGGTTTAACTGGTAAGTTGGTAACATAAAAAAAATACAGCCAAATTCAAACAATTTTAAATATATATTTTTCTATTTTTATCATATACCTGAAATATTGAACATCTGCCACCCGCACATCAAACTGTTTTTGACGTCTGTAGACTGTAGAATTACTATGTTCGTAAAAAAGTTAGGGTACATATGACTCAAAATCGTCTACATACAATTTTATTTAGTACTTATTAGTTATCATCAAAAATGTTTTCAATGACAGAAATATTCGATTTTCTTATAAAACCGTAAATAAATATAAACTTCTGTTTGGAATCTCCATTATTAAAAAGAATGAAAATAATTTAATAATCGAGTTTCTAGTCATAATTTAGTGTATTCAAATTGTAAAACCGTGGACCAAAAAAAAAACATAAACTGCACCGCCAATTCAAGGATTATAGTTACAACAAGGCAACAAGCTAGTCAATGATTTGACTTTTGGACCGAAATATTGATCATTTAAAAATCAAAAAAAGATATAATGAAGAGATCTAAATCCGTTTAGTCCTAAGAGCATCTTCGTTGTATTGCACTATTTTTCACTCTATAATAGAGTAACTCTAAAATAGAGTTGGATTTCTCTGCAATGTATTACTCTATTTTTCACTCTAAAAAGAATATTCTAAGTATATTCTTATTCTCAAATTTGTTATTAATTGCTAAATAATCCACTTTATTTATAGAACTTAAAAATTAACCCACTAATTTTTTTTTCTTTCAAAACTTCTAAAAATTATGAAATATTTATAACTAACCATAAAATAACAACACAAAAATATCAAAACAAAATAGAATTAAAATAATAAAAAAAATTTATTAATATAAAAAACACAATACACCACATAAAAATAACAAAAGAAAATAGATTTAATTTTATTCATCATCATTCATATATTTTTCCCATAAGTGATCAATTAACGCATTTCGAAGCGAAAAATGAGCGTCTTTATTTTTAATTTGTCTAAATCGAGCAAGAAAGTTTTGAATTGAAAGAACTACGCATTGAAAGAATTTAAAGTAAGAACTACGCATTGAAAGAATTTAAAGAAGAAAACAAATTTTTGTTCCAAGACTTGAACTAGATACCGGATCCAAATCTTCGTGCATATGTTCAAAGTGAACAAACAAGGATTTATCGAAAAAGGGTCGAACAACAACAATAACAACAAGATCCACCTCAATCTGATTCGTTTGGACAGTATTTTAATAATTTGGGTGGATCCGGAAACGATTTACCGGATTATTGACTCATAAAATTAGTAATTGTTGTTATTTTTAATTTTTATTATGTATTTTAATTTCAGTTTTTAATGTTTTTAATTATTATTTATTATCAATTTATGGTTTTATGTCATTGTATTTTATATTTAAAAATATATTATAAGATTCTAAAATTTTATTTGTTAAATAAATTATTATAGTTCTTAAAATAAAATAACTTCAAATGACAGGGACTAGTTTATAAATAAAAAAGTTCAACTCTAAAATAGAGTGGAAAATAGGATTACTCTATATTTGGAGTAAAAAATATGTTTACTCTATTTTTGTGTTGAAAATAGAGTGGGGTTGGAGCAGATTTTACTCTAAAATAGAGTTTGGTGTAGGATATAGAGTGGGGTTGGAAATGCCCTAAGCGACACTTCTGAGTTCTAACCTAATATTCATTGATGATAAAAAAAAAACATAATATTTCATTTACTCAAGTTATTGGAATACAATGTGAAGATGAGGAAAATACTCAAACATAATATTTCATTTACTCAAATTTTCCTCATCTTCACATTGTATTCCAATAAAAAAGTCAGAATAATATAAGTAAATTACCATTAGGTCTTAAACTCTTGGCATTCCGCATTAACTTGGTTCGGTGCATTTGGAGGACCGACACGACACTGCACGTGTACATAATTAATTCAATGTGATATAAAATCATCTCAGCGGAACTGATATGGACGTTAGTACAAATGTATTCTTAGATTCCGTCTAGACATAGTATAAGTTTTGATTTCGATAATATGTCATATACCTAATTTTACCATATAAATTAATAAGTAATAAATACTTATTTTATTGTTTTTTGTACTAAAAGCAATAAATGCAGAAAATAAAAATATTAATCAGAAGTAACATGCATTTGGATTTTTCACCTTATCTCTTTAAGTAGTTACACTTAATTAGTCTTATAAAATTAAATAAATTTATTTATTTTGTAAAAACTGTATTAATTAAAACACAAGAAATGAAACTTTTAAAAACAAGAATAAAATGATAGAAAATCAAACATTAGAACAGAGGGATGTACTACTAAGTGGAGTAAAAAATAACAGTTACGAGTCTCGTAACAAAAATAATAATAATTTATTTTTTAGTTTATTTATCGTCATATTTTTTTGTTATATATTTTTGTTTTGGTTGGTAATCCACCAACTGGTATGAGAATGGTAGAAGTGTAGAACAGTGAACAAATACATAGTTATATGGTTTAACAAGATTTTACTAGATATTCACAATTATTAGTATTCCGGATTTATGTAAAGAACAAAACAAACAATGTCATTCCGCAATGCGATTCAGTTAAATATTTTTTTCTGTTTAATGATGTCATTTTTGCAATATAAAATTTATTAAGTAACAAAAATAAAGTCTCTTAACAAAAAAAATAGTTCCATGAAATAACTTGATTTAGAGTGAAATAAATTTCATAAATGAGATTCTTTTTTTTTTTTTAAGGAGCTTCTCAGAACTCATGATCTTGTGTCAAACCAATTGGAGAGCAAATTTTCATACATGCAGATGCAGTCAAATCACTCAAAGAGTATATGATAACAAATTTATATCGAATTGATTAGTTGGGAAGAGATGATGGTTGCTCCAAAGATGTTAGATGTAGGTGGTTGCATGTGTTTTTCCTCCATATGTGGATAGATTGTGATTTGTGTTGTACAAAACCTCCATTTTCTTTTTTAGTATTCCACAGTTTTACCGTATAATTTATAATAGACAGATCTAACTATTTTTCGAATAGATATTTTCCAACTAGATAATCTAGACAACAATTTACAATAAAACACATTAAAAAAAAATAACAACTGCAATTTACAACATGTAAAACCATTTTTAAACTTCATCAATAATCTAAACATTTTTGCATTCTAAAGTTAAATTATAAATTTGATGTGGTAACTGGTAATAATAATTAAACAAAATACTGTATTTTAAGGAAATAAAGTACAAATTCAAAAATTGAATAAATGATAATGACTAAAAAACATGGTAAGAAACTAAGAATAGTCATATCACTACGAAGGTAGGTTCCTTGAGACTCTTTAACGTTTTGAGTCTCGTGACCTGGCAAATACACGAAAGAAACAAAAAAGTTTATGCTTATTTTATATTAAATGACGCAAAAAAACGAATTTTTTTTAAAAGAAAAGAAATATGAAAGGTTTTTTTTTCTTTTAACGTGTGGTATTCTGTATCCATCTATATAACAGAGAAGACATCAATGGCTTTCTTTCAAGTTCTAAACCTTACTCTCGAAGACTCCTCCTTTTACACATTTTACATTCAAAAACACTTTTTGTTCATCTACTTGAATAAGAATCTGAAGAGCTTAATTTCTCAAGGTAAATCTTCTTGTTTTCTGTAAAAATGAAGTTTCTATCAGAATTTTTCATTTTCTTCTTTGGATAAGAAATTAGTCTATGTTGTTCTACGGAGAACCAAATTTTCGTAGCTTATTAGATATGTTTTTGAAACTGATTCATGTTTGTTGAGTCTCTTTCTTGTTAATTGTGAGTGATTTTATGAGATGTAACAAAGTAAGTATTATGAAAACAATTAAGGTAGTTTAATCGTTATTCAAAAGATCTTGCAATTCTTGGCTTCAATTCTATTATCATCAAATTTAATTATTTTCCCAATTAGTCGGCGGTCCAATAATCGTACTACAAAAATCTTGCAATTTTTGGTTAACCAAATTATTTTTAAATTTAAAATTATAATAATCGTATTACTCATTATTTGCATGATTCTCATTTTGCCCCTCTTCGATGCCGACATTGCGGTCTGTCGAACTGTTTAAGTTTGGTCGAGAAGGGTATTTTCGAATACTCGTATTTCAATTCATTACTAGTTCATAGAGCTACCATCTAAATAGCATTCAATATGATGACAATAAAAAAGAAAAAATTTAGCATTCAATACAAATGCAATCTAATTTAAAGATTACTATAGATAGATCGTGTCTTGACTAATAATGACTGTGAGTAAGTCGTTATTCCTATGATTAATGGCATTTATTTATATTTTTCGTATTTAAAGTAATAATAATATAAAAAATTTCGGTGGACTACACCCATTGAGGTAAATAGTAATACTATAGTTCCCTGACTTTTTGGTGTCCCAATGAACCAATGGTGATATTTTTAATATAACATATAGTTTCTTAATTCAATAAGTTATTACTTTGAGACGCTGTGCACACAGAAACAGCAAAAGTTAGGCTTATTTTAACGCCATTTGTTGAGAATTTTCGTTTCTTTTTTTTAACCTTTGTTTGGACCATTTGTTAGTAAACTATAGATAAATTACACATGCACGATTACTTGATATCCGGCCACATCTCTTTATCTCAAGCTTTTGCTTCAGGTCACCCTCAAACATTATTTGGGAGATAATTAACATTTTAATCGAATTTTGTATCATTATAGTTAATATGTTTACTTCTGACAAGATTATTCTTAACTAATTCGTGAGTTATTTATTTTTATTTTGTTATAGAATGGCGAGGCTTAAGCAATTGTGGTCAAGTTTTTTAGTGCTAGCCGTGGTGGTGATCGGAGCCAGTGCTGTGCCCATCACATATCTTGAATCCGCGGTGGCTAAAGGAGCTGGTAAGCAATAATATTTCGATCGACCCAAAGTTGACTAATAACTATTTTCATTTTAATTATTTATTTCAAGATATAAATGTAGAATCAAACATTTTTGTTTTTGTAAATTGTTTTGGAGCAAAGTACTATATTTAACTAGCGGACTTTAAAATAAATAAATTTGGTAGATAAAACTATTGTTATAACTAATTTATATATATGTTTTAGAGAAGAAAATCAAAACTAAGTACTCTATTTTTGTTGTAGTGTGTTTGGATGGTAGTGCACCAGCGTACCATTTCGATAAGGGATCTGGCTCAGGAGTGAACAATTGGATCGTTCATATGGAAGTTAGTTTACTATTAATTTTTCCTTTGATTAAATATTAACAAAATATAATGAATATATTATTATATATGTGAATATAAGGGAGGAGGATGGTGCACTGATATAGCTACATGCGTGCAACGTAAAAGTACAATGAAGGGTTCGTCTAAGCTTATGAACAAAGACTTTGGTTTCTCTGGTATCTTGGGTGGCAAGCAAAGCACCAATCCAGGTTCTCATTTCTTTTTCTTTCTTATCATTTTGTTCAACGGTTTAATGATTTTTTTCTCATGTTTTTTATGCAATGAGGCTGAATCAGATTTGGGTATTTTGCAGACTTTTACAATTGGAATAGAATCAAAGTTCGGTATTGCGATGGTTCATCTTTCACTGGCGATATTGAAGCTGTTGATCCGGTAATTCACTAGACCATGACCACTTGAAGTCATTGTTTTGTAATCATTTATAATGAATATTATGGAACAATTAGTTAAAGTTCCAAATTTTGAAGACTGGATTTTTAATATTTTCAGGCGAACAAGCTGTTCTTTCGTGGTGCTAGGGTATGGCGTGCAGTGATCGATGATCTTATGGCTAAGGGAATGAGCAACGCTCAAAATGTATGAAAAAATCATAATTTCAAAAATGTATCTATTTTAGTTTCTGAATTTTTTGAGTTGTTGGAATTAAAAATGTTTTGGTTAAATGAATTTCAGGCGATACTGTCCGGTTGTTCAGCCGGAGCATTGGCTGCAATTCTACATTGCGACCAATTCAAGTCCATTCTCCCTAAAACGGCTAAGGTCAAATGTGTTTCGGATGCCGGTTACTTCATCCACGGGTAACATTCAATAATTTCTAAAGAGTCACATAGAAAATTGCATCCTAGAACAACAAAATAACACCTTTATCAATCTTGCGGTTCAACAGTAAGGATATCTCTGGAGGATCTTACATCCAATCGTATTACGGAAAAGTTGTAGCGACCCACGTACGATATATCTCTCTTTTCCGACCATATTTCTCAAAGATATTAGATGTATCCCATTGCAGCTAATCTTGATCACTATTTACAGGGATCTGCAAAGAGTCTGCCTTCTTCTTGCACCTCAAGTATGAAGCCAGAGTTGGTACATATACTGAAAACATACTTTGATATAAGGCATTTTTCGTGTTCGTTATGTCATATTAACGCTATACATGATTGTTTTTACAGTGTTTCTTCCCTCAATACGTTGCTAAGACCTTGCAAACACCGCTTTTCGTCATCAATGCCGCCTTCGATTCTTGGCAGGTTAGATTTTAATCTTATTATAAAAATATTCCGCAGAAATCAAGACTTAATTTGGATTTGAGTTATTTTGTTTGGGCAGATCAAGAACGTTTTGGCGCCAACCTCTGTTGATAAAAGTAAAGCGTGGAAGACTTGTAAGCTTGATCTTAAGAAGTGTACAGCCGCTCAGCTTCAAACCGTTCAAGGTATATTTTAACTAACCGGAATTAATGAACAAATATGTTTTGATATCTTCTTGACTAGTCTAAACTGATTGGTTTATTATGAAATCTCAGGATATAGAGACCAAGTGTTGGCTGCGTTGGTACCGGTTCAAGCTGCGACAACGAACGGATTGTTCTTAGACTCGTGCCATGCTCATTGCCAAGGTGGAAGCGCCGCCACTTGGTCCGGCGATAAAGGTCCCACAGTCGCCAATACGGTAATCATTTGATTTTCTTGTACAAATAAATAATTTTCAAAAATACCATAAAATACCACAAACACAAGTTCTAGTTACAAAATAACTACAATTTTAGAAGAATAAAAATATTCAAACTTTAGATATAAGAAGGTGTCTAACATTTAGCACTTTTCTTTCCAACATTTTAGAATCCTTCATAAACCTGAAATTTGTACTGAGTTTAATATTTTGGTGATGATTTTTAAACAAAAATATGTAATTTGAGAATTTGTATTTGTAATCAACTTTTATTTTTAATTGTTTTTTTGGATTTGTTATTTTCAGAAAATGGCTAAAGCGGTTGGAGATTGGTTCTATGAGAGGAGTACGTTTCAGAACGTAGATTGTTCTTCGCTGAATTGCAACCCTACTTGTCCTGCAGTATCTACCGAAGACTAAATTTTTTTTTATTTTTTTGATGTTTTAAAATTGAAATAATTTATTCATGTTTGGACTATTGTTCTTGAAATTAAAAACACAATGAATAATTGATACAATTATTATTACATTCTAATAAATAGAATCATTTGCACTGTGATACTTCTACAATAGTGTAAGCTATTTTATATCATCAATCTTTTTCTTTATGTGTACGCAATTTCTTAAAACCTTTTTAATAAAGAGAAAATCTTATAAATTAAGGGTTCATGTTTTTGGGAACATAAGCTTCTAACTTTGACCACATTGACACAAATTACAATACAGAAACAAAGATGCTCATGAAACGCACAACATCAATGGATTTACTGAGTTTACATGTTTGGATCAATTTGGTTCATAAGTTTACATGTTTTAAAGTGTGAATTTTGTTTTCCAGTGTAAGCTACAAACAACAAGCAAAACACAACATTTTGATTCAGCTGCAGACAAAAACCAATGAGTATTCTTGGTCTCTAGTAGAATCAGAATCTTTAAGCATCATGTATGTAAGACTGTAATCAATGTTGTTCAGATGATGGATCATGTCTACAAATATCTCCTCGGCATAGCGGACATACTCTGCGTCGCCATAAAAGCATCATCAGATCATCTCATATACCAAAAAAGCGAAAAGTTAGTTGTCACCAAAAATCACATTCGTACCTGTGAATCTCCTTCAACCATTTATCCACACAGGTTTTGTGGAATTCGTGACGACAAGGAAGTGTTCTTATACTGTCTGCTTCTTCATACTCCACAAGGCATATGTAACATCTAAAATATTCCAGAGAAAAAAAAGAAAACATGTTTAACCCTAAGGTCCACTTTTGAGCACCACTATAGAACGATAAAGCTATGAGAATTTAGTAGGCATTACTGTGACGAATCTTCGCTTTGTGACTTGGTGTAAAGTTTTATCGGTAATAAATCCACAACGTCGTTTGGTGCAGGAACAGATCCTATAGATGATACTGATGGTTGTTGAGAGGATAAGACAACAGATTGCTGATGAATTTCATCAAGAACCTAAAATGAATACACTATAAACCATTAGGATACGGGAGAAAGAAAGAGAGCGACAAAAAACTGTTAATGGGAACACGAAAGACATGTATTTACCTCGAAGAGAGCTTCAGCTAGCAATACTATCCTTGAGATGCTAGCTCTTGCATTTGTTTCATCGGTTGTTGCTGCATCAGAACCACGGTTAGTAACAGCACGACATGTGCAATTACCTGCTTGATCTTGACCTGATAAGACACAAGATCTATCATGATGCCCTGTCACATTCTCAAACCGGCTTCCTAATCTTTGAAGAGCGCGAACCTGTGGAATTAGTTACATTGATTAGTTAGATCTGTTGATGATCAGAAACATAAAGGAAGAGAGAATCAACGAGTTTCAAACCTGAGATCTTATTCTCCTCCTCCTCTCAAGAAAATCTGATCTGTGTTCTAACAAACCTTGATACCTCCCTTCTCTGACAAGAGGAGCTGGCGTCTCGTGATCTTGAATGCCGAATAAGGTCCTTCGAATGGTAGAAGCGGAACGATTTAGTATAGATGTTGAAGTGACAGGAGTATCCTCTGCTGCTGAGGTTTCAGCAAAGAAGAGATCAGTATCTTCTTCTCCCTGATGTGGCGAAGCACGGAATGTGAAATCAGAGAGTGAAGATCGGCGAAGAACTCTGTCACGCAGTCTTCCAACACTCAGAGTTCTGCTAAATCTAACATTCCTCTCAATGGAAGGTTCTCGAACAACATGTCTTCTATCAAGAATTCCAGCAAAAGTACTGTCCATACCATTAACTACTCTTGGAGGCCGTAAGCTACTATCTTCTCCAAATCTCATTGCATCAATATCTCTAACTACATTGTCAATCACAGGAATTCTCGGAGACTCGACTCTGTCAGTGGGCCTAATAGCAGATTCTGAAGGCGAAGTAACACCTTCTTCTCGACGATAAGAAGAGACTGGATAAGTAGTGTTGAAGGATCTTGAGCTTGAAGCTCTGCTAAGTCTAGAGCTTATATTACCAGGAATGAATTTGAAATGCGAAAAAACTCTACCTGGAGTAGAAGATTCTTGAATCGAACCGCTAACATTTCTCATCTGTACATTGCTTTCACTAGCTTCTTCTTCTTCTTCTTCTTCTTCAACACCACAGTCATCATCAAGCTCAAGCTCATCACAATGTCTTTCGTTTTCAGATTTCTTCTCATCTTTCAATTCTTTATCAAAGCAATTTGAATCATCTCTTCGATTCCTTGATTCCATTCTACGCCGTGAAACACCTCCATGACCCTTCCTCATCCATCCATTACATACCTGAAGAAATCAAGACTCATGAATTTGACCTAATTAGCATAAAATATTGAAATTGCATTAAGAATCGAAACCAGACCTGTTCATCATCATCGTCACTATCGTGAGAAGTAGAAGATGAGGCAAGACAAGAAGAGTGAAGACCACAAAAAAGACTCTTTGATCTTCTCCTGCTTCCACCACCATTAATCGAAGACGACGGAGGAGCTTGAGCCACGTCGGTATCATCTCCTCTCGCCGCAGACGACAACGACGAGCCTCGAAATGATTTGCTCCGCCCAGATCCCATCTTCTTCTCAAAAGTAAACAACTTTATGCTAAAATTACATCATTGCCACAAGACCCACAAGTTTTTTCCCCATCTTGTTCAAACCCACCCAATCGAAACCTCCAAGTCAAATCCAAAGATCGAAACTTTATCCTCAGATCTTTACATTGAAACCCGAATTCGTCATTGACAATGCAGAATCAAAAGCCCTAATAATTGGATTCCAGATCTGAAACTCGATCGAGACGGGTAAAAAATTGCAAGAATACCTCGGAATTAATGTAGCAACTAAGCTATGTATGTTGTCTTTAATCAAAGAGAAATGCTTTGAACGAAAGGTAAGATTTTTAGGTGATCGGAGTTATCGAAGAAGGAGACAAAGCACCTATCTGCGATAGAGAGAGAGACTTTTACGGGAAGAGTGTGTTTTTGATGTTCGAACGAGAGGGAACAAAAAACCAAACTCCCATTTCTTTATTTTTTCTCTTTTCTTTTCTTTATTCCAATTATTACTATAACGTTTTGTTTTGAGTTCAAATTTTTTTATCTTTTTGCAATCATAATTGGACTTCATTGACGACTATAGTTGAGTTTTCTCTTTTCTTTTGTCAACATTGAATTTTCTTTTTGAAACGGTCGTAGACACACACAGGGTGAATCACTAGGATGGGAACAAAAAATCGTAACTGAAAAATAAAACCAAAATGAAACTAGTTGTAATGTGACTGAACCAAATTAAACCGAAATTTTGTATTATATATATATTTGACATCATTTTATATATTTCTCCTACTATTTTATAATGTTAGATGTTTTACATTTTTATCACACACTAAGGACTTTTTATTTGAAATATCTAATACTATACCTTATTTGTATAATTAGTTATTAGTTATTTCATGTACACTCTCTTAACTAATAACAGCCCAAAGTGGAAATTGTTATGTAAATTTTGGAGATGATTGTTCGACACTTTTTAGACATTTCCTTACTTCTGAAGTTTTTAAAGTCTACTTCCTCTGTTTCATTTTATTTGTAGTTTTAGCTTTTAAAATTTGTTTCAATTTAAGTGTTGTTTTAGATTTTCAATGCAAATGTTTTTTAAAATTTCTAGTTTTATCCTTATTGTTTAAATGTTTTGACCAATGAAAATTATTAAACATATTAATTAAGAGTAAAACAGAAAATCTAATTGTCTTATAAGTGTGTAAAATCATTAAACTACACTTAAAATTGAAACAGAGGAAGTAATTGTTATCAATCAAACTTTTTTGGTTTAAAAGTTTTAAAAGTTTTCCTGAATTTTCTCATATGTTTTTTTCAATTTTTTGTTTATGTTATGTTAGTTTTCTTTTTTAACTAACAATTGATGACTTTATTTTTTTTTAAAGTTAGAGTCTATTATTTTTAAATACAATTCTTACTGTTATTTTTAAGTAAAATTTTAAAATCTTACATTTACCTCGATATTAACTTTTGGTTTAAGAAGTTTCACGATATTTGCCACGCGAATATGTTGTAATGAATCCGTTCATAAGTTAGCTCGATTGAGATGTATTGATTCTGACTTTTACTCTGCTATTACTCGCCTCCTTGGTTGACTTTCCGATTGTATTCAGATATTATTTCTTAAGTCTAATATATTATTAATTTTGATGAAAAAATAAAAAAGTCTAAATTCTACTATATTTTAAAAATGCATATCAATCACATTTTTTTTTATAGAAAATGTAAAACATCTTTCTTCGGAACGGAGGAAATTTAATTTACTTCTATTCTTATTTTTTTTAAATTAAAATGTAACCAAATCCGGAAAGAAAAACATCAAACAAAACTAAAATTAAAACTAATATATAAAACTACAAAAACAAATATATTAAATCCGTAAAGCATATTACAGATCCACTTTGTGTGAAAACTGGTTCTGGGTTATATTGGTGATTTTGTTAATGACAGACGTTTAACGTAATTAATCATATTTACCGACGTTCATTTGTAAATCCATAAAGTTGCAAAAAAAAAAAAAGTTCCCAAATGTGGAAACAACAGAGAAGCGAGCAACGTTACGGCAAAAAATGCACTCTCTCAACACCACCGGGTCGCAAGATCCGAATCTCGACCCGGATCAATTTCCCAATCGAAATCACAACCATCCACAGTCTCGACGCCCTCGCGGATTCGCCGCTGCGGCTGCAGCAGCGTCGATAGGTCCAGCCGAAAGCGATGTAAACAACGGAAACATCACTGGAATCGGCGGTGGGGAAGGAAGCAGCGGCGGAGGAGGAGGGAAAGGGAAGAGAGAGAGGGAGAAGGAAAAAGAGAGAACGAAGCTTAGAGAAAGACATAGACGAGCAATCACAAGTAGAATGCTCGCCGGATTGAGACAGTACGGTAATTTTCCGTTACCGGCGCGTGCAGATATGAACGATGTAATTGCTGCTTTGGCTCGTGAAGCTGGTTGGAGTGTTGACGCCGACGGTACTACTTACCGACAATCACATCATCCAAACCATGTGGTTCGAACTTCAAAACCCTTTCTTTCAAAATCCTATATTTTCAACTTTGATGACTCTTTAAGCTATTTCAGTTAGGGTTTATATGAAAAGCTGATAAATTTGATCCCAAAGTTACTAGCTTTTTTCTGTTATCAATGTAGAATCTTGATTGTTTCATGCCATTGGATAGGTGCAGTATCCGACAAGATCTATTGAGAGTCCTCTTTCTTCTAGTACATTAAAGAACTGTGCTAAGGCTGCACTTGATTGTCAGCAGCATTCGGTTCTTAGAATTGATGAGAATCTTTCTCCTGTGTCTCTTGATTCTGTTGTTATCGCTGAGAGTGATCATCCCGGGAATGGAAGATATACTGGTGCTAGTCTTATCACGTCGGTTGGATGCTTGGAAGCCAATCAGGTGGATAAGAACAGTAAAGTTAAATTCATTGCATTGTTAGGAGAATTCATATTGAGCTGGACTTCTTCTTATCTAACAGTTTTGTTGTTTTTTCAGCTTATACAAAATGTTCATTCCACAGAGCCTCGTAATGACTTCACAGAGAACTTTTATGTCCCTGTGTACGCCATGCTTCCAGTGAGCTTCTGATGAGAGAACTGTGTGTTTTTCGTATATATATACATACATAGTTCTTTTACCACTTTTGTTCGCCGTCCTTATTTTCTTGAGCTAAAGTTCTATACTTTGTCTCCCAGGTTGGCATTATAGACAACTTTGGCCACTTGGTTGATCCTGAAGGTGTAAGACAAGAATTAAGTTACATGAAGTCATTAAATGTCGATGGAGTAGTAATAGATTGTTGGTGGGGAATAGTTGAAGGTTGGAATCCACAGAAATATATATGGTCTGGCTATAGGGAGCTCTTTAACCTAATCAGAGACTTCAAACTTAAACTACAGGTGTGAAATCGTTTAGTTGTAGAGCTTTATTAAATACATCCTATGTGACCAAATGTAACTATCGCGATAAAGGACCGACCTTTCATAATATCTTAGCAATTTTCATATCGTTTATTTGAAGGTGGTAATGGCATTTCATGACTATGGTGGGAATGCATCTGGAAATGTGATTATCTCGTTGCCACAGTGGGTGTTGGAGATTGGGAAAGACAATCCAGACATATTTTTCACTGATCGTGAAGGAAGAAGAAGTTTTGAGTATTTGAATTGGAGCATTGACAAGGAACGGGTATTACATGGACGAACTGGTATAGAGGTACTTGGGGACATTGATCTGAAATTGTTAAGCATTTTGGTCTAGTATGTCTCATTTCCTCCCCTTTGTAGTTTGTACGGTCTAGATTCTTATTTCTTCGTGTTCAACACTTGATTATTCAGGTCTATTTTGATTTTATGAGAAGCTTCCGGTCAGAGTTTGATGACTTGTTTGTGGAAGGACTAATTGCCGCAGTTGAGATTGGTCTTGGAGCTTCTGGTGAACTAAAGTACCCATCTTTCCCAGAAAGGATGGGTTGGATTTATCCCGGTATTGGTGAGTTTCAGGTATTTTTCAGATTGCTGAACTTTACTTCTAGCTTATGACTAGTGAAGTCTGAGCATACGATTTAAAATATCAATTTACTATTTGTCCTATTGTAGTGTTATGACAAATATTCGCAATCGAATCTGCAAAAGGAAGCAAAATCACGAGGATTCGCTTTCTGGGGTAAAGGACCAGAGAATGCTGGTCAATACAATTCTCAACCACATGAAACTGGGTTCTTCCAAGAAAAAGGTGAATATGACAGCTACTACGGCCGCTTCTTCTTAAATTGGTACTCGCAATTGCTAATCGGCCATGCTGAGAATGTTCTGTCTCTTGCAAATCTTGCGTTTGAGGAGACAAAGATTATTGTCAAGGTATAATCTTTTTGGCACTTATCCTTTAAAACCAGTGATGCCTACAACAATGAGACTCATACACAAAATAACAACGCAGATACCGGCGATTTACTGGTCTTACAAGACAGCTAGTCATGCTGCTGAATTAACTGCAGGATACTATAACCCTTCAAACCGTGATGGGTACTCTCTTCTTTTCGAAACTTTGAAGAAGTATTCTGTGACTGTGAAGTTTGTGTGCCCTGGGCCACAAATGTCTCCCAATGAGCATGATGAAGCATTAGCTGATCCAGAAGGTTTAAGTTGGCAGGTAATGTCACTTATTATTGATGACTATAGCTTTTCTTTTTTCTCTGCAAATGTAATCTTAAGCCTTAGTTGGCAGGTGATCAATGCAGCTTGGGATAAGAGACTTCTTATTGGCGGAGAGAATGCAATTACTTGTTTCGATAGAGAAGGTTGTATGAGATTAATCGATATAGCTAAACCAAGAAACCATCCAGATAGCTATCACTTCTCCTTCTTCACGTATCGTCAACCTTCTCCTCTGGTTCAAGGATCTACGTGCTTTCCAGATTTGGACCACTTCATAAAACGCATGCACGGTAAGATTTACCTGCATTTGTGCTTTCCCCTAAGCTCCATTGTAAAATCTTTGTTCTTACAACTCAATTTGTTTCTTTGCAGGCGACATACAGAGATAAAGGGTTCAGAACATAAAACAGATCACTAAAAGCAGCAGAGTCATTAGGATTCTTTAAGTGTCTTTTGTTTGAAACTTCAAAATCTGTTTTGTTTTGTTATTCTCCTCGGGACCTATAATCAAAAAGATTGATCTTTTTCTGAAAACCCCTAACACCTCACTAGTTGAAGATGAACTTACTAATTGACATGTTACTTCACTTTTAACAATTCGACATGCGAATCTAACAATGTAATCTTAAATGCAATTGTTCTAATTCCACTCCATAAAACATATACTTGTTTAGTTTTACATATTTTGATGATAAATAATATTTACTAGTAGCCAGCCATTTGCTACATATGTAGTGCACGCTCGATTGAGATAAACTTTTACTCTTAACACTTGCAAAAATTTTATTTTAATTATATTAATTATTAAAAGTAAGCTTATTAAAAGGATAAAGAGAAAGCAGTTTAACATTGGGGCTTGAGTTAGATTTTTTTAGTTAAATGCTGTCTTCTTTTAGTGGAATCGAATTTGCAAATATAATTTGACAAACCAACAAGAGAAGACTAGAGGTATTAGTGTCCAATTGATAGAAACGAAACAGTTGCTATTAAACCTTTTGACTAAATCAGTGAAGACCTTTTTGACTAAAATTGTTTTTAGAAAAACTTTTTGACTATAAGTCTATAACGCATCTGCACAATAAAAGGTATAATAAGTTCATGGACAATAAAATGTTGGTTAGCATTAAACAAATCCTATATTATGATTCGCATCTGCAATAATACCACCATTCTCCATTTATCTTCAGCCCAACTTAATTTTAGTCATACACTAACAACCATAACAATCGTTCATGATATATATTAGAAACTGAATCAACAAAATGAGACTAATTAAACTGGCTCCAGTTAAGCTCATCACCCTTATAATCCGGTTTGACCTAGATGAACGGAATTGCATAGCATGGTCTTAATTTTCCATAACCGTTCCCCCGAATAATGTCTCATAAACCGAACCAAACATAAAAAAAAAAAGAACCAATTTCAGTACTTGTCATTAAAAATCCTCTAGAATTTACTTAAAAGTCAGATTCAGAACAAAAAAAAAAAAGCTTTCGAATCTGACTGAAACAGACACCATAATAAACAATACCAAACAAATATAATGAAACAGAGACACTTATGCAAAAATCGGATTCAATTATATACTTACCTACAAAGAAATTGAATTGATCATATCAGCTCTCATCATTACTACCCTACGCCGCTGTAAAACCAGCATAAACCCTGAAAAAATTCTCAAAAACGCCATAAAGCTTCGATATTTACAGAGTTTCAATCAGAATCTATTGAAATCTAAATTCAATCACCCATTTAACATATATATGGCTCCAAAGACAAGATCTATATAGCTCCAAAACCCTAGATCCTAAAATTCTTAAAACATGGTTATTATTGTTGGAAGCTTCAAACCTAAAAAGCAAAAGACTAAATCTTTGAGGAAAAAAGTAACAAAATTTTCAAGATTCTATCGAGTCAGATCTGAAAGTTGGAACCTTTTGTCCTCACCTCGGACTCCGATTCAGTTGATGCAAGGCGGGAGCTCACAAGCCAACCATGACAAGACTAAGTGTCTGTGTCAGCCAATCAGTTCCCGACCTGCACCAAGCGAATCCGAGACCGCCGGTAACTTTATAACCATCATCGTATCTCTCTCTCATTGGAACAAGATGAAAGAGATGAGAAGAAGAAAAAGAAACAGTTACCAAATCTGGCAAAGATTGATAATCTCTGATTTAGGTATTTTTATCAAATATCGACGAAGGATACTTTTAGCCTCATTTGCTGAGTATTTAAAGAAAACAACAGAGACCAATTGTGTTGTAATAGGTGTCTTCTGTTTCCGTTTCACACGAAGACCGAACTAGGTTTGTTTGATTGAAAAAGGCTAGGATAGGAAGTACCATCACGTGACCTGCACCACGTTCACGTTACCTGTGACTGTCACGTACTCACGTCACGTGGATCCAGTATAAAATCCCGGTTTGGATGCCTCTAAATCAATTAGGTGACAAGTGATAAATCCCGGTTTGGTTGTTAATCCTACTAAATTACTAATATTTGTTTACGACAATTCTCTAATATTACCACACTTAATTTTTTTTTATTCCAAATCTTACCATTATTTAGCTATTGGTAATTAAATTCGACTTTTTCGATCCACTAGGTTTTTCTACACTTCGGTTTAGTTTGTTTTATTTATTAATGAGATTCCCCAATCCTGGTGATTACATTGACATGAAGATCACATAAAGATTTGTTTAAACTAGTGGTGGGCATAAAAACCGAACCGAAGTTAACCGAACCGAACCAAACCGAAAATTGTGGTTCGGTTCGGTTTTGGATAGTAGCTAATAACCGAATGGTTATGGAATTTCATATCCATGGATATCGGTTCGGTTCGGTTATTAACCGATAACCGAATGGATATCCATGGATATCTAAAATACCCAAATTTCCAAAAATATCTGAAATATTTCGGTTAGTTTCGGATAGTTCGGTTATTTGGATATCCATGGATATCTAAAATAACCAAATATCCGAAAATATCCGAATTATTTCGGTTAGTTTTGGTTATTTCGAATAATTCGGTTCTAAAATACCCGAACTATCCGAAATAACCGAAAATAACCGAAATATTTCGAAAATAACCGAAACTAACCGAACTATCCGAAAATAACCGAAATATTTCGGTTACCATCCGATTCTCAATTTTACTATCCGAACCGAACCGAAATCCTTTCGGTTGATATGGATAGTAAAATACATAACCGAAATAACCGATAACCGAAATAACCGAACCGAAACCGAACCGATTAGTGGTTTGCCCACCCCTAGGACTCACTCACTTTAAACAAAGCTTATATTTATTACCAAATACATACCGATCCCGGTTCAGTCATACTAATAACATGTACATTGTCAAAGAGAAGAAAAGAAGCATTACAAAGATTTTGCTTAACCAACATAGTTCACAAGCTCAGGCGGCAAGGGGATTGAGCCACCACGGAACAAAGTGAAGACCGAGCCAGCAGTGCTTAAGACACACGGGACCACGATTCGAGCAACTCTTGGTAGAATCGGGTAAGTAAGAGTACCGACGATAAACCAATTGAGACTCATAAGAGCAATTGCATCTAAAGCCGGTTTATTCTTAACCGTAGAGAAAAATTGAACCACACTTCTCAAAGAGATACCAACCACAGTGAAGAGTGCTCCTATAAGTGGAGTACACATCTCTTGTTCTTTGGCTCCATACATTACTATACCCACCACGAGGGCGAGCATCGCGCTGAATACACTTCTTGAAACCGCAATGTTCCTCTCTAAACCAAGGACTCTTGGTGTTAAGTCTTCGTCTTTTGGGATTGTCGATTTTGTAAACGGGTAAAGAGGTGATTTAACCGATGTAAACTCGGCTTTTCCCTTTGAACCATAAGGGATATTCTTCCGCTTTGGTATGATATGGATTTCGCTTGGTTCTTCCTTGGATTTAACTTTGCCTTTCTTGCTCAAGTAGTCTTTTCCAGTAACTTCCTTCAATTGTAGATTTTCCTCCTTTAGCTCTTGCAGCTGTCAAAATCCAAATGTTTAAAACATAGATGTATATATTGGTTATGCAACAAGTCTATTAAACCAGTTTTTGTACCTCGGCCTCTAGCTTCTCTATTTTGGAAATGGCTTCATCATGTTCATCTTCCAGTTCATCTAAGTCGCGTTCCATGATTCGATATTCTTTTATTGCTTCCCGGAGAGTCTCCTCTATTTCTTTTCTATTCCATTCAAGACTCTCTAGCTCATACCGCAACTCATAAATACTCTGCTCAAGCTGTAAATACAAAAGATCTTGCTCAATCGGAAAATGTACATAATCATATGGACTTCTGAAAAGGTTACTGTAAAAACAATTAAAAATACTCAATTTTCTCATCGAAATTTGCCTAACTCACTAAGCACATTCAATCAAAAGTGAATTCCTCTAATTCAGAATAAATCAAAAGATTACTAAAACAATCGAAATTTACTTAAATCTCTAGGATCAGTTCCAAATATTTGCACATTCAATCAAAGTGAATAACTCTATTTAAAAAAGAATCAATCAAAGATTACTAAAACTGGATAGAAGAAAGATTTGCAAACCGAAACGAACCAGTCTTTCCCTTGGTATAGAGGCGAAGAAGCGAATCGGGAACGTAAAGAGGAGAATAGATCCCCAGATTGATCCCCACAGAGCTCTCCAAAACATACTTAAGTTGAACCAAATTGCAGAAGTCACCATATCAGTAGACACAAAGGTTGTAACAAGAGCTGTTCTAAGACAGAACACACATGCGTATATGCAGAAAAAGAAAGGTCTGGTCATAAGATAAACTGAAGATGAGACCAACCCAGAAACCAAACCTCCAAGATCCATTTCTCTTCAACTAAAAATAAAAATTCCCTATAACAACATGAACACACACAATGAGTTACAAAGAATTTCCCATAAGGGTAAGACTTTTGGAAGTTAATTAAGCTAATGAACATTCCAGTCTTAATAAACCCTATAACTTGTTAATATCAAGATTTCTAGTCTTAATAAAGCCAATGAACCAAGATGAGATTCTATTTTTTTGAAGCGGAATCTAAACTCTTGACAGAATCCCATAATAGAAGGAATCAAGAGCTTACCTTCTTTAAGATAAGAGTAAGTAAGAGACAGAGTCAAAAAAGAAATTGTAGCGACTGAGGCAGAGTATGATAGTGAAGAGAGGAAAACTGATAGGGAAAGAAACAGAGGAGGTGGCAGAGAGAGGAAAGCCATGGACGACACGTTGAGTTTATTTCTCATGTCACTCGGATTTTGGATAAAGATCAGAGCTTTGAAATTCTAGTTGGCAGAAAAAAACAATAACTCAAATACATTTCACGTTTAAAATGCAATATAAAGGTATAAATATGAATAATTCTATATATAAAATAGTAATAATATATTAATAGTATGAGTTTTGTTTCGATTGATTCAATACATTGACCATAATATCATAACAATCTAAACCCATCATGCTACATCTTACTTCATTTCTACTTCATAAAATTATCATTCATAAAATTATCATGTGTTAAGATTAGAGGTGTCAAAATGGGTAAACCAACCCAAACCAACCCATAACCCAATGAGTTGAAACCTAAATGGTTTATGAGTTGACCGAACTCATTTAGCAAATAGTTTGGATCAACCCATAACTCATTTAAATTAGTAAATTGATGGGTTAAATGAGCTGACCCATAGAAATAATAAGAAATTAGTGGAATTATTTGATCATAATTATCATAATTAATAGAAAATTAATAATTGTCATAATTAATTGTCATTATCATAATAATCATCATCATCTTCATCGTAAACACATCAATCCCCATGAACATAAACATGAATTGTCATATTAACCAAACGAGAATCTGGTTTTAGCAAACCAACAAATAACAATAACAAAATCACAATCCTGTAATGAAGTGAGAATCATCAGTTGCTTTACAGACGATGTAATGGTCTTCTTGTGACCCACTCCGCTACTGATTTCTTGAGCAATATATCTGTCTAGCAACAATGGCAGTAGCATCATATAAGGTTTAAGCTAATAACTTTAAAAGTGATATTGTTACATAAGAAACCACTTAACAAATTTGAATTACCTTAGTATCCTAGATTCTAATTACGACATCTTCACCACCACTAACAATAGTTTGGTTCAGGGGACCCCAAACAGCTATGTTGATCCTCTTCCTTTCCCCAGGACTTTAAAGAACTAGCACATAATCACCAACCTCTTCACCATTGCATCAAACAGTTTCCTTTTAAAAGTGCTAAAACTAGAATTGTTTTCAACTAGAATTTGACAACTTACGGTCTTCCGGATCTTCCGCAATGGGTTTCACATGAATAGCAAAGGTAAGTTCCATGAAGGGATCAGAGGAGAACCAAAGGTGAATGTGAACAATTGTTTTCCAAATTTCACATCCCACAGTTTAGCAGTCTGATCAGCACTACCAGTGATCAATCGTGACGAGTCTCCTAAGAAATCGCAAACAAATCACTAAACATTCAGCTTCGAAAGACTAATGGTTTCTATTAGTTGTCAAAACTTAGCTGAGACGAAGTTGGATCTTCACCGTCGTTAACAGAGAGTTACGGATTTGAACCTTTGGTGACATGGAGGAGGAGAATCAATCGCCGTGGAACGAGAACTTTGCTTTGGAGAAGTATCCGTCGTTCGAGATTGATTGGAATTCGATTGAGAGAAGTAATTTTGGTTCGATTATTTTGTTTTGGTTTGGTCTTGGTTACTCATCAACTCATTTTAACCAGACTCATTTCAACCCAGTCCATTATACCCACTGCCCATTTCGACTCATTAACTCATTAACATTCAAATTTCCAACTCAACAAGTTTATGGATTGGATTGAATTGAGTTATCCATAAATTTGAAACCATTTTGACACCCCTAGTTAAGATTAAATCATGAGCATAACTTAAAAATGTCACCAATTATGATTTGTTTTTAAAAACTTGAGTTTGAGTTTGAATTTAGTTGAATTATGTTTGATTTACATTGTTGAGTTATTTCCTTTATATAATTGTTAAATCAAAACATAACTCAACATCATGGAAATTCTCATGTGTTAAGATGTGATAAGTTGAGTTATTTTTTCTTTTTATTTTTTTTTGAAATTCAGTTATATAATTAAAATAATATTTTTGTTTGTTTTCATTAATTTGAATAACGATAAAAAATCGTTTTTACTGTGTTAATTTTATTCGATAACATTTTCTTTTTAAAAATTAGTTATTTGTATTTCTTCTTGTTTGCCAAAATTATTGTTTTTTATTTTTTTTTTAAATTGAAAAATATAGACATAGATTTGAAAATGATGAGATTGTAAATATTATGAAATGTATGTCATTAATTTTTTTTAACTTACCATGTTAAAAATATATTTTAACTAATTTTTTAAATTAATGTTATTTTATTTTGGGACATTTAGAAATAAAGGAGTTCTGAAAAAAGTTTTGTCCATCTACACCTTTATTTCTAAATTGTCATTTTTGACAAATTTACCCCTATGTCAAAATTTTGACACTTTTAAGATGAAAAAACCACAAAAACATGTAGATAGACAGGTTTGAAGAAGATTTAGTGAAAACATTTTTTTTGATTTGGTCGCATATAAGTAGGTTTTTAGATCTTCCGAAAAGTGTAGAATTCGTTTTCTAAATTTTTAGTCTGTTCTAAAACATTTAGAACACGTATTCTACGACTTGTACATGTTCTGAAAATTTTAGAACACATATTTGTTCTGAAATTTCAGAATACATGTTCTACGCAATTTAGAATTCGTATTCTGAGAATTCTCTATGTTCTACGAAATTTAGAATACGTATTCTACGGTTTACTCTATGTTCTAAAAAAATTAGAATATGTATTCTACGAATTTTAGAATATGTATTCTGAAAATAATTAGATTTCCTTAAAAATAATAACTGAATCTACGAATAAGAAAACTAAATATATTTTATGGAAAATCGAATATATTGTTTAGATTACGTATTTATTGTTTTGATTATGTTCTGAAAAAATTTAGATCCCACTTTTGTTTGGTGCTTTTGACATAGGTCTTTCTATCAATTTGCTTGATATTCGTAACCATAATGATATTTTTGGAATGAAGCTACTTAAGTATGCAGGCACCAGTATGTTTCTGATGTCTAGTGAAAAACTCAAAATGAATAGGCAGGATTTCAACTGAACCATAGTTTGAAAGTTAGAGTTGGGAGATTACACACAAACATTAACAATTCTAATCCTGAAAATGCGATAACTCACGAGTTGTTTCTAAATTCAAAAGAGTACATGTTTGTTCTCCAGGGACATTAGAACAATATAGGGAAGAATTGCAGGTTATACTACATGGGAAGTGCAGCTCAAACCTCATCCTTTCGACTAGTGTTAAGACAGTGTGTGAAGGACCTGCAAGATATGTTCAAAGGAGAGGGAGTGAGGAGAAAGAGATCAATGCGAAAACAAAAATAGGATGCATAGAAGCGACAAGATTCTAGTTAATAATAACAAAAACTGAAACTGATTAATCTATTCAGAGTATATGATGCAGCTTTATATCATCCATCTCAAAAACAAGTAATTTCTAAATTCAGCTGTTTGAGACAAATTGGTAAAACCAGCGGTAAGGTGGGATGATTGTTTTTCATGCGGTGACTCACACAACTTAATCTTGTAAGATGTTACCAGAGAGTCAAATGTACGAAGGCATGAAAACAAAGAACTTAGAGAAACACAATAGTGGTTTCAGCTCCTATGTACTTAACTAGTTGAAAAGATGACAAAAAGAACCAAGTGAACCATCTACATATTAGCTTGTGAGGATATCTAGTATAGACTAACTAAATAACCATCAGAGAAGAAAAACCATAAATGGAAGAGAGTAATATAGAAAGACCAAAATGCTGAACCTAAGGAGTTCTAAATTCCATCATCTTAGAAGAGATGTTGATGATTCATCTTCAATGCAACCAAGTCGTCTAAAAGCTAAGTCGTAGCTAATTAGATCAAACTACTACAACAGCCCCTACACAAGATAGCTAAACCTATCTTCCAATTCGACGTAATTGAATCACAGAAACATTAACTTGGGCAATGCTCAGTGAGAAGGCTAACCTTGAGGGAACACTAGCGATTACGCTCAGCAGGCAAAGGACGGTTAAATCCACCGCGACGGTTCATGTACTGTCTAGGCTGACGCTTAGATACAACTCGTTTGCGATTCCTTTCTTTGTCATCGTCTAATGAACTCTGGCGAGGCCGTTTCCGCGACGGCGCATCTGGGGAAGGAGTCCTGCGCCTGTGGTGTCGCTGACGGTCACGGTCACGGTCAATCGAGCAGGAACGAGACCAATACCTCTTCAGAGAACGCACGGGGCGAGCACGAGCGTAGTGGTCTGGAGTACGAGATCAGGACTTCTTGTTCCTAAGCCCTCGGTCACGGTCGCGCTCTCTATCCCTTTCCCGGTCTCGATCACGATCACGATCGCGGTCGTCTGTATCTCGGCGTCTATCACGGTCGCGTTCAAGGTCCCTGTCCCTCTCTCGTCCGCGGCGGTCGCGGTCTGACATGGCGGTGATGCGGCTGTGCAGGGTTTTAAACAATTTCCACCGAGGGACTCTCACTAACTCCAAGAAAATCGAATATGTTATTTACTTTTTTTTTCTAAGCACTATTAACGTAATCTTGATAGAACTAATGAAATTGAGAATAAAAAATAATGATATAAATTCTTAACCTTTTTTGTTTTGATTGAAAATTGAATTTTGAGTTAGGGGCATAATTGAGTTTTAATAAATATAAAACTTAGTTGATCAAACTTAGCAAAATAGGTTATATATAGACAAATTGATCTAAAAAGATCCTTTTTTCCAATTGTTTCTTTTATTTTTTATAATTATAATACTTTTATTTACTAATAAATTTATTATTATTAAAATTATATTTATTTAAGTTTTTATAATATATATTGCAACTGATACATCATAAATGTTACCAATTAGTTGATTTTTAAAAACATGTTAATTCATATTCTTACAACAACTCAATGCATCAAATTGCCGTTTCTACTCATAATTTTTAATTTTTATAATATGTGTTACGCCAAAATATAAACGACCCATAAATACATATTGTTTTCCCAATATGTACAAAATTGTGAAGCTGCAATCTTTGGTTCTAATAATATTTGATTCTCTTTTGTGGTTTGTTACGAGGGGAAAATACATAAAGTTCTATAGAAGACATTGCAAGCCTGAAGAATTTTACAAAGAATCAGAGGATTCCACTCTAATTTTTTATTCTTCTTTACAATTGTTCTTGATGAGTTTGCGAACTAGATTTGAGTTTTGAGTTTCAGTTTCAAATAAACGTTCTGAGCAAGATCGAGAATATGAACGTTTTCATTCATTTATCTATGAAAGAACATATATATACAATCAAAGAACAAGTAAAGTCGAAAGATAACTGTAAACAAGAACCAAGTAACTTATGGTTTGTCCTAGAAACCCTAAACTCTCCCAGTGCCCCAAAAAGTTCCAAAGCCAACCAAAAGCACAAGACAACACTATACACATGAGTAACTATTAGTTTAAATTAGATTTTGTATCGGTTAAAGATAAACCGAGATTGAGTATTGGTTAAGGTAAACCAATACTCAGATAACAGAAAGATACGTTGGATAATAAAGTTTTTTCAATTTCTCGAATCTGTTCTTTTTCAATCCAGCTGACATGGTATCAGAGCTAACAAAGTAAACTTCCGCTGTTATCATCAGAGATGTGTGTACCGGTGAATTCTTGCTTACGAATCCTACATCTTCTTTTGAGAGGTGTTCTTGAGATGTTCATCGGAATCAAATCTTGTTTCTTCATTCTAATTCTTTTTATCTCTTTCATTTGATCTTCATTGTCGATTCTATTCGCCAGATTTTCAGTTCATCTTCAACAAATTTCAATTTTGAGTTGATTTCTCCGATTAATCCATCAGACGCAGCTCAAATTTCAGGTTATTCAGCCGTGAGTTCTTCAAAATTTTTTTTGTTAATCCGCAAGAATAGTTACGATTCAAAATGTTACTCGCCGTACTAGAGGTAGATCTTCAACAGCTCGATCTTCTGTATCAAGATCCACAACGCCACTAGTTCAAGATTCACAACCTCCGATCCAAAATTCACAGATACCGCCTCCGATTGTTGAATCCGTGGATAGTATCCATTCACAATATCATCTTACAAATGGTGACTATCCTGGATTATCAATCATTAATGAGGTAATTGATGGTACAAAGTATATTACACGGAGTGTTGCTATGTACACTGCTTTAGATGCTAAGAATAAATGGGCGTTTGTTGACGGATCTATACCAAGACCAGCTGAATATTATCCGATATATCGTATATGGTCTCGTTGCAACAATATGGTCAAATTGTGGTTACTAAACTGAGTTTCGAAACAGATTTATGGAAGTATTCTACGTTTTAATGATGCTTGTGCAATTTGGAAAGATCTTACTCGTTTTCACATTACAAGATTACCAAGATCGTATTAGCTCACACAACAGATTTGGGATCTTCAACAAGGCTCAAAGAGTTTATCAGATTACTATACAACTCTCAAGACTTTGTGGGATGATCTTGATGGAGCAGATTGTGTGAATACTTGTCACAATTGTAATTTTTACAGGCTTGTAGATATAAAGGCTGAACATGCTAAGATAATCAAGTTCTTGGCATGTTTAAATGAGTCATATAGTATGGTACGAAATCAGATAATCATGAAGAAGACTGTACCAGATCTTGTCGAAGTTTATCATCTACTTGATCAGGAACACAGTTAGAGGGTTCTTATTCCAAATGTTCAATCTAATGCTGCTGTGTTTTAGGTCTCTGGTTCTGAATCATGTTCATATTCTATGAATGCTACACATTCAACTTACAACAATTCAAAGCAACAGAACATACTCTTTGTGCTCACATTGTGGATACAATGGTCATATAGTAGACAAGTGCTATATATAAAATTTATGGGTATCCACCAAGTTTTAAGCATAAGTAGAAACAGATGCAACATTTCTCTTCTCAACACAAACCAATGGTAGCACAGGTGGCCTTGACTAATGCTCCAAATGCCATTGAAAATTTGAATTCAACATTGACAAAGGATCAGATACAAGAATGTATTGCCTACTTCAGCTCCCAGCTTCATACAAATCTGAGTATTCATTGTGTTCATATAGATGCGAGCTACAACTTCTACTTCATGTGGCACTATCTCTACTTTACCAGGTATGTCTTTCTTTAACTCCACGCTTTGTTTTATTGTCGTTTTCAGAGCTGCAAGAAAGACATTATCATCTGATTCCTGGATTATAGATAGTGGTGCTACACATCACGTGTCTCATGATAAAAATATGTCCATAAGTCTGTCTATAGAACTGAATCAGTCAGCCACACTACCTACCGGTTTTAATGTGAAAGTTGCAGGGGTAGGAAGAGTTAAGCTTATATCTGATTCTCAAGAATGTTCTCTATATACCAGATTTCAAATTGAATCTTTTAAGTATCAGTCATCTAACAAAAGATTAAAATTCCAGAGTTGTGTTTGATCAGTACACGTGTGTAATTCAGGATCCTATTAGGGAGTTGACGATTGGCAAAGCTGAAGAGATCTCAAATTTGTATGTTCTGGATACAAACTCTCTACCTCAACAAGACGTAGTAGTAAAGTCATCTCCTAACTGTTCAGCTGTCATTGCTAGTTCATCTTTATGGCACAATAGATTAGGACATCCATCCATATATAAAGTTGATGCTCTAGCTGATGTACTTAGAATCAAAGAAAAGAATAAAACAGTTTCACATTGTGGCATATGTCCTCTTGCAAAACAGAAACACCAAATTTTAATTCTAAGAACACTGTTTGTAGTAATGCTTTTGAGCTTGTTCACATAGATACATCGGGCCCTTTATCCACACCAACTATAGAAGGATATAGATACTTTCTAACAATAGTTGATGATCATACGAGGGCTACTTGGGTTTATTTGATGAAAACAAAAGATGAAGTGCTCACGTTGTTTCCGACTTTTCTCAAAATGGTAGAAACACAATTTCAAAATATTGTCAAAGGAGTGAGATCAGATAATGCTCCAGAGTTCAAGTTTACAGAGTTGTTCAAGGCTAAAGGAATATTCTCTTTTCATTCATGCCCAGAAACTCCGGAATAAAACTCAGTAGTGGAGAGAAAACACCAACATTTACTCAATGTAGCCTGTTCATTGATGTTTCAGCCTCAAGTACCTTTTGAGTATTGGGGAGAATGTATACTCATAGCAACCTTCTTGATTAATAGACTACCAACTCCATTACTTCAAAACAAGTCTCCATTTGAGGTACTAAATTACAAGCAACCAGATGATCAGTTTTTAAAAACTTTTGGATGTTTATGCTACAACTCAACATCATCAAATAATAGGCACAAATTTCAACTTAGAGCAAGAGCATGTATATTACTTGGTTATCGTGCAGGTTACAAAGGCTACAAACTACTAGATATTGAATCAAATCAGGTTTACATCTCTAGACATGTAGTTTTTCATGAAGACATTTTCCCTTTTGCTTCTGAACAGACACAACCAATATCTGATATTTTTGAACCAATTCTGAGGCAGAGTGTAGAGTCTTCAAATCAAATTGGTGATCCTGAACCTGTATCCGATGTTGATGTTTCTACAAAGGAAAATGTTGATGCAGCTACAAGGAAAAATGTTGATGTTTTTATAGAGGAAAATGTTAATGATGTATCTGATACTGTTGATTCAGAGCCTACTCGTAGAAAAAGTAAACCACTGGCTTATCTTCAAGATTATTATTGCAATCTTGTGGAGACAGATATTCCATATCTCTTATCAGATTATATGAATTATGACAAGCTATATGATCCTTTCAAAGCGTTATAAAACACGACAGGGCAAAGTTGGTAAACTAAAACACGACAAAATCAAAAGTTGTCGCAATAGGTAAACATACAAAATAAATAACAATTTCTAAATAACAATGGTGTTTCATCCAGATGACCAGGGGTGTCAATCGGGCCGTGAACCTGTGGGCCTACCCCAATAAAAAACATAGCGGGATGGGTTTGGATGACAAATGACAAATAAGAAAATATTTTTTTTTTTCTTTTCTAAATTCAATCCAAAATGGCCTTGGTTTGTGCCTTGGCCTTACAACGATTCAACAGTTACAACAGAAGAATTCCGGCGACTTGCAACTGGTGGGATTAGATCCTATCGATGGCAAACGCGGTGAATACAACCTACTAGTGCCTCCGGGATAGATCCATTTTTGGATCAATTGGAACCGCCGTTTTTTATTCCCGTACCTAGCAAAACAAAGAACTCACATCTCACATCTCACCACACATGATTGCTGTCGACGAAAACTTTCGCGAGTCAAACAATCTTCAGATCCGATCTGGAGAAAAAGGATCGTCTTCCACATCTGTTCTGCTCCACCCATCACCTAGTGATGAAGATATAATTTATCCGCTAATGGAGACCTGACAAAAACCATAACGGCACAAGATGTCACAGGCAACAAAACAAAAGTCACCAAAACCCTATTCCCCACGACAAGGACTCGTCCTCGTAGTCCCCCCGATCAGTGCCGGTCCAACGTCTACGAGGACCCTATTTAAGAAAAATCTCCGCTCTAAAATACTATATAAATAAAAACATATTACAAACAATTTTCTTCAACTTCATACGAAAAACATATATAAGTTTAGAAATACAAAAAATATAAAGCATCAAAACCAAACAAAAAAAACTATCGAAGAAAGATCAACAATTTTTGTTTTACATACCTAATTTACTAACTAAGAAAATAAAAAAAGGTTGGACTTTAAAATATTGGGCTTTAAGCCATGGCTTAGGTGGCCTATGCTGCGGTCTGGCCCTGTCCATGATGATTAGTAGAGATCTTGCTGAATCCTCCCATTCATTGCAACCTGATGTCGACGAAACCGCCCAACACCAGATCTGAGCTCGAGCCAACCACCAAATCAAAAGAATCACCACGGACCGCTCTCAATCTAGACGTTGTCCTTGCACGCCGGAGACAAAACCGAGATAGCCTTCAACCGGATTTCAGACTGTAGATGAGACACTATAACAAAAGAAAAACAGAAGCTCCATCTCGAGCGGAGATCCACAGAGATGACGCTGTCGAAAAGCCCTCACGCAACCGCCGCCGTCCTCACACAACCATTGCCGAGAAGCCATACTCATCCGCCGCCGAGGACCTATAGATCTGACGAGAAGGAGTCAAACAAAAGTAAAGGAAAAGAAAGGGGAAAGCGAACCCCTCTCATGGAGCCAGCGCGAACGCCGACAACCCGGAGAGGCTAACCGAAAGTCTTCTGTGGGTGCTCTTCTTGTCGGTGTTGTTCGAGAGAGAGAATCGCGTGTGGGTGCACAAGCAGTCTGGAATTAATTTATATGCTTTACTTTGGAGGCTAACTGTATAAATGCCCCTGTACTTATTGCACTAAAGCGATTTCCTCCTCAACTATTACGCTCATCACTGTACAGCCTAAACACTTAAATTTTTCGTAATATTCCCCAATCTTTAATTTTCTGTATAATTAACCCTATCTAATTAAATCAAAAACGACGTTTGCTTAACCAATAATCGCGTTTAGTGCGTTTAGGTTATTGGCTGCATAAATCCCTATATACTTACTACAGTAAAGCGATTTCCACCCCCAACTATTACACTCTTCAATGTACAACCTAAACACTTCAATTCTTTGCGATATTCCCCAATCTTTAACTTTCTATATAATTAGTCCTATCTAATTAAATAAAAAACGACGTTTGATTAACTAATAATCGTGTTTAGTGTTAGGAAGACCTTTTTGTTAAAAAAAGAGGGTTTCAGGAGAAGAGATCGGGATTTCGTTAGGGAAGAGATTCAGGTCGATTTGAGGCAACTCCGAAGGTCGAAGCAACTGCGAGGAAGTTGATATGTTGTGTTTTTGTCGTCTTTTGTTACATGTTTTGCATCTGTTTTTGAGTCTAAGTTGCATCTTTGTTGTAGTTTTTGAGTCTTCTTGGTTGTTTGCATTGTTTAGTTTAGTAACAAAAACCCAAAAACATATATTGCTTAAATTAAGTAGATTCTTGTATTCTTAGTGTGTTATTCTTAACTGTACGTGGATTCGATCCTAAAGTGCTACAACGACATATCATTCGATTGTGGTATTGTGCACGTTAGGTTAATTGATGTGTTAATCAGAAGTCGAAGCAACTCCGAGAAGGTCAAAGGTTGAGGTTTGAAGGTTCGCATGTTTAAGAGTTCAATTGAAACCCTCTTTTTGAACGAGAATGTCTTCCTAATAATCTAAATGTGGTTTAACAATAAACTCCATTATTGGTTAATCAAACATCGTTTTTGATTTAATTAGATAGGGTTAATTATATAGAAAGTTAAAGATTGGAGAGTATCGCGAAGAATTTAAGTGTTTAGGTTGTACATTAAAGAGTGTAATAGTTGGGGGTGGAAATCGCTTTACTGCAGTAAGTATATGGGGATTTATGTAGCCAATAACCTAAACGCACTAAACGCGATTATTTGTTAAGCAAACGTCGTTTTTGATTTAATAGATAGGGTTTAATTATACAGAAAATTAAAGATTAAGGAGTATTGGGAAAAATTTAAGTGTTTAGGTTGTACAATGATGAGCGTAATAGTAGAGGGAGAAATCGCTTTAGTGCAATAAGTACAGGGGCATTTATACAGCTAGCCCTTACTTTGGTTACTTAAATTTTTTTATTATTGTTATTTAATTTAATAAAAAATAATTTCTATATGATAAAATTAGAATTTATAAATGTATAAGTTTAAAATAATTTAATTGTATCTATAATTTAAATCATAAAACTATCATTAAAATATAAACATATCATTTTTAATCATTTATATACTAAAAGCATCTAGATGGGGATGATTGTTCTTAAAAACAACACAAACATATAAACCTGCATCCATATGCACAACCACATACCGAAACGAACAACAGCCAGATGCATCATCTGGATGGATTATTTGAATGCATCATCTGGATGGACAAACGAATAACCTCATGGATTATAAATCAATCTACCAAATTATAAATTAATTAATTTTGGATTATAAATTAATCGGATTATAAATTATAATATTTGGTTGATTTATAATTTATAATAGCTTTCCCCTAGCTATTGTGGATTATAAATTAATCGGATTTACTTATATTTGTGGATAAATTAGTGGGACGCTCAGGCAGCAAATAACTTTATAGTTTACAAAAGATTACACACAACTCTTTGCAAAAATAAATAGATTAATATTCGATTCGAGAGACTAACTAGAGTAACTCAAATCTTTTGATTAATGTCGAAAATTAATTTGTAATTAGTCTAATATTAACTATTATGTCATTATTTAAAAAAAGTTAATTAATTAACTGAAAAAACAATAATCGAGATTTTAGGAAAAATAAGAAAGAAAACATTTCATTTTTAATTTCTCTTCTTCTTCGTCTCTCTAATTTTTCACCGATGAAACCCTAGTTTCAAACCGACGCCACAACTAGATCTCTCACATACTGCAGCCTCTCTAATTTCCGTTCATCGCCGTTTTCGTGTCATACTTCAGCGGCCGGTGTCGTCCTAGAGCCGCCGACATCCAAAATTGAGAATTTCCGATTCCATGTCCGTTAATGCATTAGTGAATACTATTTCAAAATACTTAATAATGAATTATTACCAGTTGATCCATATGGTGATGTGAAATCTAAGTTTAGGTTTTTGATATAACTATGAAGTATATTAGGTAGTATTACTTTCTCTGTTGAGTTTGTACCACTGGTCTGATGTCTCAATTTCTCTCGCGTTAGGATATGAATTGGATTTTCTGTCTACTGGTTAAATCAATTCTGGCGAAGGATTCATGTATTGTGTTCGGTATTTAATGCAAAGGTCAAGTGGATTAAGACTAGCAGGTTTATAGCTTTGTTCTTATCAGAGAGCCTGTTGGAGACAATAACTGTTCACCTAGGCAATGTGGAGTCCAAATTCGCTAGTTCGTTGTCTGAATCAGGAGAGGTCAAAGTGGAAGGAAGGGTTAAAGACGGAATCCCACATTTGACAAAGGTTGGATCTTTTGAGGTCGATGTGACTCTTGAAGGTAGTATCATATTGTGCAGGTAGGTAGATCGACCTGGTATGATCGGGACGATCGGAAGCATCCTGGGAGAGTCTAACGTCAATGTAAACTTCATGAGCGTTGGGAGAATCGCACCGAGGAAGCAAGCAAATATGGCAATTGGAGTAGACGACCAACCAAGCAAGGATACTCTTAAGAAGATTGGGGAAACTCAAGCGGTTGAGAAGTTCGTTTTCCTCAAGCTCTAGTTTGGTGTGTTGTTGATTCTTGAATCTTAAATCTTAAATCTTAAATTTCACCAGTGAGGATTTGACGTTGTTTGTTGGTTTAGGCAATAATGTTATTTTGGCTTCTTACAGTTTTGGTAACGTTGAGAGTAGTGTCTCTTTGATGTTTCAACTTTATGGTTTCTATTATTTGAGTGTTTCTTTCTTCTCTGAATAATATTTTTTTCCTGATCAAACATCAAACATGGAAGACAAGTTCCTTGAACTTGAAAAGGTGGGCACTTCCGATAACCGTAATTGAGTTCTAGCTGAAGTTAATATGCTTGGGTCAAAGTTCGATTCGATTGGTTTATTCATAACCCGGTAAAATTGTTTTTTTTTTCCTTTTTATTTTCATCTGAGTATAAACATTTATAGAGACAGAAGATTGGTTTACATTCTTATAATCAATTGAACCAATTAATATAACTATTGTTATTATCAAATTCAGATTATTGTATTGTGTTTGGTTTTGTGTTCGATAAACATTGACATAGCTCAAGTGGTATTTTGTTCGATAAAAATTGACATATTTTCTTTTTTAAGAAACGACGTCATTTTACATTGTTTTTCACGTAGTTCCTCTTTTTAATATAAAAATTTATAAAAATCTGCCACCAAAAAAAAAAAAAAAATTTCCAACGATTTTTATAAATATACCAAAAAAATCTGCTATTAAAGAACACAAACAAATCTGTCACTAAAAAGTTTATAGTCACAAAAAAAGTTAATCTCGTCACAAATAAGTCTGTCACAACTAAGCACAAATAGTCTATTAAAAATAAACTACAGTGAATTAAAAATATTTCTCTTTCTAAGAATCCTTCAAAAAATATTAGATTTAGATTCTTTTGGAAACGAATAAATGTGAGATATGGAGGTTATATATATTTTTATTATTTACTAATTTTAAATGTAGTATTTTCTATACATATTTGTTACGATATATATGAAATAATTTTATAGTTTTGAATTTTTCAATATCCAAAATAAAATAAATTTTTAAAAAATTATTTCTCCAGTCGTCTTCTTCAATGAAATTTCTATGAAACTCTATATAAATATTAGTCATTATCATGTTCGATTTCATATCTAAGCAACTTTTCTTCCTATTTATTATAGGCATTGTAGTTATACTCTTTTCTAATAAAAGTTCTGATAAAATGAAAGTTAATTCAAGTTAAATGAAAGTTACTCATTTTATCATACTATTAAAATATCGTGTTATTGTTTTATCAATTTCATACATATTATTTTCAAAAGTATGATTATCAAAATCTTGGACATCCATAGGTGATTTTGAAAATTTATTTTCTATGTTTTAAATTATAAAAATATATTATTTTATTTACGAAATAAATTTTCAGAATCTCTTATGATAGTACAGTACTTTGATAATCATATTTTGTGAAGAAAAAGGTGTGAAATTTATAAACCAATAACACAATATTTTAGTAGAATGGTAAAAAAAAAGTAACTTTCATTTTATTTGGTTAACACAAAATTTATATTGACTTTATAAAATCATGAGTCCAATAACTCTAAAATTTTAAAGATTTTACATTACCTTTCACAAATATGTAAAATAATAACACTTAACTTTAATAGAGTTTTAAAAAATAATTATTTGAATAACAATAAAATGTTCATGAATTTTAAATTCTTATGACTACACCTAAATGCAGAAAAAAATATATTTTTTTAATGAATCTATTGACCATGAAAATTACATAGTCAAAGTAACGATATGTTTCCAATATTGGAGAAGGTTAAGAATTATAAATAGGGTTGGTAATAGTAATTAAAGTAAACCAACAAGAGAAAAACATACACACAAATAAAAGATGGAAAAGAAGTGTATGTCGTTGATGATGATAATGATGATGATGGCATTGACAATTATGCCTTTACCGGCAATTAGTGAATCATATGGAGCATGTGTAGATAGGTGCATTAGTTCGTGCCAAATATTTTATGCCGAAAAAGAAAAGTGCATTCACGATTGTATTGGTGTCAAATGCCACCACAAGGCATATGTACTCCCTCGGTATGTATAATGTTTATGTCTCGTATATGCTTATTATTTATGTATTATGTATGTATATTCACATGTATGTATGTATGTATGTATGTATGTATGTGTATGTATATATATATATATATGGGTGTATCTTGACATGGTTTCTTTTGGTGACAATGTATTTGCAGGAACGTGGCTAAGGAGATGCTTCAAGAAATCAATGCTTAGAAAGAGAGATATAATTTGCTCAAACAACGATGTTCTAATTATAATGCTTTAGCTTTTATTTTGTTTCATTTTATATAATTCGAATAATAGTGTTTCACCATCATATATCTTTTTCCAATTCCATTGTTGTCAACATAACTTCATATTAGATATTTTCAACCGTACAACAAACCTCAGCAATCGTGACTAAGTCCAGATTATGAAATGGTCCCGACCCATTCTAACACTGGTATCTCCAGTGGCGGAGGCAGGAAATGTTTTTGGAAGGGTTAAAATGTTAAAATATCAATTTTACAGGGGTCAATATATAATTAGATTAGTGTTAACTTAAAGTTTTTAACTAAAAAATACACCAAAATTAAAAATTTATGGGTGTCATATAACCCCCATGATTGTTCACTACTCTGGTGGGTATCTCCTTTCATCAATTTTTAGGATATAAAAGATTGGAAAATTGGTTATAAAAAACATGTACTTTACCATTTCGGTCACTAGAGGCATGTACTCTCGCGTTGTTAAAATCAAATACGAACTTTAAGTTAACTTTCATTTTAATCAAAAATTTTGCGTTGACCGAGCCATTTAGGGGCACATCGTTAAGTCAACTGACAGCCTAAATTAACGGGGTTAAGTTGACTTAAAGTTCGTGATTAAAATGAGATGTTTCAAAATAATTTAAAATAAAAAAAGATACATGTTTTATTACTTAAAAATAAATCTATAGATTTTATTTAAAATATTTATAGATTTAATCAAATAAAAATATTTGGTTAACTAACTAGTTTTCTCCGTTTATAATTTTTCATTAGTAGTTTTAAAGAAATTTATCATGATAAATATTTTTTAATCTGTAAATATGTAGCCACTTTACCTTTTCAATTAATATATTTTTAGGATCCTTAAACACTTTTCAAAATTAAATTATTAAAAGTCAGTAGGGACTGGATCGACCAGTAATCCATATCCCATAAGCTCTTATTACATATATCAAAATTATTGGTGATCCATGAGATAGACCAAGTGATTTTTATATGGATCGGTCATAATGTAATTGGAATTTATCCTAACCGATTTAGAACTTATCCAAGTTGGATTTCAACTTATATGTCTTTAACTATGAATCCTCCTTATCACAGTATGATTTCTTCAGAATGTACTTTGGTTTTACGTGTCACAAAATATTTTGGCTAAATATTTATAGATTTAAAAATATTTATCATAATAATTTTCTTTAAAACTACTAATGAAAACTATAAACGGAGAAAACTAGAGTTTGTTATCCACAAATATCTATTTCATTAAATAAAATATATAGATTTATGTTTAAGTAATAAAATATGTACCTTTTAAAATATTTTAAATTATTTTGAAACATCTCATTTCAATCACGAACTTTCAGTAGACTTTCATTTTAATCATAAACTTTGAGTTGACTGAGCTATTTGAGGCATACCGTTAAGTCAACTTAACACCGTTAATTTAGTCCGTCAGTTAACTAACGACGCGTCTTAAATAGCTCGCTCAACGCAAAATTTGTGATTAAAATGAAAGTCAACATAAAGTTCGTAATTGATTTTAAAAACGCGAAAGTACATGACTCAAATGGCCAAAATTGTAAAGTATATGCTCTTTATGACCATTTTCCCATGAAAGATTGGAAAATTTTGTAAATTTTTGTATAGTTTGTTTATAATATATATATATATATATATATATATATGTGTGTGTTATGTGTGTATCCTAAAAACATATCTAAATTCGAATAAAATTGTTTTGTCCTAAACCCTAAAACTCAAACCCTTATGCATCTTCTAACTAATATTGAGAATTTATACCATGTCGATTATTAAATCTTACCCCATGTATTAGTTTCTTCAAATTTAAATATTTTTGAAGGAGAAAGCTTTTCTAACTCAGTATACATAATTAATTAATTATGATTCATTAAATTAGATCTTATATCTTAAAAAAAATCCAGATATTTATGTTTAATTACTGCATATATATATATATAAATAATTGGAATATTTGCCTTCTAAATAATGATAAAAATAAATATAATTAAACAAAATCATCAATACAAAATCTTACTTATATAATTGAGTATTAATTTATATGGATAACTTTTGTATCAATATGTAAGTAGCTAACTTTGAGGTATTTTATTCCTCTAAGTTTATTGACTAATGGTTTTGGAAAGTATAAATTTTACGATCTAACAAAATAAAATAATGTTTAATCCTCAAAATGGTTGATTATACATTTACCATTAATGAATCTACTTAATTAAAAAGGTCTATCATTTAGTTTAAACTAAAATCTAAAATATATATCTTATTATATAAAAGTATGGTTTTAAAAGTTAGTAACTCACAAGAGTATGACACGTGTCAAAAACTTTGACCAATTAGATTTAAACATAATACTAAAATAAATTGGGAAAATTTTTAATCCAAAAAATGAAAAGGTCACTAAAATGTAAAATAATTATTAAAAGTACATTATATACAAAAATAATTCTATCAGATAAATATTATTTTAACAGAAAAAAATATTCTATAATTAAGAAAATTATATAGTTCGATTAGAGATTATTAAGAAAAATGATATTTTAAAAGAATCAATAATACTATTATAATAAAAGAAATTATACAATACTTAAATGTTATGCACGAGATAAATATTATATTTTAAAATATTAATTTAAATCTTAAATATAAATATTTTAGGAAACTATGAATACATAAATATATACAAATGTTATAATATATATCATTGAGAGTATGAGTGTCAAAATGGGTTAAAATTAATGGATTGATCCAACCCAACCCAACTCATGGTTTTTAATGGGTTGAAAATAATAGGTCAAATGGGTTTATAGTTCAAATGGATAAATGGGTCATATGGGTTGGATTAAGATGGGTTGGGATAAAATGGATTAATGGATTAAAGTGGATTATCCATTACCCAATAATAATTATTTGGATAATTATAATGTTTGATAATTAAGTAAACTACAATTAAGGCTGCATCTTCTTCTTCGTTAGCTGTCTTCGTCGCAAGAGTCGATCAGATTTTTATCAAATCACAATTTATGAGTTTTCGTTCCCTATCAGCAGAAGCCATCGCAAAAGCTTCATTCTCTCTATTGGTAAGATCTTCAGCAGATAAAAATTTGAAATGATATCTTAGAAGGAGATAGGACTAGAGAAACGGAGGAAACCTAATCGAACCATGACAAGTTCCAACAGTGATCGGGTGAAGCCTCAGGTTCAGGATCAGACTCAGGTGAGGCGTGGTTGAGGCGGTGGCAAACTCTCAACAGAATCAGGTGCAGCCTCAGGTTCAGGATCAGACTCAGACTCAGTCTCAAAAGCACTTCGTTTCCTAAAATGCCACCGCATCGAATCAGAGCTTCTTTTCAAATCCCCTCCTTGTTGTTGTTGTTGCAGAATCTGATTACCTTTAGCTTGCTGTTTATAAAGATTCGAATGGCTATTCTCAAGACCTCCTCCTCCCATAGGAGCCTTCTCAGAAGCTTTCGAAGCAGTGGTTGTTGTGTTACCACCAATCAAGCTCTCGAGTTTCTTGAAGAATACCCATTTACTAGGTCCATCACCAGAAGCAATCTTAGCCTTCTCTTGCTTATACTTCTTCACAATATCAATCCTGTTCTTACACTGTATATCAGTTTTAGGATATTTGCATTGACGACTCTTGTTCACAATCTCAGCTACTTCTTTCCAATGTTGTTGCTTCAAAGTTCCTTTACCTGGTTCAGAGAATCGATCTCCCCAAACAACAAAACTTCATCAGTTCTATGTTGGGCGATGAGAATAACCTTGCTTTCTACCTTCAGTTCTCTGTCAAACACCTTGTGAACAGTCAATTTCAGAAATATGTTTAATGGATTATTGGTCAACCCATTAAATCACTTAACCCATTAAATTTAATGAGTCATGGGTTGACTCAAACTATTTGCTTGAAGGGTTGGATTGACTCATTATCCATTTATTATACAACCCATTATCTAATGGGTTGGGTTGGGTTGGATTATCCATTTTGACACCCCTAATTGAGAGGTATATTTAAAATTAAACTATTAAATATTTTATAAATTGGCTATCTTATAACCAATTAGATTTAGACATTATGCGAACATAAATTTGAAAATATTATTTAAATCCAAAAAATTAAAGGGTCACTAAAATATAAAATGATTATTAAAAGTAAATTATACAAAAAATATATAAGAAAAATGGTTTTTTAAAAGAAGAAATAATACTACTATAATTAATAAAAGTATACAATACCATTAGAGAATATTAGCTAAGGATATTATACATGAAATTCTTTAAGAAAAATGCTATTTTAAAAAGAAGAAATACTACTATTATAATAAAGAGAATTAAACAATACATAAAAGTTATACACGAGATAAATGTTATATTTTAAAATATTAATTTGAAACGTAGCTATAAAAATACGTTTGGAAATTATGAAATACATAAATATATAAGTAGAAATGTGATCATGTATATCATTGAGAAGTATATTTCAAGTTAAACTATTGAATAATTTATATAGTGGCTAGTTTGTGATAATGAAATTAGAGGAATTTAATCATGAATAAATATATAAAATATAAGCAAATGTGAGTATTTATAAAATTTTATATTAGTACAATATATCGTGTAATTAAGTACATAATAACGGTTTTATTCAAAAAAATCTATTTTTTTATTTATAGTAGATATATTTTGCGGGTGATTTTATTTTATTTTCTAAAATTTTAGAATTTTAGGTTTTTTCATGAGTATTAAAATATTATATTTTTTTAACCCGCGTATATGGAGGACCTAATATATTATAAAATAAAGTACAGTGAATTAAAAATATTTCTCTTTCTAAGAATCCTTCAAAAAATATTAGATTTAGATTCTTTTGGAAACGAATAAATGTGAGATATGGAGGTTATATATATTTTTATTATTTACTAATTTTAAATGTAGTATTTTCTATACATATTTGTTACGATATATATGAAATAATTTTATAGTTTTGAATTTTTCAATATCCAAAATAAAATAAATTTTTAAAAAATTATTTCTCCAGTCGTCTTCTTCAATGAAATTTCTATGAAACTCTATATAAATATTAGTCATTATCATGTTCGATTTCATATCTAAGCAACTTTTCTTCCTATTTATTATAGGCATTGTAGTTATACTCTTTTCTAATAAAAGTTCTGATAAAATGAAAGTTAATTCAAGTTAAATGAAAGTTACTCATTTTATCATACTATTAAAATATCGTGTTATTGTTTTATCAATTTCATACATATTATTTTCAAAAGTATGATTATCAAAATCTTGGACATCCATAGGTGATTTTGAAAATTTATTTTCTATGTTTTAAATTATAAAAATATATTATTTTATTTACGAAATAAATTTTCAGAATCTCTTATGATAGTACAGTACTTTGATAATCATATTTTGTGAAGAAAAAGGTGTGAAATTTATAAACCAATAACACAATATTTTAGTAGAATGGTAAAAAAAAAGTAACTTTCATTTTATTTGGTTAACACAAAATTTATATTGACTTTATAAAATCATGAGTCCAATAACTCTAAAATTTTAAAGATTTTACATTACCTTTCACAAATATGTAAAATAATAACACTTAACTTTAATAGAGTTTTAAAAAATAATTATTTGAATAACAATAAAATGTTCATGAATTTTAAATTCTTATGACTACACCTAAATGCAGAAAAAAATATATTTTTTTAATGAATCTATTGACCATGAAAATTACATAGTCAAAGTAACGATATGTTTCCAATATTGGAGAAGGTTAAGAATTATAAATAGGGTTGGTAATAGTAATTAAAGTAAACCAACAAGAGAAAAACATACACACAAATAAAAGATGGAAAAGAAGTGTATGTCGTTGATGATGATAATGATGATGATGGCATTGACAATTATGCCTTTACCGGCAATTAGTGAATCATATGGAGCATGTGTAGATAGGTGCATTAGTTCGTGCCAAATATTTTATGCCGAAAAAGAAAAGTGCATTCACGATTGTATTGGTGTCAAATGCCACCACAAGGCATATGTACTCCCTCGGTATGTATAATGTTTATGTCTCGTATATGCTTATTATTTATGTATTATGTATGTATATTCACATGTATGTATGTATGTATGTATGTATGTATGTGTATGTATATATATATATATATGGGTGTATCTTGACATGGTTTCTTTTGGTGACAATGTATTTGCAGGAACGTGGCTAAGGAGATGCTTCAAGAAATCAATGCTTAGAAAGAGAGATATAATTTGCTCAAACAACGATGTTCTAATTATAATGCTTTAGCTTTTATTTTGTTTCTCATTTTATATGATTGGAATAATAGAGTTTCACCATCATATATCTTTTTCCAATTCCATTGTTGTCAACATAACTTCATATTAGACATTTCCAACCGTTCTATGGTTTTGGTACTAGGCATGACCACGATTACGGTTATAGTTTATTATTTATCAGTTATGGTTATCGTTTTTTTTAACCATAACTTTAACCATTATATATATGGTTAAAACAGTTACGGTTAATCACAGTTACGGTTAATTATGATTACAATATTATTAATATTTGTTTTTGTTAAAAAGATATTATTAATATCGGAAACGATTTCATATGTTTTCTTAAATTTCATAATAAAAATTAAACGATGATACATCAAATCATATTTATTTGATAATATAAAATTTTTGTGATTATCTTGTTTAAATGTTTAAAGTGAATTAGTTAAATATCATGAGTTTTATTTAATTAAAAACTATACTATGATTGAAAAGAGCTTCATCCTAGCGAAGTACTATAACAAAAAGAAAGCAAATCAAAAAATAATTTCTAACACCATTCGTAAATTCGATTTGAACAAACAGTATTACAACGAAGAAAAATTTCATCCCAACAATGCAATGGAAGAAGGTAGATTGTGGAAAATGAATATTGCATAGATAAGTATTGTTGAATGTTTTTGAAATCTGGGTACTAGTTCGAAAGAAATAAAATTAACATCAAATACATAACAAAAATATGATTAAAAATAATTTAATATGAAAAAGTTTGATTACTTACGAGTTATCCTAATTATTGTATTGCTTTTAATACGATGAAAAAATATGTGATTTCAAGCAAGGTATCATTACAACTTTTTTTTTTTTGAAGAAAATCATTTTTTCTACGTAAAATTATTCATACGCGGTATCTTGTACTTGTTTCTAAAATTTTCCTTACATTATACGCAACTACAATTATTTTTTAAAATTTTTAACCATGTGGTCAACCGTACGGTTAACCAACAGTTTTGATACGATTACGGTTAATAAACGGTTACGGTTAATATAATTTAACCGTAACTAATTTATTTTTACGGTTAAAAGTTACGGTTTTTAACCGTTGTATACGGTTACCGACCGAAATACGGTTACGGTTGGTTTTAGGTCATGCCTACTTGGTGCAACAAACCTCAGTATTCAAGACTAAGTCCAGGTTCTGAAATGGTCCCGACCCATCCTAACACTAGTATCTCCTTTCATTAATTTTTAGGATATAAAAGATTGGGAAAATAGTCATAAAAAGCATGTAGTTTACCATTTCGGCCATTAGAAGCATGTACTCTCGCGTTATTAAAATCAAACACGAACTTTAAGTTGACTTTCATTCTAATCACAAATTTTGCATTGACCGAACTATTTAGGGTTGGTCGTTAAGTCAACTGACGGACTAAATTAACAGGGTTATGTTGACTTAAAGTTCGTGATTGAAATAAGATGTTTTAAATAAATTAAAATAATAAAAGATACATGTTTTATTACTTAAAAATAAATCCATAGATTTTATTTAAAATTTTTATAGATTTAATCAAATAAATATTTTTGGTTAACAAACTAGTTTTCTCCGTTTATAATTTTTCAATAATAGTTTAAAAAAAATTATTATGATAAATATTTTTAAATCTATAATATTTAGACATTTTATATTTTCAATTAATATATATATTTAGTATCCTAAAAAACTTTTCAATATTAAATTATTAAAATTTAGTAACATGTGATCGGACTGGATCGACCAATAAACCATAACCAATAAACTTTTTGATTTGCTTTACAATTCGCTTCAAAAGGATAAATGTTTAAACAACAAGCAAAACGAAACGGAGGGAGTATAAATGTTTATCATCATGTTCGATTTCATAGCTAAGCATCTTTTTGCTTGCTATTTATTTTAGGTTTTATGGTTAAACACTTTCTAATAAAAATAATAATAACCGAAAATGACGAAAATATACAGAAAAACAAAAACAAATGATGTGGTGTACAAGGAAGTCTTCCAAAACATATAAATTATTCATTTAAAAATTGCTTTGACTATTTACTTTTGCCTAAACATCTTATATAATAAAGTAGGGTTCGCTTGACACATGCTTATACGTGTCATCCTTCATTTTTACTATTTATCTATTTTATCTTTAGGTATTCTCATTGCTAAAATAAACATTTATAAAATAAAAAATTCTCTTAATTACACATTTAAAATTAATTAATACAACTTGACAATAACTTTACACATTAACACATTTGAAAAGAAAATCAAATAGCATAATTGACTTTAACTTTTTAACATGTGTCTTTTTAATATTTCTCTATTATACCACTTGATATTCTCAATCATAAAAAAACATATATAAAGACATTTTCATTCTATCCGTGTCAATTTCATTATTGTAATTACTTTTTTGTCATTTGTATTTTTTCTCTATCAGTTTTGGCAATTTCTTTAATAAGATTCTTCATTTATTCCATTCAATGTCATTTAAACACACTATAAATTATCATTGTAACACCCATAATTTAATTTTTTTCTTTTTATAACTTACATCACCTTTCATCCTATAAATAATCATTTTCACATCCTCCTCCACCATATCTCAAATTCCTAAATATATTTTTTTTTTATGTTCTTGCATGGGTTGAACACTCATTTGAGACATCATTGTAAGAATTTGATATTATAATTTGTTTTTAGAAACTATATGGTAAATATTTTACATTTTTTTCGAATTTTATTTTATTACGCGTTACAATTTATATTAATTTAACATTATATATGTATTTTACAATTTTGATAACTATTATAATGTAAATTTCATTTTTTCTTTTTCAGATTTATTTATTCTTCTATATAAGTGATTAGTTGGAGCATAGAGCACGAATGTAAAATCGTTTCTTTATAGTGCTATATATATATTTCAATTTATTTTTTCTTTTTAGGTTGATTTCTTCTTCTATAAGTGATGTAGTTGGGAGCATAGAATCAATGCTGAATGTAAGATCACTTTTAATGTAATATATAATTTTAAATTTCTCTAAATTAAATAATGTTTACCTAAAAATTAGAGTTTTTTTGTATGTCTTATTTAATTTCATTAACTAAATATCTTTGAACCATATTGGACATGTTAGCTTTTTTCTTTGTTACATTGTAGAATCTCTATTTTTCCATCTTGTGCTTCCAATATAATTTGAAGAGCAAGATAAAACTTTTTATTGGACGATCCATATGAGTCTCTCCACTTTTTCTAAAATGACTCAACCAAAATTTATAGTAAAATAATTATTTACTATTTATTTTAATTTTCATCATCACAATTTCATCAGATCCATTTTTATTTGGATTTGATTGTCTAAAGAAGTAAATATATGAGGATGAGCCAATACAATTGCATTTTTTTATTTCGTTCAAAACTGTGAGTAAGAAAAATATTTGTAATTACGGTCATTTTTAATCGTATAAATTGTATATTTAGTTTGGATTCATGTAAGTTTTATTCCAAATCTAAAAATATTTTTTTTTTCTTTTAAATTTTGAATCAAAATGTTTCTCAAAGTTTTAAATCAATTTTTTCTTATGAAGGATAATTTTGTTTAGGATATTTTGTTTGTTTCATACAAATTTTTTAATTTTATTATCCAAAAATACCACAAAAATAAAAACTCTTTTTAAATATTTTGAAATGGGCCATAAATCAGTTGTACAAAAGAACCCTATTTTACTTTTTGATATTCTCATTCCTAAAACTCATTAAAGGGTAGGTTTCATGAAAAGTTGACATGTGACACTTTTCCTTCTCATATGTGTTTTTTAAAAAACTTTACAATAGATAATAAATTGAATAAAAACTATATATCACAATCTTATTTAATAGAAAAGAGTTTATCTTATATATAAGTGATATAGTCTGAAGTATAGAGTTAATGACAAATGTAAAATTACTTCTTTAATATAATATATATATATTAATTTGTAATTTGTAATATTACAATAGTTATATTTAGATTCCTACTATCCAAAATATTATAAACTAAAAAAAAATATCAGTTATATTACACTAATATTATAAAAATAATCAAAATAACCAACATATCCAAAGTTTTAGTTTTATTTGTCAAAATTTCAGTAAATGTTATTTTGAATTTAACAATTTTTATTTTTTCTAATATTTGGGGTTACTTGGAACAAAACCGAACTGAACCAAAATTTAGAAAATACTTGAATGGGTACTAAATTTCTTTACCCAAAATACCCGAAACCGAACGGTTTCTATCCGAAACCAAATCAAATACCCCGAACGCCCATGCTGATTACTTTTGAGTCATCCTAATTAATATACAATTGTTGATTAAAAAAAAATTTAACGAAGTTAACGGAGATTTGTTAAGTTTTGTGGGTCGAAAACAAATATGTCACTTTGAAGATTTGTTGTAACAGTGTTGACACGTTGGTGATTTGAGTTCGGAGTGCTAAACATTAAATGTTTAAAGTGGAATTCAGAGCCACTTTAATTGTTTTTTATGAGATTTTCTCTATTTGTATATATCTAGAGTTTCCACATCTTGTATTTTTCCAATTCAGTTAGACTAATTTGATGTAACTATATATATATATATATATATATATATGCCTCTTTGGCCATGTATAAATTCTATCATTTCCACAACACTCTGTTATGGTATCAGAACCAAATGGCAAATTCTTTGCTTTTCTTCTGTTGATTTCTATTTTTCTCAAATCTTGTCCTCTTCAAAGCTCTGTTGTTTTCTTGGCTTTGTTTTCTCCTTATGAATATTATTAGGATTTGTCCTCTTCAAAAGAAAACAGAAAACAGAGTTTTTTTGTTATCTATAATTTTCCAATATAAAACTACCAATTAGAAAAAATTATGTGGTGATTACTTAGGTCCGAATTCTTTAATTTAAGTAGTTATATCAGGAAAAAAAATTCCTCAATTTTCAGTTTTGCTTATGTATATGAAAGAAACTCTGCACATACGCATGTAATATATAATCTAGTTACACAAAACTTTGGTTGATACTTGATAAGTAAACGCCGTGACGCAAGTGATTATGCCTTCCACCTAAAAGAGGTTTCAAAATATTATTTTCTAAAGTTGAAGAAGTTTCTTGGTGATATCTATCGAAGTAACCAAATTATTATTCCAAACAATCATATAATTAATTACGAGTTATATCTTCATTTGAGCGACAATATTTAGATTCTTGATTTTCTTTCATGTTCGTTTGATATCATTATGAATACTTATAACAATTATCTTAAAAAGAAAAAGAATCGAACCCCCCCAAAAAAAAAAAAACTAATTAAATAAAGTAAAACAAATGAGAGATGGAGTTTCTAATGCTTATGAGAAGAAGTGCAAGGAGATGGAATGTAACTATGATCAGACGGTCTAAACCTAAGCTCACAGCTAAGGTTACACTCGAACTTGACCGACCCTAATGGTCCGACTCGCCACCGAGTTTTTGAACCACCTTTGAGCTCGAACGTAATAACATCTTGTTTAACCGCATAGTCTACAGCTTGCATCAAACTTGGATTCAATGGAATTGGATATGACTGAACCAAGTAAGGAAGGTACAGTGACCTCTCTTTCTTAACTTCAAACTCAGGTGCTCTTAAAATCGCAATCAGTTTGCCTTCATAGCTTAGCTTGAACTCAGTATGATCAAATAACGCATGAGCTTTAGCATTATCATTCTCTACGCGAATCACAATCGTTAACTGTGTTTGCAAAACTCCAACTATATCATACCTGATCAATCAAACCGAGAAAAAAAATATTGAACATTAATGATATAAGATTCATGATCAAGCAAGGGGAAGAGTTACGGGAAAACAGTACTTTAAGAAGTCGAGGTGAGCATCCGAGACACTAATGATGGGAACTCGAGGATGTATGATTATGTAACCAACGAAGACTGCAATGCCACCAAAGATTACAACAAGAGAGATTATGGCACAAATGATAGCTGCACACCAAATGAAAGGACTGGTACCGTGGCGAGAAGCATATCTGGGCATTATTATGGGGTTCACGGGATCAGATTTTATTAGTTCGGATTCGATGAGACAGCATTCGGGATCGGGGACCAACGTTCTTGGCTTTTTGGTGGGTTTGGAGTGAGGTTTGAGAGAGGATAATGGATTTTGAAGGATTTGGTACTAAACCCTACTTGGTGGGGAAAGTCTTGGTATCTTTCTTTCCTTTGGCGTAAAGGCAAAATGGGTTTCGCAAGTAACATACATAATTGTATAAAGTTGTATACTTCCTAAATTTTAAGGAATCTTCTTCTTATATACATAATGTCTAATGTAATTCTTAACTTGTAAGTGTTACTAACTTCGCTAATGTGTATATGTAAATTAAATATTAAAGCATATGATTTATATACCTATTTTTAATGATTTGCATATACCAAAAAGGTTCGTAGTAATTTTTGTTTTCTCTACATTCTCTCCTGAGGCTAAAGCTCATCAGATAAAAAAAGGATCTCGAACTTGCCAATATGGATATGCCTACAAATATTGAGATATGGTAACCTTAAAACTATTTTTTAACCCAAAAAAAACTGAATTTATAAACAGTTCTAAGAGAAGAAGTGCGGGTGCACGATGGACCGACCAGTAAAGCCTTTTGGGGAAGACAGAAACTCAGCAGGTCAGAAATGTGTGTTTCTGCCTCGGCCTCTCCCACCAGAGTAGTAACCATAACCCGAGTTTGAGTAGTAGTTGTTATTGTTGTTATTATGGTAACCGCCTCTGTAATTGGTTTGTGCAGCGAGATATGCACCCTGACCTGGTTGTAGTTGAGGTGGCCTTTGATAATTATTACCAAATGCCTGAATAGAAAGATAAAGAGAGTTAAAAAGTCTAAAAGTAAACACCATTCCGATTGGAGAAGAAAAGTTTCAGAACTTTGGGTTGGTGAGAAAGGATGAAACAAACCTCAGGATGTTGTCTCATGTGCTCGGAAAACTGGGGGTGCTGTTGTCCACTTCTTGTCACACGGTCAAGTGGATTGCACGAGATAGTGTCGAAAAAGTCATCCTTGTTATATGCAGGCTGCAACAGGCAAAAAACAAGTGTTAACCACTGCTTAATATATCAAATAAAAATCATTAAGATCATTTTAAGAACTGGAACTTCTCTGAGATTTAATCTTAGTTAAGAAATACCTTTGCCTTCCCTTCAGCGTTTGGCTCAATTGCAATTTCTTCTCGGTTATCATTTTGATTCCTCTGGTTATTTTGCCCGAGAAAACCCCATAGTTCACTCTTCTTGAACTTCTCATTCATTGCCTCAAAATCAAATTCTTCAGTGAACTCCATGCTAGAACTAGGGTTCTGGGACTGCAACAAATTTAGAACCAAAAAAAACACAAGTGAGACAATCATAAAATGTGTTGAAAAAGGATACAAACAGCAATTGCAATGGTTTGAATTGTTAGTAACAGTGTAACACTTCCAAGAGAGATCGAGAGGCTATATGTATCAATGCTACTGACCTCATGAAAACTAAGAAGCAACATAATCGCAAGGCAATTTCATGATAACGATGAAAAATCATGCATGAGTGTGATTACAAGAAACATCAGAAATAGAATTTGGAAGAAAAAAAAAACGACGAGACCTGAGCTGAAACTGGAAGATGCAGTAATGGTGCATGATTTCTGGTTGCAAGACTTTGTGATGGCACATTCATTGATACCGGGTTAGTTGCAAAAAACATCTCTTGACCCCTACTTACCATTTGCTGCCTAGATTGCAGTGATGGATCCATACCAAAGAATGATTCAGGTGTGTTCGACAATGGACCAGGAATCCCAGGAGCTGAATAAGAAGCCACAGCTGGCATCTCATAAGGAATAGATCGGTTAGGATAATCAGACCGAGAGCCATAAAAATCTTTACCAACAGCTTGGGGTGCACTGTGGTAACTGTTCTGAATATTTGGAGCAGATAGCTGTGCTTCAGAGGGTAGAGAAAGGTTAGAGGGTGCTGAAGCAAGGCCAGGTGGAGTATGGAATTGTGCTTGACCAAGGAGAGAAGGGTTAGAGGGGTATGATCGATTAGAAGCATCGTCGGGTGAACGAGTAACAACCTGTGATGTATCATTCACTAATCCCATGATTGGTGAAGCAAAATAATCAATAATTTGCGGATTATTGGACATTGTCAAGGGAGATGAAACTGGCTGCTGCGTCATACCAACAGGGACACCAGTGGAACCTAATTTGTTACCCTGCACAAAAGAAGGCATGGGCATAGACGAACCAGCGTTATTTTGAGTTGAACCAATTAAGCTCACTGGTGATTCTGTCAAACTTTCAGTATTAACTGAAGGAGTCTGGAAGCTTAAAGGAACTGATGAATCTTGTGTGGCAGGAACCGGTTTACTACTCAAAGAAGGTGTATTGGCCCATTGTGTTCCTCTCCCCAAACCATAACCATTATCATAGCCAGAAAGCGGAGAGCTCATAGCTAAACTAGAATGAGAGGACTGTAAACAAGGAAGGGGCAATAAGACAATGAAAAATCATAAAAAGAGTAAAGTTTAGAAGACAGTTCTCATATCCATATTCTAAATGAATGTCTTTACCTGATTGATGTCTTGTTCACTTTGAATCTCCTGTCTTGACTGTGCAGATGGAGATTGGTTAACTTGCAGATCCTAAAAACGCCAAACAAGTATCATCATAAATCATTATAGATAGCTTCAAAATTTTATTATGATCATGTTTCAGGGATTCCAACTTAATAAAACCAACTATGATTCTACAAGATACATGAAATATAGAATTTCTAAGAGAGAATAGTCTGAACACTAACCTTAATATCACTTCCGCGAAAAAGAATGTAATCATAAACTTTATCATATGGTGGAATTTGCGGTCCATCTTTCTTCCTCCCTTCCGTTCCACAAGATCTTACTGCACAACCATTCAATAGATAACATAATAGTATTATCATTCAACACAAGAAGGCCACATTCAAATAGCAACACAAGCTAACATTCGCTTTGTAACTTCATCTTTCATGATTCACAAACATTGAACAAGAAGTTTCCAGATTTTGACTAGAGTCACCAAATTTTAACTCTCCACTATATATCAACACAAATTAGAAACAAACTAGATGTAAACGAATGCTCCAGCTTCTCTCACATCTCCTTGAATCTAAGACCAAATCCAGAAAGCATAATCAACCATGAGAACAGAATCAAAATCAAATTTACAGTTCCATACTCGACGTTCTCGTTACAAATACACAACTATTATCTCTGCGTTATTCGGAAAACTAATATAGTAAATCCGAAATCGCATAGGTTTCGAATCCGTACCGTTTTTTAGACCTAGCGTCGAGTCCTGAACATTGAGATGGTAGAGAATGCCTTCGTAACGGATCTCATACTTAGAAATCAAACTAATGAAACTTCCTATGAACGTATCTCCGACGTTGTTTCCCGGCGACGGAGAAGGTACAGATGACGGAGATTGAGATGACGACGTCGAGGAAGATTGCAAACTCTCACTCGCCATTTGTAGAGATTAATCAGTGGAAAAAAAGTAGAACGAATCAGAAAATGTAATCGATTAGGGTTCTTGCTCTATCTGAGTCTCTTCTGTTGCAATGTTGATTTTTGAAAATATCTCTCTCTCTCTCTCGCTCGGAACCGTCGTGGCTTGAGTTTGTCTCCGTCGTGATTTTAAAGGCGCGGAGATCTGTATGCCGTTGGTCCATCTTTCAGAATAGTTGGGCTTTTATTAGGCCCATATTTGTGTTTTTAATAATAAATAGGCCTATGTTCTTATTCACAATTATTATTTTTTCAACTAACGAACCTTTGAATACATTTATGGGCTTTTGTAGACCACTAAAAAGATTAGATCTAACATTAATTAGTTTTATTAGGGACAAGACAATTCAATTAAAGAGGCTTATTTGGGAAGATAATCATGTTTCTCTAAAATCTACCCTTATTAGATGTGGAATCTTGAAATGTCATCCTTATGTCATTGGATATGTAATTCTTCCTAACTAATTCAAAATTATTCACAAATCACCAATATTCAATTGATTATGTATCAAAGTCATATAAATTCTTTGGTATTGGATCATTTTCAAAATTAAAAAGAAGAAAAGAACGATTGAAAAGATTTCAGGATATTTGGTTACAAAGGTTTTAGCTCTGGACAAGATCTAAAAAGTCTCATCTACATAAATAAAAATTTCAATAGATTGAAAACACATTCCCAAGGTCTCTAGATAGATAAAGTTTCAAAGTTATGGTCTACAAAACGATGCGGTTTGCAAAGAATCCTCGCTAATTTGCAAGATGGTATATAACTATTGATTTGAGATTTAGGATCCAAAATTCAATGGTTGAAATTTTGTGACAAATTAACAAAGATTCTTCTCGTCGCAAATCCGAAATATACATAAATATTTGATCTTTAAATATATGTTATATGATTTGTATTAGTGCAACTGTTAAATTATATTCCTAATCCGAAAATATGCATAAATTTGTAACATACCATTGATGATTCTTCCCCCACTATTGTTTAAAATTTGTAGTTTAATCTCTACTAGTTAGTAAATTTCTAACATAGAATAGTATGAATTTTAGATGAACCTGCTTATCCAATTTATTTAATTAGTTATATAATCATATTTTTAGTTGTTATCTTCTTATGAACTCTCAAAGTTGGATATTTTGTATTCTCATTTGTCCTTCGCTAATCACTTAGGGGGCTTTATTGGTTCATTGATTTGTAAATCCATATAAGATTTGAAAATTCTTATGGAATTTGAAATCAATACATATGGATTTTGAAATAACATGTTTTAACCACAGATTTGAATCCTTCTATTTTTCACTTTCAAATCCATTCAAATCCATTCCAAATATAATGTGGATTTTGAAATCCAACAATAAATTATTAAACGAATAACACATGATTTTAGTTAGTATTTACAAATGATAGAACCAATAACACATGATTTAGAAATCCTTTTTAAAATCAATGATTGAATAACACATGGTTTTACTTGGATTTCCAAATCCATCAAAATCCTTGAACCAATAAACCTCCCTTAATGTATTTGACTAATTTGTCAACCGTTGGATTACAGCAAACTAATCAATCAATATAGTAGCGTACAGTCACTTATTCACTTTGCCAGACTGTTTTCTCTTTGCAATCAATTTAAGTTATATAACCATAAATATTAATTTATCATCGAATAAGGATAGTATCCTTAGGAATTAGGATACTATTTTTACCTAATAACGAAAATATAAGGTAGTTATATACTTTAACCAAACAAAGTACAAAACAATTTTTTTTCCAAGTCAAGTGAATACAATATTTATTTTGGCCAAAGCTTTGTACTCTAATAAATCGAATAGTGTACGAATGTAAACTATAGATGACAACAAAAATAAGTTTAGCTAATAAAGAACAACTAATTGACGTTCAAATAGGGTTATAATTTAGGGAATATTTTTAAAACTACCATGAGAATTACAAAAACTTGTCTAGTAAGATCATGCAATCTACCACTTTTTGATGGTATGGACCCATCAAATTTTACAATTTTCTCTTTGGAAAAGTTGTATATTTACAATCCTCTATTTTTCTTTCTCTTCCTACCTCTCTCATTTCTCTTTTGAACTAACTCTTTTTTTCTTTTAAACTAGATTTTTTTTTTAAATCCATAAAGTAACATGTGAATGGTGGACGAAATATGTATTGTGATAAATAGATGCAGTCGATTTTGAGAGGATACACAAGACGGTTTCGTCCACCATACATATGTTAATCATGATGAGGGAGATTTTGAGAGGATACACAAGACACGTGGACCAAAAAAACAATATATGGATGTTGTGGAAAATAGTTAATGCTTTTGGACAAAAATAGATATGTTTAGTTGTAGACAACAATGATGAGATATAGATATATAGGATATGGACGAAAAAATATATGCTCGTGGACAAAAACATATATGTCTAGTTGTGGACAACAATGTCGAAACTATATTCAAAGTCGACGGATCTGAAATACTTCTTTTTCCTCTTCTATGTTGATAAATGGAGAGAAGAATAAGAGAAAAATAAGAGAAAAAGAAACAAATGTTTGTAAAAGAAAAGAAAGAAGAAATAGAGATAATAGAAAGAGTAAATAAGAAAAAATGGTATTTTAGTATTTTTAAATTATTGAGAATATGATATTCATACTATCAAAAAGAAATAATTATAAGATATACCACTTTCCTCATTTCTTATCAAATCAGTATGTTACAAATTCTGGTTTTGTTTTTAGTTTTATTTTAGCAAAAATGTTGAATAAAATTATAATTGTTAAGTAATTGATAAAAGATTATAGTTGTGTATTCCCAAAAAGAAAAAAGAACCTCAATCTTCAATTATTATATTTTCCGTTGTGTATTAAGTAAAGTTTTAGTTTTAATATTTCGTTTGTCGTTTTATAATATTTTTTATTAAAAATTTATTCTATTTTTAGTACTCTAATGTATTAATCAATAAAAATTACTACTTTATAATAAGGAGAAAATAATAGTCATCAAACAATTTACCTGCAGCCGTCAATTTATGTGGCCTACAAAATTTATTTAACAAATAATTAATCAATATAGACCGGATGACGTAAATATCGTCAATAAAAACAACTATGATGGAATCGCTTTGAGCAATTCTTACGTTATTTAATAATATATTTTCAAAATTGGTTTACTCCAAAATCTAAATGTCTTTGATTTTTCTTTTTTTTTTATAAGTGAGGTGATCCGCTTCGATGGACACCATGAGCTCCGAGCCAGGTCAGGAGACTTTTATTTTCTAACTGGTTCTCTGGTTAACGGGTTATGAGATCCGACTAATTCTAGGGCCTGAAGAGACCATGTGAATGCCCCGATGGCTAATGGGTTAATTTAGTGAATTTCACACTTGAGGGAAATCAATCCCTGACCTGGACCAACAGGGCAACTCCTCCTTAAGTAGAAACCACTATATCACCACCACCACTTGGTTAAATATCTATTAATTTTCACCAAATCCAAAGGTATCGAATCAATACAATAAAATGTCTAGTGTTTTTGTAGAGATTGACACTTTAGTTTTTTCAAGCTTTGTAAAGTTTACACTTTATTTAAAATGAGTACCCAATTAAAACATTTTAAATAATATACTTAATATATTCTTTTGCCAAATTATCCTCCTCTTCCTCTTTGATTATATATATAAAATGAGTTTTATTAAGCTTCTTATATATATATATTATATAATTTCATTTCAAACTAAATATAATATATGTAATGAAATAATATGAAATAATATGAAATTTTACTATAACATCATTAAAGATATTTAGAGGAGAGAAGTGATTCTATGTAAAATCATTTGAAAAGTATTTCTTAGTGATAACATATACATGATATATTATACGAAAAAGTTACGATAAAGAGACGTAATTCTCGAAAATATTTATTGAGATTTATATCAATACATATGAAAACACTATGATGAAAAATCATTCACTAAAGTTTAGATTACTTGCACTAATTTGGTCAGAAATTGCATGTGGATAACAACGAAGTTACTACATTCTTAAGCCGTTTCGAGCATCTTTAAAATTTTATATATAATCTAATTGCAAAAATAAATTTTGAATTATAAAAAGAAATTCAATGATATGAAAACAAGTGTGATGTAGGTTTTTTAAACCAAATACTATTAGAAAATAATTGTATCTCTCCCCTATTTTAATTATCTTCCAAATTTTAATGTTATTAATACAAATTTAGTATTGAATTAATAAAAATATTTGAAAATAATTATTAAAAAATATTATTAGAAAATATATGCAGCATAGAACATATTTTTTTTTTCTCTAGAGAATCTAGTCTAGGACATAAATTTGTCGAAATCACGCTAACGTATTATTTCGAGCTGAAATTAGCGTCTCAAGCTATTACAAACAAATATTAAAGTTCGCAACTCTCCGGATGTGAGATTGTTGGTGAGAAACAATATTTGAAGTGATCCAAAGCTCCAGATGATATACTTTGGAAACAAACTAAATATGTTATTGTTTGGAAAGACCAAAAATTTGTAGCAAATTAAAGATAAAGAAGACAACGACTCAGAGATCACACCAGTTAAATTATTGTAAGAAAGTCAAAGATTTGTAATGATTAGCAAACATCTCCGAGTTCCAATGGGATCAAATATGTGAAAAATTATGTGAAAATTTCAAAAAAATGATTTAAGAAAGATTGCACCAGAAATATTATTTTTGGAGATGTTTTGATTACAAGAATAATAACGTATACTGTTTTTAATTTCTTATTTTTGTTTTTAAACAAAAAAAAAATACTTTTTTATAAAAGTGAAATATGTTAAATCGATAAATATCAAATAATTAATTTAAATAAAATCCTGCAGTGCAACACGGATACCTGCCTGATTCTTTTAATTTATTATCTTTTTTATTGTATCATGATAATTTGTTACTGTGATGACAAAAAAAAATGTTACTGTATGTAAGAATCAAAATAACCACGTGAATGGTAAACCATTGGTCATGATTTTTTTTTATTTTTTTTTATTGTCAACTGGTCATGATATATTTAGGCGATGTCATACTGCATATTTTAACCTAAGGTCCTGATCACTAAAGTAAGATATCAAATAGAGAACATATTTTAGTTTTATACTTTAATCAGTTGATAATTAAAACGATAATTAATTCTGAAATTTTATTTTAGCATTTCATAGACTGTATTCATTACATTGGCAACAAAAGAATTTACAATTTGAGAAAAATAGAAACAACAAAAAATAAGATAAAGAGAACCAGGTTTACACATGGAACATTTATATAACTAATTCCCTTTTTTCTTCCAAAATTTAATTCTCTACATTTTTAAAACTAAAACTTATATACACTTGGGGGGTCCCATTTTTGGGATTTTTTCTTCCTTTCTACTTTATCTTTATTTTTCTGTTTTTTTTCTTTTTGCCCATGTGAGAAACAGTTTTTCTCTTTTAAATTTAAATAGAAAAAAAAAATCCTCACTTTCTAATTTTAGAAAGGCTAATGGTATTCTCGTAAGTTTCTACTTGGGTTTTCGTTCCAAGGCAATAGGCAATCCATTCTGAGGAAGAGCGAACGGCCCATACTGAATTCCATCGCTAGGTCCTACAATTGACCATCTGAAAATTACGAAAGTACCCTTTATCAGCAACCTTTTCCCAAAAGAATGATATTTTATGTCTAAAGTGTGTACCAACCTGTACTTAGTGGTGAGATGATGGATTAGAATTGAGATTTCAAGTTTAGCTAACTCATTGCCTGGGCAAGAATGGATTCCACTTCCAAAAGGCATGAATGTATTCGGTTTCGGCGCAACTTCGAACCTCGACGGATCAAATTTACCCGGATCCGAAAATATATCAGCATTGTGATGTATATTTCTGAATAATGGCAATACTTTCCATCCCTTTGGTATCAAATATCCTGTAAAAATTAGTAAGAAGACTTTAGCTTATTTCATATGTAACATATTGATCTAACTACAGTCCAAACTTACAGATAACATACCTTCGTATTCGACATCTTCGACAGCTTCTCTAAATGTGAAAGATAAGATTGTAGCAGCTCTTAATGTCTCTTGGATTACTCTATAAGTCAATGGCATCTTCTTTGTATCTTCCCAAGTGAGACTCTCTCCTTCTTTTTTATCTTTCCTTATTGCCATTTGCTCTTCCTGTTATTATAACCAATAAATATTTATTAATTTACGGAACTGCCACTCCCTTATGAGATTCTCTTTTGCAAAATGTGTACTTACAGTGACAGCTTCTAGAACTGTTGGATTATCAGCTAAGTACTTGAGGATCCACGTCAGCACACTCGCCGTCGTGTCTCTAGCGGCGAAGATCACTCCAATTATGTTATCTGCGATTTGTTCGTCAGTTAGTCCTTCTTTGTCTTCCATGAATGATCCGAGGAGATCTGTGTGTGAAGATGAGTTTTGTCTTCTTTTGGATAAGATGTTAGCGAGGATTTGAGCTAGCTCCTTACGAGCTTTCATTGCTTTGTGGAATAGTGTTCCGGGGAGATTTATCGGCATCGAATTGTAACCTTTCTCTAGGATGAAGTAGCATCGTTTTAGATCTTCTCGGTAGAAAATTTCGTCTTTTCCAAGTATTGAGATTAGAGCCACATTGAAAGTGTACTGATGAGACAAAAAGTTAAAAACAAATTCAAGTGTCAGTTATAAGACAGAAGAGTATAGGGAGAGAGAGAAACAGAGGATGCTCTGTTTTTGAGACTGAGAAAGACAAAACAGGGGACACTCTGTTTTTAAGAGAGAGAGAGAGAGATGGTGAGACTTACTGTTTTCATTTCTTGGTAAGTGTTGAGTTCAGTTCCATCCCACGAATTGAGTGATTCTTGAGCGATTGATTCAATGTTAGGGACCATGTTTCTGATTGAATCCGGCATGAAAGCTCTTAAAACGAGCTTTCTGAGTTTGGAATGATAATCTCCTTGATGGAAGAAGATGGCTTGTTTTCCAAGCATCCTCTCTTTACTCGCCGGAAAAGTCGGTTTAAACAAATGAGACTTTGTAGCCAATACGAATTTAGCTGCTTCTGGGCTGGAGATCATCACACATGGACATCCCAATACATGAGTCTTGAACACCGATCCATATCTGTTTTATCAAAAAGAATGTAAAAAAGTCAACTTTTCTGTTTCTTAGACAACAAAATTCGAATCTTGGGGATTTTCAAGAAGACTCTGTTTTTAGACCTTCTCTGTTTTGCTGCGAAGAACACATTTGGGTCTTGTGAGTAAAGTTGGAATGTTTCACCGACGTAAGGATAGCCCATTGTTCCGGGAGGAAGAGGGAGTGTAGTGGAGGAGCTACGGCGAATACCGGCGATAAATCGGAGTAAACAGAGAAACAGAGCCGCCGCAAAGAGAATGAGGAAAAAACCTGAGAAATCCATGGAAACCCCAATAGGTCTTTTAAACAGTGGTAATTTGAAGTATGTTTAGTGAGTTCTCTTTAATGGAGGAGGTATTGGTTTTGTTTTGAGATGAAAAATCAAGTGGGAGAGATGAATGGCTTTTATAGGCAGTGGACAGAGGAACACAATTTGGAGAAGGGAGTTTCCTAAAAGGAACCTTTTTTGAGCCAGCTCATTTGAGAGAGAGTGACCATAGCACGTGTCGAAGAGCATGCAAAAAAAAAAAGAGCGTGTGAGATTTTGACCAAAATTAGCCATCGTTAATTTAATTATGCCTCTTTAATTAATTATGAATTAAGTCAAGGAAAGGGGCAATTTTGGCCCTTAAGTAGAGACAAAGGAGGTAATGGGCGGTTTTATTTAATGTTTGCCAAGTTAATTGAAGGCTATACACTTCATGATTTATATTAGTTCTTTAATTATGTAGCCTATTAAGTACTACCCTCTTGTGTTTATCTCTATTTTGGATATTTTTTTTAAAGAAACTATCAACTGCAAAATATTATAAAAAAATAAATCATGATTGATGATAAATGTATATATGATTTTGGTCCGAGTATTTTGGAGATATGTAAGCATGCATGTAACCATGCTACACTCACAACACTTTTTGTTAACTTAGGGTTTTCACAGAACATATACGCGATTTCTTAAAGATATATAAGTGGGGTGTATTTCACCAAATATTTTGAATGATTCGATAATAAGTTTTAAATAATATTATTAGAAGTGTTTTTGTGATTTTGTTTTTTGAATTTTCACTTAAAATCAAGAAATTAGATTTTTATATTTTTAACTAAAATTATTTTGCCAAATAACTGGATGTCATTATAAATTCAATGCTTAATATATCTTCAATAACAATAAAAATTTTAAGGAAATCAAATCACTTTTCAATAACAATATATTTTTTAGAGATATTTACAACTATTACAGCCAATAACACTGGATTTATAAAAGAAAAAAAAAAGAATAAATTTTAGTAATTGAATGAAATAAAATTTGTCATTTTGGCACAAATTATTTACAAATGCATGATTGAAAAAACCATCTAAAGTGCTTATGTTTGTTTCTTTTGGCTGATATTAAATTAGTATCTAGTATAATTATATGCTTAAGTAAGTTTATTAACAAAGTTGACCTTTTGTTTTTGGCAACTAACAATTTTTACTTTCACTATGAAAATTCGAATCTGATACTTAGACGGTAATTGAAAAATTACGTGTGGTCATTGAAAATAAAGACAGACAATCCATATTTTCAGGATTAATTACTCATATGATTATATATGTCACTAATGGTAAGCCCACTTGTTACTAAATTCCTCTCCCATGTTCGCCGTGCATTACAGCCATATATTATTATTTTACTAAGTAGCTTATACGAATTAATCAAAACCTATATATGTGGTTGACCCAACAAAAAAAATCAAACCTATATATGTGATTAGAACTTAATCAGATTATATAAAATAAAACTTGACTTATAATTTTTCAAATCACGCAGGTGGGTTTAAACTACAAATATGATCAATAAAAATTCGTAGTGATAAATGTTAAATATCCATTGACTTTGGTTTTGTATCTATTTAATATCATCAATTGACTTTTTGCCTGTAAAATAAAAACATAAAATTTTCGTGGGGGATCTAAGACCAAAGACTTGATACTTATTTGTCTACGTCCTTATTAATATCGAAAGTTAGAGAAGTCTAACTATCACCAAACATATTGTAGAATTAATACATAAGTAGTAGTACATATTAATTTTAACAACTATTGCAGCTAAAAAATTAAAAATCATATGCCCCACCATAGATTACATATAATTAAGTCTGACCCACAAAAGAATACATATAATTTACGAACTATAAAACGTAAAGTTAATGTCGATAACAATCTGATATGCATGGATTGTGTAAATCTGGAGCTATTTTTTGTTAATTAATAGAAAATTATAATTATATCTAAAACTAATATGAAAAAGTAAGATAACATATTTTCACTCACAAGGAAGGCCAAACGAACAAAAAACAACTATACACTTTGACCCAAAAAAATGTTGAATTTGAGACAGTCCAAAAGTCAGAGATCGACAAACTCATGATCAACGCATAGTTTAGTGACATTTGTCTTATAAAAGGTTGTGGCCTCCTTATAATCTTTTAGAAGATAAGAATATGTGACTTTTCATATTCAAGAAACATCCACATCTCCACATATATTATAATAAATACAAAAATCATAAATTTTAAAAGTATAACAGTGACTATATAGTTGGGGAATTTAATCATAGAACGATTCCAAATTTAATGTTTTTCAACAAGAAACATATATACGCGGTCGAATAAATATGTAAGTTGCATCGTTACGCGGCCTAAGATCTCGTCTTTCGCTGCTCAGTTGTACGTAGCAATGCCGTGGTACGACTTCTTCAAATTAATTTATATATTACTGATATTATATATAAATATGATTGTCAAATGGAATTTATTTATCAAACATGGCGTGCAAATGTGCACTCATGCTGGTGTTATTATAGAGGATATTTGAAGTGACAATTTAGTTGATACGTTATACATTTACACAAAAGTTATATAAGCTGTTTAGGGTACATCACAATACGACTACATGCTTTAACAAATGTATGATCTAGCGCAGCAGCTTTTGAGTGACACGTATTTGTTATTTCTTTTATTTTCCGTCTAGAATTTAACCAGAAATAAAGATATATATATATATATATATATATATTATTTATGTTGTATATATATATATATTACTGAAATTAATAAATATACATGAAAACATGCATGATCGAGGATATTTAGTATTTTATATACTGGACGTAAGTGTTACAAGTGTGTTTTTGTCGAAAAGTATTAGTATGTGAATGGTGATGCTCTTTATCATAAACCGCTCATGTGTTTGTTTCACGACAAAACATAATTTGCGTTGCATTAAAGTAAATACTATGTCTTGCAGATTGTTTGAGCAATAACAATTTGTTGCGCAATGTGTACACAAATATAGAAAGAAAAAAAGTGATCATGTGCTTTTGATGTTCCGTTGGCTTTTACATTATTCTATATATATATCAAAAAATTGCACTGACTGATAAAATTTGAAAATATATATATATATATATATATTAAAATGTTTAGGTAATTTTTTAAAGTTATCTATAACTTTTTAAAATATTTATAAATTTTGCTCTGATTTATTTTCTATATATTCTGCTCGTTAAAGTTCAACATTGAAATAATCACTAAAACGTATATTCAAAAGAATTTATTTATAAACTCCAGTAATTATATATACCTTATGTTTTAATAATTAATATTTTTATAAAGAAACTCTATATTGAAATTGATCAAACTAATCTATAAAAAATCGATATTCTTTATAATGCTAGATGCGATTACACAATATATGTTTAGAGTGATCAATCGTAATTTAAATAATAGTGAAATTTAAAACTTGGAAGTCTATCAATATAACAAATTTTGGAGTCTATTAGCCAGGGACTCAACTTATTATTATGACCTCCTCCTTTGTTGCTGGTTGGTGAGTAGAACTCTTTTGCCCCTGTTATAAATATAATTTCTCTTTATTCAGTTCCTTCTGCTATTTTGTTCTTTCAGTTTTATTCTGTCCAATTTTATTATAGATGGTCTGTTTTTGTAGAGTAATAAATTTAATACAAATAAAATCGAGTAAACCGCTTGAGATTGGAGTGTGTACTGTGTTGTGTATATTCACAACTTATCTCATCAATTTAATATCAATATATTTTAGTTAATTTTGTTTAAAGTTTAATCTCTATTAGTGAGATATATTTTTTCCAAATAAAAACTCTATTATATAGCATCGTTTAAATCATTGTTTACAAATGGAGTAAGAAAATATAGGCAAACATGATAAATAGACCATGGGCGTTCCGAAGAAACTGCAGTTCTGGCGAAGGTATCGGCATATTAGTGAGATATCTATTGAGTATCTTTATTCTCAACAATATTTTTATTTTTCCAATTTAAAAATCGATGTTAAATTTTTTCTTATATTCATAGTCTTATAAACATATCAAAGTACATCTTATATTATTGTATGAAAATATTATTCTAATTTTAAATCAAAACATTATGTTCATTTTTATGTTTAAATAACATCTCATTAATCTTTTTATAGACATATCAAATTATATCTATCATTTCAAATCATAATTTTTCTAATATTTCATTCTATTGTATTAACCTTAACTCATTTCAAGTAAAATAAAATAAATATAATTTAGGTTCATGCATAATGGAGCTTGATAGATAGAGAAGTTTATTTTGTGATTCATTGAATACAAAAATTATAAAATAACAACTTACAAACTATTTAATTAAAATTCTAAAATATTGTGTATTTGAATTTAACACAAAAATCCTTTTGAACCATTTATTTTAATAACGAACTTACGCGTTTTTGCCAAAATAAATACGAACTCTTTGTTGAGCCAAAAAAATATACGAACTTTAAGTTGACTGAGCCAGATTAAATACAAAAAAGTCAACGTTAACAGTAGTCCAACGTTGACTTTTCCTGTATTTAAATTGACTCAGTCAACTTAATGTTCGTATATTTTTTGGTTCAACAAAAAGTTCGTATTTATTTTGGCAAAAACGCATAAATTCGTTATTAAAATAGTCATTTTCCATTTTTTAATTAACATTTTAGTATTGAATTTTATTTAAAATAAGCTATAATCTTTCACCCATATAACTATAAAATATTTAATTATTTTGAAGTAAATTGACAACACATAAATATAAACCATATTTTATTAAAAAAATAACTCAAATACTACAAAATTGATTATATTTAACTAGTTTTCCAGTAAAGATATTGCTATTATATTTTCATGTGATGAAAGCATTTATTTGGAAACATTTAGGAAATTTGAAGAATTCCGTTCATACAAATGATAATATGATACAAAAAACACAACCAAATACAAAATTGACACAACCATTTCCGTAGATATAACTTGATTTTTAAATTGTAATATAGTTGTATAATGCTGATAAAGTCGCAAAAATCTAGCAAAAATAATTTAAAATTTAAATATCACCTATAGTATGAACTTTTTAGCATATGATCGTAAAATTAAATACATACTCTAAAACAATGTAACATAAAAATAGTGTAGCAATTATTTTTACTGGAAACTTAGTTAAATATAATCAATTTTATTATATTTGAGATATTTTTTTAAAAAGAAAATATGGTTTATATTTATGTGTGGTCAATTTACTTAAAAATGATTCTATATTTTAGTAGTTATATAAGTGAAAGATTATAGATAATTTTAAATAAAATTTAGTATTAAATAGTTAACTGAAAAATGGAAAATGATCATTTTAAGAACGAATTTACACATTTTTGCCAAAATAAAAACGAAATTTTTGTTGTGCCAAAAAATATACGAACTTTAAGTTGGCTGAGCCAATTTAAGTACAGGAAAAATCAACGTTAGACTACTGTTAACGTTGACTTTTTCTGTACTTAAATTGGCTCAGTCAACTTAAAGTTTGTATATTTTTTGGCTCAACAAAGAGTTAATATTTATTTGGGCAAAAACGCGTAAGTTTGCTATTATAATGACTGTTTTCCCATTCATAAAAAGATATATGCCTCATATTAAAGAGAGAGTTTTTTATGGTCCTCTACAAAAAAAAAAAATGAAAGTTACATCTGTTAAATTGTATAAGAAAACAAAGTGATTCTATTTTCAATTACTTATTAGTAATTGATACAAAATATATAGTTTAACATCAGTTTCAATAATTAATGTTAATATTAGGTTGTTTAACATCAATTTGTATCGCTTTAAAAATATTGATACAAAACTATAAATTTACAACGGTTAAATAAATGATGTATCTACTAAATGTTACTAACATCACTTGACAATAATTTACATCACTTAAACAAACGATGTATCTCAAACTTTGTCATTTATCCTACATCAGTGTTAAACATATACTTTTAAACTTGAGTGCACTGTAAATAAAACATACTTCTCAAATAAACATGTTCGTGGGCTTTCATTTTCTAAAGACCATTCGACTTTTATTTTCAAAAGTCCAATAAAGTTCAAAACTAAATGAATGTTTCGGATCTTAAGACGGATCTGGATATCCGGCGGGTTTTGAAATTCTGGGCAGATATTTTATTTTCGGGTATCCAAGATCCACCGATTCCAGATACGGATAGAGAAAACATATATCCAACGGATCAGAATCCGGATATCGTAAAAAATCCGGATATCCAAATCTGTTAACGAGCTATTAGAAATGCTACAATGATTATAAACATTTATAAAATCAGACATTAATATTAACATCGATTAAGCATAAATGATATAAATGTTTAACATCGGTTTTTGTAAATGACACAATATTTAGTATCACTTAAGTAAAACTGACACTAATGTTTACATCACTCATTTACAACTGATATAAATATTCAACATCACTTATTACAAGAGATACTAATATAAGATCATTTAAATTAAGTGATGTATAATTAACATCGTTTTTTACAACCGATGCATATTAAAATCGATTACAACAATCGATACAAATATTTATGTCAAATGATGCAAAATATTTGCATCACCACTTTCAAAGTTATTTATATAAATGATGTAAAACTCATTTGTATCACTTATAACTGATACAAAAATTTAAAATAAATGACACAAAACACACGTTTTTTGTAGTGTGGAGTTTTTAAATGAGAACTATTTTAAAAATATTTTGATTAGAAAACTATTTTGTTATTTATTATTATTTTTGAATAGGAGTTTCTCACTTTGTTTATTTTGCTTTTAAGGGAGAGTTTTTCACTTAGGACATCTCCAACCCCACTCTAAATCCCACACCAAACTCTATTTTAGAGTAAAATAGGTTGTAACACTACAAAAAAAATGTGTGTTTTGTGCAATCCTATTCTACTTTCAACACAAAAATAGTGTAAACTTATTTGTCCTCCAAATATAGAGTAATCTCATTTTCCACTCTATTTTAGAAATTAATTTTTTATTTTGTCCTTATAATTTTAAGTTATTTTATTTTAAGAGCTATAATAATTTATTTGACAAACAAAATTTCAAAATCTTATAATATATTTTTAAATAAATATAATGAAATAAAGTCATAAACTGGTAATAAATTTAAAAAGACATAAAAAACTGAAATTAAAATATATAAGATAAATTTAAAAATTAAAACAACAAGTACTGATTTAATGAGTTAATAATCCCGTAAATTGCTTCCGGATCCATCCAGATTACTAAAATATCGGTTCATTTCTGGAAAAAAATGTGTTACATGACATAATGACAACATGTGTGATTTACATAACATGATAATAGAGGATTAGCGTGATCTCGATGCACTAATTGAAGTCGGAAGAGAAGCTCCAACTTCAGATGTCAGAATAGTCGAAGACAATAATATTCGGTTCCAAAACTTTCTTGCTCGTTTTAGTCAAATTTAAAATAAAGTTGCACATTTTGATTCGACATGCATTTTTTTCTTTTTATATGTGGTATAATATGTTTTATATATTATTATGGTTAATTTGTAATATTATTATAAATTTCTAAAAGTTTTGAAAAAAAGTTAATGGATTAATTTTTAGTTTTTATAAATAAAGTATATTATTAACAATTAATAATAAAGGAATATATATAGTTAAAATACTTTTTTAGAATAGAAAGTAAAGTAATACATTGTAGAAAAGTTCAATTCTATTTTAAAATAAAAGATAATGTAATACATCGAAAATGTTTTTAAAAACCTAATAAAATACTCAAATATATTAAAATATTTATAAAAATGTCACAAGCTAGATGATTGTGGTACTTGTACCTTAGACCGAGGATATCTTTCTTACCATGCAAATATGCCTTTATTTGCGTGCGTGACAGAAGCTTACTCTACTTGGATTTACGTGGGCTACGTCTTTGTTTCTTTTTTCTTTTTCTTTTCTTAATGTGGGCTACTTCCCATTGAGGAAACTTGGATTTTTTATTATTATTATTATTTTTTTTTTTATTTAAAATATAAAGAGAAAGATACAAAAAAAAATAAAAAGACCAGAAACACCCGAATCAAATATCACAAATTCCGACTAAAATAAGTTCAGAATTTCGAGTGACATAGCCTGCAAATTCCGACTAAGCTAAACTCGAAATTTCGAAAGACAAAGCGCGATTAAACAGAAAGCACAAACTTATATAAATAAACGCTCTAAAATGAGAATATGCAAACAACACTACGTACAACTCAAAAAATGGTCTAAATCCGAAAACGGAAAATAATAATCGTTGTATCAATTCACATTTCGCAATGGAAATCTTCTCTTGCCTTCTTGGTTCTAGGCCTGAATATATCTAGCAATAGTTAATTCATAATTGGTCTATATAGGCGTACGTATATATACAACCTAATTACAAAACAATTAATGTCTGTAATCTAACCATATATCGATAAATACTTTTGAAAATGACGAGCTTGATATTTCTATTTATTTTGTTAGAGACGAGTTTAATATTCAGATGAAATAATCCTTAATTCACACATGAAAATTCTTGGTCTTCTAAGTCTCTGAACTGGCTTACGTTTACATACATAATAGATGATATACATTGCACATTTTCACGTCATGTTGTGTGTGTGTTATAGTTGAAGAAAATTGTGGAATAAAACAAAAATGAGGGAGGCTAACGTAACGCCTAACCGTAGCCGGCGATTTCAGATCGCGTACGCCGTGGAATGATAATTTTAAAATTTGTCATTTATCTTACACGTGTCCACAACTCTCGTTGGACACGTCTTTTAGGGTTTCGTATTCCAAACCGATTCTTTACATTTTTGGACATGACCAAAATATATGTTTTGGACATGACCAAAACATATATTGGACATTAACGGTCTAACATATATGTCACGTTTTTGCATATGTACGTGTGCATATATAGAAAAGAGAGTTTTCCCATGATTTGTGCTTGTATATGATGTTCATGTGAAATTTATGTTCTTCTTTCTGGGATAAAGGGCTACATTTATGTTCTCTTCATATTTGTTATGTCTGAACTTCACAATAAATAAGTTAAAGAAAGATATATATATCTAAATATATTTCCCCAAAAGGTATTTAGTCTATATTGAAATTGATATATTAGACCGTTAGTTCTAGACAATTTTATCCAAAGAATCTTATATATTTCATAATTTATAGATATTTATATAAAAAAAAATATTTTCGACTAAGATAAGATATTTGTGAACACATACATTAGTTGGCTAATAATCATTTAGTGTTTTAATTATACTAATATCATAAAATTTGTGAGTTTATAAATGCAGTTTAATTGAAAATGCAACTTTTTGTATTTTTCAATTGTGGTGCAAAATTTTGTGGTACTAAGACGTTCTCTCGGTAAATTCTTTTTTTCTCTGCTTCTTTTTCATCAGGATTAACCGGAGTTTGATGTCGTTATGCACCATTTTTATTTTCTTAAAATGAAATCTTGGAATTTAGTTCAATAGGATTATGAAGCTAACCGTGTATGGTTTACGTTTTTAAGAATATAATTTCGGATCTAAGTATTATCTGTTAGAGTAATATAGCTATAAAGAAAACTGTAGAAAATGGAGGAAAGATGTGTAAAAAAAAAAGAAAATGGAGGAAAGAAAAATGTCCAAAGTGAAGTAAACTTTTACTCCCATAAACAGATTAAACTTTACTTTGGCATTTTTCTTATAAATATAGTAGAAGATATGTGATATGAAAATATACTATTATTTATTATTTAATAGAAGTAGTTAAAAGCAAAAATGAGGTCGACATTTTAGAGTGGTTAGTTACTTGCTTTTGACTACTACAACAAGAAAACTTACTTGTAGTTTATAGTATCCACATATAAGCGGACAGGTTCTGTTATCAATTAACCACACGACAAAAGAGGTCAGTATCCACGTCATCACCAACGCATATTATCCCATGCTACCATGATTTTGGAAATGAGACCTTTTTCCCAAAAATATTCATTCAAATAGTTTTAAATACGGAAATAATCAAAATTATATCGGCTATATGTCCATATTAAGTAGTATATTTAAATTTAAACTATTGAATATTTTAGGTAGTGACTAATTTGTGATAATGAAACTAGAGGTATATGTATCTTTTGTATACAATCCTCCAAGGGGTGGCTATAAGGCATCCTCTATGATAATGTTGTTGACAAAAAAAAATACAAAACTAGACGTATTTAATTATAGGTAAATAAATCAATTAATAAAAATATAAAGATAAAGATAAAAATTCTAAAACAAAATTAGTAATTTAAACTAAAAATTCAATTTTTTTGATAAATATATGTTGTACATTGTAATTGTGTTTATAATTTTATTTTTAAAACTCTTCTAAAATATAAGCAAATGTAGGTATTTACAAAAAAAATTATTATAATATATCATATAATTAAGTACATAACAACTGTTTTATTCAAAAGTCAAATTTTTGATATGGATATATTATATTTTACGGGTGATTTTTTTTATTTGAAGTTTTAATTTTTTTACGAATTTGAAAATATTACATTTTAACCCACGTATACGCAAGACATAATCTAGTAGAATATATAGTGAGTATATAGATTCAATTAAATTACATAGATGGTTAATATACCTATATATAATTGTAAGGGTTTATTTGTTTTAGTTAGTCTTTAATTTATATGCAATTTTACTAGCTAATATAGTATATGAATTTTTTTATCTTGAAATTATGTTTACGTGAAACTTAAAATTGTAAACTGAATCATTTCATATAATACCAATACTAAAAAGAACAAATTTTAGTTTAATTTAAATGATTTATTTATCTAAATGATTTTAATCTCTCTCTTTTTTATAATCTGGCAGAATTACTATGAAATTAGTTTTTGTCAATCTATGTTTTGTTCATACATATAGAAACGGACCACGGATTAAAAATGAAAAAATTAACATGTTTTTCTGATTATCATGAAAGTAGTAAGAATAAAAATTGAAGTGAATGCTTGTTCTAATTGCTAAACTTTAAACCATCTTTCTTAATAGTAAATATTCAAGCTCAAAACTTGATTTCATTTTTTCTTAACAAAATTTTACAGCTAGATTAATTGGCTGATCTATAATTTTTATTAGCAATTTATTCTTTTGTTGGTATATTTATCAACCAGAAGATTTTATACTTTTTAGTAGAAAACGTAAAAACCGATGGTCTAAAATCTTATATCATCAGATTATTTTTTAGGAATAAAAATGGTATGAATTCTATAGTATTGTTGTTTATACATAATATTTTATTGTTTTTATTTTATACAATTATCTATAAGATTAGATCACTAAGAATATTTCTAACCCATTTTCTCATTTTGTTTCACTAAACTGAAGTAATTTTATTTTGGAGTTTTCTTTTCCTCCGGCCAAACTTTAAAATAGAGAAATTCAACTCCAAAATAGAGTTATGACTTAAAAATCTTCAAATGTGAAAAAAAAAAATTAAAAATCCTTACCGTTGATAAAAAATAAAAATCTCTACCGTTGAAAATAGAGTAAGATGGGAGGAATAATAGAGTTTGAAAATGTATATGCAATAGTGTTGGATATGGTTTAATCCGCATATTATTATTTTATAACGTGCGGCCGTGGTCTTCCCTTCAATCAACATCAGTCATTTTTCTGAGATACATTATTCATTGAAAACAAGTTTCACTATCAAAACTAAATATCAAGCAAAATAATGATATTAAATGGTACGCAACAAGTTGACGGGAATTAGACAAATCTTAAATAGTACTAATTTCCTATGTTGGTTCCTCTAATAAAGACATTAAAAAGTTATCCTCTTGTTTGTTTTCTGAATTTGCCCCCACACGGTATCAAGTTACAGTCATTTAAAGTAGAAAATAAAAATATGATGTGACAATGATGAGTTAGATTGTCTGTACCAAACCTGCAAGTTGTAACTGTAATTAGATATTATTAATATTCTTTTTTCTTTTGTTACAGCAAAAAAATTGTTAATATTTATCCAAAGGAAAAGTTATAAATAGTTATATTATATGTCTTCTTTACGGGTTGCAGTTATCAGTTTATGCTTTCTATATAGCTTAGGTTCGTAGGCCAATTCGGTTTATGATTAAACCATGATTACATCTATATAACTTATTACTTTTTCTTATTTTATTCCGAAAATTTTGCTTCCAAATCATCTATTTTTGAATTCCTATACATAACTATATGGTTGACGAAAAAAACGTAATTTTTTTCATGGCCATCGAAATTATTTTTTACGGTTAGACGTTTTGCCATCGACAAGAAAAGAAGAAAGAAACGTAACTATATGTTTCTTTTTGCATTTATTATTCGGTTTTTTTTCACATTCCCTATAACTAAAAAATTATTATATTTCTAATTTTAGTTATCTAATATTTCCTTTGTTTATTTTATAAAATGGTTTATACATTTTTTTTTGCTTCACAATATATGATGTTTTGAAAGAAAAAATCAAATTTCTAAGCAACAAAATAAATTTATACACTTTTGTGATTAAAAAATATTTTTAGTTAGATATTAAGTTATGTTTTTAATGAAAAAAACACACAAAAGAGAGATTAATTAGTTTCTTAAACTTTGTGTTTTTAGCCAAAACATACATTATATTATGAAAGAGAGAAAAAGTAAAATAAATTGGATATATATTCGGTAGCTTAATTTTACCAGTTGATCTTGGGAAATTCTTGAAAAATTAGTAATTGACCATATCTTGAATTCAAGTTTTGATTTGTAGTATAGAAGAATGTGTTTACCATGTACTCGTTATTAGTCCAAGGAAATCAGTTGACTTAATTTCTTGAACAATAAAAGAACCAAAATATTTGGAGGTTGGAGATGAGCATGTTGAAATTTTCTTTCTGCAATTAATATTGTTTAATATAAATAGGAAGTGTTCAAAATAAAATAGTCATGATAATCTTATAATTTCCATATACGTCTGCAAATCTGAAACACAGTGTTGATTCTTAGAACGAAGTCATTATTTATGTACCACTTTATTTGAAGCCTACATTATTTTTAGAACGGAGTCATCAATGGACGAAACCGTTTAATCCTCTACACCGTAAATCAATTTTGTGTATACCTAGTAAGAATCAAAATACATTTGCATAAAAAAAACATACAAAAAAATAGAATGACCACTTTGACAAAAAGAAAGAAAGAATGACCACTATTTTGAACTAATTTCAAAATTTTGTAACTTAAAAGTCCATTGAAGTCTTAAGCAATGTATGTATGGCTAGTAGTAAGGTTGGCTACACTAGAGTAACATTTTGTGTAGATTCAAAGATCCTCTACTATGCCCTCACGCGAGCAACAGCATTGAAAAACAATATAGTTGGAGGTATTACGTCATTTGACTCATTTCCATACCTCTCAAATGTAATGAAATTAGCTAAACCTTCTTATTATTTTAATTTTTATATTTTGTAAAATGGGGAGGTAATCAAAATTCTGATCGTCTATCTAAAACAGCATGAACTTAATCCTCTCGGTACATTAGCATCCTAGTCAATGCTGTTTTTGTCAAAGATTAAGACGTATATATTGTGATATCTACTATTATTTGTAAAAAAAATTTACTAAAAATTTAAATCAAAAATATATATCTAAAATTACAATGTGTTTTGTCTGAATTTTTAGAATCAGATCATCAAGCAGTAGCCGAAGACAGAAACAAAACGAAAAAAGGAATCTACTTTAAAATGGGGTCACGTACCAGGAGGTATTGTATGAACAAGTACGGACGGTGTTCATTATTTAATATTGCTTCCAGAAAATAAAGGAAGAAAAAGGGAACGTAAATAATTGATCCCAATCATTTCTATCAATGTCTCTGTATATACATTTTTTAATCGTTTACATTACAACCCACGCAATTTCTCTATGTAGATTTTATTTAGAGAAATTATGCATAGAAAAATATAAGTTTTGGATACAATTTTAATTCATTAAAGCTATGTGAGTCAACTTTTATTTGAATGCCCCCACAGTCTTGGGCTTAGTAAGTAAAGTCAACTCTTAGATTGAATTTTTAAGAATGATTAATACTAATTGAAAATTACACTTTTGAAACAAGTAGACTTTGATTTTCACGGCAAGCAAAAGTGAAAGTTGCAAAGTTTCGAATTGTTTACCCGTGAGTTTTTATTAATTTCTTCAAATCTAACTAAAGCAACCGAGTACGAGACAGAGAAAACAAACAGTTGTTCGAGGTAACTCGAATCTTATAAAGTGATAACTGATTTGCTAATTTGCTAGCAAAGAAGCCGATTTAACTAGAGAGTCGACCAAGTCCATTAATTAATTAACTTTAAAACTTAATTATCAAACAAAAAAACCCCTACAAAATTAATTAAGAAAAAGTAGAAATTTCGAGGAAATATATAGAAACTAACTTAAATAATACCAATATAATTAGGCTCCACTATTACAAAAATTAAGATTTCAATAAAAACATGTGTACCAGTAAATTTTTTAATGTCAACTTATGTGTACAAATAAATATCCTGATAAATATTTTTTTATGTTATAGATCACGTTAGTAGTATTAGAAAATTAATTTCAAGATATTTTCACAGTAAAAGGAGTAAGAAGTCAATAAATAAATAAATAAAGAGAGATAATGACGTTCGACCTAACTAATAAACAAAAATCTTGACAATATGTTAAAAAGAAATATAAAAAAATCTTGACAAGTAACATTAAATAGACAACAATCAATAAAAATAGAAACAGCTGAGACGACAAAAAAAATACGAAAAGAAAAAAATGAGAAATGACCAAAAAATAATAGGGATGGATTATCAATTGAATTATAAATTGAAGTAAACGTAAGGATATGGGAAAATAAATAAACAAATAAAAACAGAACAGTGGGCTTGTCAAAGCGGTTTTGATCGAAACCAGGGACTTCCTCAGTAGTCGTGGCTCGTAAGATGCCAGTTGTCACACCATATTATTTTATTTAGTCTTTTTTTCAGGAAAAAAAAAGAGTATTTTATTTTAATTATATGGCGTATTAATATTCATATGCTCATATGCTATTTTTAGTCAATGTCTGGTTGCTGTCGAGTTTTACTTAAATAAACAAATTGCATTGGGACGCATACTTCAGATAAGATAAAGGATGAATATGTAAATAGCCCTCTTATATATTTGCTATTTTAAGAAGATATTTCTATTTATAGAATATATATACAAATGATTTATTTAGATTTTGGAGCCATGATTTACCACAGTATTTTTTTTTGTCAACAAGAATGACTCAAACGAACCACCCCGACAAAATATTATTTACAAACGATTTATTACTATATTTATATCGAATTAATCATCAACTATGTCTACCGATTTAACACAATAATTAATTCGATATCCTTGTGAAACATAAATAAAAAATGGTACTATTTGAATTGTGAGTGCTGACGCGGCAAATCGGGTAGAAGTAGATATCCAGCTCAGAACAAACATGTGATTGGCTGATGCATATTAAAATCACGATTAAGTTTTTAATTATTGATTGATTGATAGATCAAAGCTAATACAGTACTGTAGTTAGTTTAAATGAACTTCCAACCACTAATCTTATCCTCTTAAATTAATGGTGTTGTTCAGCATGCCCACCGCTCATATTTTATTTTTATTTTTTTACAGTCTAATTTGAATTTTATTATATTGGATAGACGGAATATATATTAGTTATTTAGTATGTGACATCAATTAGATTTACAGAATCGAATAGATGTAAAATGTAAAATATAAAACCCTTTTAATAGTCGTCCACTGTTCAAAATTATACTGCAGCTTTCGTGTGTGTTTTCAAAACATTGTTTTAGCTTATGCATTTTGCATATTGTGACATAATCTTATTATTTCACATGATATAAATTTTTTTAACAGATTTCTTCTTCAAATATTTACTAAAGTTGAAAATCTAAACAAACATACATAAATATATTTACCTTATAACCATTGTAAAATATTTGAACTAAGTTATGTTTTATCTCAATTTCTTTTTGACTTCATAGTTTAACCTTTTTACTATATGTACCTCATATTATGAATTGTTGTATATTAGAAAAAAGTTCATAACGAATCATACGCATGTAAAAAAAGGGGAAAAATCTCAAATCAGAATTTGATTAATTTTCGGAAAATCACATATTGAAAAAAATAAAGATTAGTACTTTTTGTCAACGGGTTAGTTTATGCAGAACTCCACATTTTAATATCTTGATGATTGTGATTCATGTTTTGACTTTATAATGAAAGTACAATTAATTATAAAACAAAAATGGAAGACATCTGGTTTTAGGTTTAAATATGGTAATGCAAAAAAGCGTACGTCATACGTACAACGAAAGGACGAATCAGAATAACAAAGCCAGCTCATTGACGAAAGAAGACAAATTGATCACATTTGTTAGTCAATAATTAATTCTGTATTAAAACAAACACTCCAAGTCCACATGTCGAAAGATGAATCCGCAATATGGAAGAAAATAAAAGACAAGAGTCGTTTTGACTCTCTCCACTTGGAGATAGTCAGATAAAAACTTGGATACGGGTGATATTTTAATCTTGATCAACGGATAAATTACCATGTTTTAGAAATGTATTGTACATAACAACTAGTCCGTTTTTATCAATCTACTCAGAATTTTTGTTTACTCGGTAACCATTTCACTAATTTTCACTTTTTCTGATTTTCAGTTTAATTAGTGCATAAAGCAAATTGTTATACCAGCGATTTAAGATCCAAATATGTTGATTTTACGATTATAAACTCTATTTTTGGGATTGCAAAATAAATTCTAATATTAACTTGGTTGATTTTCAGAAAAAAGAAATACTAAAAGAGATGATTAGCAAGATTTGGTTAGGAAAACTAGAAAAAGAAAAAACCGAACTATTTTGGTATCGTGTATAGTTCCAACTAAGATACATGATTAGCAATATTTGGTTTGATAATTCTTAACAAAAAATAATAACATTGTAGACCAATTTTCATTATAAATAATGAAAGCTATACTATATTTTCGTTTTCAACTTTGAAAAAGTGATTTTGCTTTTGCAATAGACGTGCCAAAATAAAAGTAGAAACACTCCAAACGTCATTTATCTAGTAAAATTAGTTTTGGTGGTGTTTTATGATTTGCTATGCAGAAGTTCTATTCACCTATAAAATAATACTGCTTTATTACCAGCAACAGTTTCATTCCATTGAGGAATCTCAATGCTATTTAGCCACCAAATTTCAGCAGTTTCGTTCCTAACCCACATTTCAACAATTCCATGGCCATTTCTCAATCTATCCACAAGTCTATAGTCACAGCCGCTGTTGCGCACCAATGCAATTTCCCCTTTGTAATTCACCAATTTCCAATGATGACCCATTTTGACTTTCTCAGGTACTTCAATGACACTAAAAATTTCAGTTATCACATTGAATCTCATTACCTGAAAATGAAATTTGTCACTAGGCTTGGATTTGAACTGAGCTCCATAATACACAACATCTCCTATAAATAGTCCGTCAGTAATATCTGGTAAATGATCATGATCACATGTGATCAGTCTCCAAGATTCTTCATCCGGTTTCGATCACACCGTGAAAACCTGATATTCCTTAGTTACTTTTGGCCGCTTAACATCTCCAAACATTGTTAACGTTATACATAATACCTTGAGTACATCCCTCCCTTTATTGTATCCGAAAAACACTACTCATGGTCATGGATGCTCCTTCAGACGCTTGGATCTCCGATAAAGGCATAAACTTTTTCAAACTCGGATTGCACACAATCTTATTATCTTTTCTATGATTGATCAAGCTTCAGATATGTTGAAAAATCCCAAAAACTGGTGCTGGTGCTGGTGCTTCCAAGGTATGCATCTGTTGTTGACTAGACAACAACAATGGTTCCTCCGTTTGATAAATAGAGTGAAAGATCTTCCCAAATCCAATGTACATTTGGCGACAAACAACAGTCGAGGCCTTGTCATCGAATGGGACAAGTATTCTTCTCTGAATTCTTTCGAAAGTGGCCCATTTGTTTGATACACACATGCATTTCGTTAAGAACTTCAAAGAAAACCGTAACAAGATCTCCATTTGGACCTCTTCGGGAAATGCTTTCAAACTTGAATTCTCCATTTTTTTTTGGTTCTTCTCTACTGTATTATGCGTTCCAAACAAAAGCACACATGTGCTATATTTATAGAAATTCTCACAACTTGTTACCAAAGTTGTGCATAGGTTATTTTAGTTTAACATATAACTTGTTAATCTTTATTTCTACTTTATTAAGTTTCATCTTAAAACGAAAGAAGAAATTTTAGTTCCACACATAAAAACTTACTCAAATTATTGGCCAATTAGTATAGAGATTATGGGATACAATGCATGAAAGTGACATATTCTCTTTCATCGTACCTAAGCCGCACGGAATCGGAATCAGAAGCGGGTACGCGGAACAGAAGTGTTTGGAAGAGGAGAAACAAATATTTTCAAAAAATTAGAAAACGGGTACGCGTTGGAAGCGTGTTTAAATATATATATATATATATATATATATATATATATATATTTTAATGAAACATTAAACATATATCATATTAAAATTATATAATTAACCACACAAATTTGATATATTTAATTTAAAATTCACTAAATAAAAATCAAATAGTCTTTTTTCTACAGCAAATAAAATTTTATAGTTCAAAGTCAAAATTTAGATCACTCTCTTCATTCTAATTTTTCTTAATTCTTTCAAACAAAATCATTTTAAATGTTGTGTTGTCCATTAAACACAATTAAGCTCAAGTGTCTCAATTATTACTTAATTCAATTTAGTTAATCAATTCCATTATTGCTATATTTATAGTTTTAAAAATAAAATACAAAGATTAGTATACAAAAGGTATAAATCGCCACACTAGTTTGAGTTTTTCTTGTACAATAAAACTATCCAACAGAATCTTTTGTTTTTATTTATTTCTGAAAAAAATTTAAATTTGGAAGTGTAAGCTTCCAAAAGAGAATCGCACGCTTCCAACGAGTTTTAAAAGTCGAATTTTTGGAGGCACCACGGAAACGAGATTCCGAAACCTTTCGAGAGCTTCCGATTCAGACTTCGATTCTGAAGCGGAAAGCAGACCTCTGATGAAGATTTTGTGCTTCCTAGCATCGTACACATTTTAATAGTTTAATTCTTCGAATATGTACAATTGAATTACACCTCAAAATATACTAGATGATATAATTCACACTAATTATTAGTAATTTCATGAGAAAAAGATGTCACACATCGAAACTTGCTAATATATATTCATGAAAAATTAGCATATTCTCTTTCAGCAAACAAGATCTAGTAGTTTAATTTTTCGAATACAATTGTCACACAGCAAACACGATTTAGTAGTTTAACTATTCGAATACAATTGTCACACGTCAAAATATAGATGGTAAAATTCACATTAATTATTTGTAAATGTATGAGAAAAAGATGTCACACGTCAAAATTTGCTATTATTTATGGCAAATTATTAGCAGAATGATTAAATACTAATTGCAAATACTAATTGCAGGAAAGAAGAAAAAAGGTGTCAAACGTCGAAACTTACTAATTTTTATGACTAAATTAGCAGAGAGATTTTGATGACAAGGGTGACTTGAAAGTTTTTCTTTCATCGTACACATCTAGTCCTCAATCCACAAAATCAATTCAAATATAGAAACACGTTTTAACTTTTTAAAGGTATTCACTTTAGTTTTCTTTTTACACATTTGTTGAAAGGGAGATTTCATGCACATCAGACCCGTATCTGATCCAATGCAAATGGTGCTTTTGCACCGGGGTAAAGCCTAAATTCAAAAAAGTATAGCCTTAATTTTGTTTTTTTGGTGAGAAAATGCTTTGATTTTTTTCTTAATCTTAAAAAAACTTACAAAAATTTTGTTTCAGCAATTATGCAAGTATACTTATTAAAACTTAATTAGTATTTGCCAATATTCTTTTAAATTTCTCTATTTTCTATCAGCTGGTTGCTCGTTGTGGAATGACGATTGTTTGGTTCATGGTGGGATTTAAAATTGAATAAAATGATGTAATGTTATTATTAATATTAAGTATATTATTCAGAGTGCTACCAATCAGCCTACTATTGGTTAACGTGCTTGAGCCTTGAAGAGTTACAAAATTGCAGCCAAGGTTCTAACTACAAACAGACTAGTCGATGGACACTTTTGAGACAGAGACTCCTTATTTTTGTAGAAATATAACTTGTTATGAGATGCTGGCCAAGAGTAACGGTGTTGTAAAATGAAGGCATTGGTGTTGCCTTAACGTTGAGGCTTTTCCTGAATTGTTTCATTTCAGCTTCTGCCCTTTGCTGCATCAGTAATGTTATAGACATCTCATGTTTAAATTTCAAAGAGACAACATGGTGCTGATGATGAATGATACCTGTGTTTTGGTCAGAACCTGGTTTGTTTCTGTTTTTTCTTAAGCATGTATTTTCTCCTCAGGTTTCATATAGAACTGATAATATTAAAATCCATATGATCCTCATATATAATCTCATACAAAAAATGAACCAACGACTCAAGCTCTTGAAATTTAAGTGTGTACTTATCACGGATAAAGCTGTGAACGATGATTATTTCATTCTAAATATAAACTAAGAGATGATTATAATCCACGATTAGCTTGTTGTAATCTTCGGAGTTTTTTTAATTTCTTTTAATTTATATTCTTTATAAAGAAAATTCTATTTTATTTATTGCAAGTATGTTACGTTCTTCTAGTTTTAAAACGAGACATTAACATATAAATTTTTCGCAACAACTAAAAAATAAAATAACAAACTGTAATGATCAATGGTAAGAAGTGTTAGCATACACATATAGATATATGATCTGAAATAAAAAGGAACGAAAGTTCAAATCTTCGTTCGAACTTCAATTACAGGAATGTAGAAGTTTCAAACGTTTGGTTACAGCATTATTGTTGAGCTTTTGCAATATACGCAGCAAAGTTGGAAGTTTTTGAATTAACACTAAAGGGAAGTTGGACAGGAATCATCAACAAGAGAGAAAGAAGAGTAAAAGTGTGTTTTATTTAAAAAGAAGTTATATGTTTCTTTTTTAGAGTAGGCAAAAGCAGAAGTGGTCTTGAAATCGAAATTGTAGTGTCCTCCTCTTATTGCAATTGTGTTCTTTACAACTGCTGCTCTCACGAATGGGTACGAAAGCAAGTTCCCAAGTGACACATTCACAGCTTCCTGCATAAGATAACACAGATATATTAATTAGCATTTGTCTCTCTTATTGTTGAAGGTTGAGCCTTTGATCAAACCTGCAACAAGAAAAGAAGAAATCAACGAGATGAGCAAAAGAAGAATCAAAGAAAAGATTGGAAGCAACAGCTCACGTTGAAGAAGAAAAAGTTGTTGAAGAAGGAGCAAGAGTCAACGACAAAACAAGTCGAAGTATAAGTTGGGCTTGTTGTTTTACAATAATAAGTAAATTGGGTTAATTGTTTAGTTAGGTACAAATCACCACAAAATCTCTGTTATATATTTTCTAATAAAAATATGATAACTGTAACTTTCTCTTCATCAATAAATGTAAATATTGAATTGAAGATGTTTCCTTTTTCAAAAAGTCTTTTGCAAGGCTTTTTGATTATGTGAATGAAGAAAAGCAATAAGAGAAATAAAGTTTCGTAGGTTATATGTGTGGTTTCCTGCTCTTTAAGACGGGTGAAAGAGAGCATTTAGAAAGATTCTAGATGGAACATTTCTATAGTGAAGTTATTGGTTGCGTTACAATCTATTGAAGAGTTTTTCTATTAATTATTTAGTTAGGGCTAATGAATAGTCCGATATATGAGGGTTTTTTCGTCGTAGATGATGCATCAATTTTCTATTGAGCGACATGATACTTCTTTTTGGGGTCATGCACCTCTCAAACTCAATATTGAATAAATGATAGATGTTATCAGAGCAGAAGATTGTAACTCCCATTTCGTCAGCAAGTTCACGAGCCTCTGTAGTCACTTTCACGTCAAAAGCCAAGATCGTAGCAAATTCCTTTTTCTTCTCGAGCATCTCTCCAGCCTTCATTTTATCCTTCTTATGCACAGCCCCTACGCCAATACCACTGACTGGTATATTTACTTTTTGGGACTTCAAGAATTCAAGCAAAGCTTCTATTGACCATAATGTAGACGCTTTTACATAAACTCCTTCACCATTTTTGTCAATCCTGCCCATAACTGAGTCCATATCTTCCATAACCAACTCCTTAATTGCATTGATGAAGTAATACAGAAAACAAGTGTTATACCTAAAAGAGAAATGAAAGAGACCTGTACTTTGTCAACATATGTAAGTTTCTCAACCATTGTTTTCTGAGCCCATTGCTCCAAAAACAGAAAGAGATCTGGGATCCCTTCCCCTCTGAAATATCAAGAACCAATAACTTGCATGTTACGCTATAAATTACAGAGATTCATACCTAAAAGCACTAGTGGGAACAATACTGAAAGTTTCTCCCATTTCTATATTCTTGTGATAAAGCTCAGTGTTAAATCCTTACTCCTTGAATTGGGTTATAAAAGCAGTTTCAACGGTTAAGAAACTCTTTTGAGTTTCAATAAATCCTTACTCCTTGAATTGGGTTATAAAAGCAGTTTCAACGGTTAAGAAACTCTTTTAAATTAAAAATATTAATATTTTAATTATTAGAAATATTGTACCAATAAAAAGGAGACAAGTCAGCACAAGAGTTTCTTAAGATGGGGCGAGAGTAGGGGTGGCAGACGGGCCAGCCCGTGACCAAACGGACCGACCGCAACGAGCCTTCTAATTTTCGATGACCAAACGGACCAGCCCGTTAACGACCGCGGGTGATAATATTACGCCCATGCCCGCCCCGCAAAGCTATGCGGTTTAGCGGACCAACCCGCAGTCTTTTGTTGAAATGCTTTTGTTGAAAGTGTAAAGTTCCTTGTGCTTCTGCTGTAACACTATCTTTGGTCTTTTGACCAAGAGAGAATCTTCTCTGCAACATCTCATCGTGAAACAGAAATGCCTATTTTAAGTTATCTTGAAAATCAAATCCATTGACTTCTTTTTACCAAACCAATCTCTCTTTTTACAAAAAGCAGAAGACACAAAACTTTGAAAGTGTAACCTTGAACATAAAACTTAAAACACAAAACAGAAGACACATAATTCACTTTCAAAACTTGAATCTGCAACACCTTTTTCAAATAGCAACACCTTTTTCAAATCATAAATTCTTTTCCACCTAGTCAGAACAATGAAGCTAAGACTGAAGATACACTTGTACCTTCGACTGTTCAGCCGGTTAATGGACCACCTGTAGTTGTTCCGGTACAAGCTGATGAAATAAAAAAACCTTTAACACCTCCTAAAAGCATTGCTAGTAAGGTGGGATTTTGTGAAAATGAGTCCACAAACTATTCTCAAGAATTGCAAGAGCAAACAGATTGATTGGCATGTACCACCAAGTATACCATTCTTCAGATTTCCATCCCATTGACCACTTATGGAATAAGCTGAAAGTGAATTTTCAGGGATGTTTCATTAGTTCACTTCTATTTTGGTGGTTATTCAGGTCTCATTCTAATGCCTAGTTTTCTGCAGGAGTAGAACTTGACGAACTATGGAGAGTAGCTACTGGTGGTAATAGCAAGGAGGCTGATGTTCAGAGAAACAGAAACCGGCGAGAAAGAGAAACAACATATCAGTCTCTTCAAACTATACCGTTGAACCCTGAGGAACCATGGGACAGAGAAATGGACTTTGATGACAGTTTGACCCCTGAAATTCCGTCTCAACAGCTACCAGAAGAAAGTTTAATCACCTTGAACATAAAACACAAAACAGAAGACACACGAGTCACTTTCAAAACTTAAATCTGCAACTCTTGAAAATAAAACAAAAAACAAGATGTCTATAAAATAAGAAAACAAATGTTAACATAAAAATACTGAATTACTAAAACATAAACTTAAAACTTGAACTCGAACTCAAACTCAAAGAAGAACATAAACATCAAACTGAATTACTTAAACTTAAACACTAAACTAAAGTACTAAACTGAAATTGAAAGCTGAAAATCTGAATCTTAAACTCAAAATATCTTTTTATCAATATCAAGCTTCATCATCAATGATTGAATTGATAGTAGGTAATGTCTCATCTTCATCAAATTCTTCGTCCTCCTCTACATATGTCACACAAAAGTTACAAATTAATACATACTTTAAGATTGTTTAACTGGAAAAATTATAAAAATTATTTGCTTACCATTTTCATATGCTTCAAAACCCTTTAACCAATTGCGGCTGCATATTAGTGCTTGAACATTTTTTGGGAGAAGACGGTTTCTATACTTGTTCAAAACTCGACCTCCAATGCTGAAAGATGATTCAGCGTCTACGGTCGTGATTGGGATACTAAGAAGGTCACAAGCCATAGACGCCAGTTCTCTGTAGCGTTGAGAGTTATCTTTCCAATATTTCAAAATATCTAATCTCTCAAAATTCCTCACGTCTATAGGCGGATCATCTAGATACATTTCTAAAGAAGTCTTTCCATTACTAACAACCGTTTCTTTGCGGAAAGCAAAAAATTCCTGCAAATTTATCAAACAATTTCAGTATGTGAACATAAAAAAATAACTTGGACTTATTTTTAAAAAATCTTCACATTTCTCAAAAAAAAATCATACAAGAACTTTGTTGATTAGCATAAGAGACGTAACATATGAAAAATCTAAAATTTTGTTGACAACATAAGAGAAGTATACTTTAAAAATGGTTGATAACATAAAAGTTAGAAGGTAAAAGACGTAATAGCATAAGAGTAGGCCAACATAAGAGACTTAAATCTAAAATTTTGATTTTAGCATAAGAGACGTAATAGCATAAGAGAAGTAATAAACATAAAATCACAATTGACGTAATAGCATAAGAGACGTAATATCAAAATCTTAAAATCAATAGCATAAGACTAAGAGACGTAAAATTTTGATTACTTACATCATAATTGCTAAAACTTCCTTTCCTTCCTTCATTCTCATCTCTTTGTTGATTAGTTTCACGTGTTTCTGTAGAAGGTGACTCAAAAATGTAGTTGTTCTCATATGATTCAAACAAAGTGTTTAGTTTACCTCGTAAATGTGCAATCTTTCTCTGAGAAGAACTCTTGTCAAGCTTTGCAAAACAAAATTCTGCAAGTGTTAGCTTTAACCTTGGATCAAATACCGTAGTCATTGCAAAGAGATCACTTACTTCTTCCCAATACTTATCAAACTTCTCCTTCATCGGGACAATCATTTTTCTGATAATTTCATCTTGATTACGCTCATTCGCTACCAACCAGTTTTTGATCTTCCAAACTTGCATGAAATACAAGTTTGAAGTCGGATATGTTGAACCTGAAATCAGATTAGTGATCTCATCAAAAGGCTTCAAAAATTCACAAATCTGCTTCAATCGGTGCTATTCATCTTCTGTAGGGTGAAAAGTATACATTTTCCCATCAATGACTTTGAGATTACCAAAGGCAGCACGATACTTGACAGCTCTATCAAGCATCTTGTAGGTTAAATTCCATCTAGTTGTCACATCCAAAATCAAACCCGCCTTGAGCTTTAAACCAACAGCTTCCACACATTTTGCAAACAATATCTCATGTTTTCCAGAAGCTTTAACATATTTGATACTCTCTCTGATCTTATGCAATGAATCACCTATATCTTTCAGCCCGATTTGAACGATGATATTGAGAATATGTGATGTGCATCTCACATGAAAATACTCTCCTCCACATAACAAATCACTCCGCAACATAAGCTGAGATTTCAGAATATCTTGCATTGTGTCATTGTTAGTAGCATTGTCTAACGTGATGGAGAACACTTTTTTTTCAATTCCCCAGTCCTGAAACTTCTCAAGAACCTCCATTGCTAAGTGCATACATGTATGTGGAGGCGGTAAAGCACAAAACGCAAGAATCTTGTTATTCAATTTCCAGTTTTTGTCAACGTAATGTGCTGTCAGACACATGTATCCCTCCTGAGTGATCGCAGTCCACAAATCGGAAGTGAAGCTAATCCGGTCAGGAAGATGAGCTAATTGTTTCTTTAAATTTTTTGTCTCATTCTCATAGAACTTATAAACATCTGCTGCAGCTGTGTTCCGACTTATAAACTTTACATCCGCGTTCAAATATTTCCAAACTGCTCTAACTCTCTCATATTCAACATAAGCAAATGAAAGATCATGCTGAATGATACACTTAGCGACCATTTCACGGAAAATCAGAAGATCTATCTTCCTAGCTTGTAATTTTGCCTCTGAATTGACCATCATTTGACTAATATCAGCATTCCTAAGTCGAACCTTACACTTTGTACCGTTTTGTGTGAATTATACGCATAATCTGCCTTGCAGTGATTGCATTGCGCTCTTTCTCAATTTTTCCCTTGCTATCAGTCTTAGTGATCACCGTAAAATGTTCCCAGCAATTTGCATACTGCTTTCTCTTCTTTGGTTTTGTTGCTGATGACTTTCCTATTTCGTCTTCTTCATCATCATCATCAATATCTATTGCAGGTCTTTTGTGAGACTTAGATGCTTCTCCTCCATCAAACGTACGTCTTTTGTGTTCAGCATTTGCAGCGTTGACAAATCTTTGAGTCTCCAAGTCTATCGATCTCAAATCACAAGATTCATGTAAATCCTGTAAAGAAACAAGACCAAATAACCATTAGTCCTATCAGAATCCTGTTCAACGTCAGGTTTGCAAACAGATGTGACTTGTTTGAAACTTGTGCTTCTTGATCAAACATTGAATCGTCAGGATGTGAACTTTCTCAGAGCAGCGGAACTTACAGTTCTTTTTATTATGTCTTTTATCTGATATTGTGCAAAAACTTATCTCATAACTAAATCTCTTTTGAGTTTTGAGCACTCAACTTCTATAGGATGTCGGATTGTCACATGTATCACCTACAATGCATGTTGCCTAGCTAGTAGCTCTCTCGCGTCTTGCCCGTTTCCTTCAAGATCCTCTCGTTTTGTTTCACTAATCAACGTCTTGCCCGTTGCGTGAACCCAATTGCAGAAAATTTGATCCAAATTTCTTTTCACCTTCTCCAATTGAGGTCTCAACTTCATCTTCCAGCAGTTAAAGGATAGTAAAAATAAAGGGGAGGGGGGGAAAAGAGAGAATCCGTAACTCGAAAAGAAGAAGAAAGAGTGTGGTAAGTAAAGGTTTTTTCGATTTTGATTTAGATCGATTCTTCTTTCAATTTTGATGTCCATTTCGATCGATTGAACATTTGAACAATTGAACTTGATGAACAACATCTGTATTTTGATTGCGAGCTAAAAAAAAAAGGAAGATCAAGCGGGTCACCCGCTAACCCGCAGTCCTTAATGGGTATTACATATTTAAACCGCAGACCAAACGGACCGATTCCGCTAGACCCGCCTTTTTTGGGCTTCGCTAGATAGGCTCATACCCGCTCCGCTATGTGACTAAATGGGCTATACCCGCGGGCCTATGACCCGATTGACACCCCTAGGCAAGAGTATCTCAAACAAGAACCAGTTCTTGTGTCTCTCTCCTCTTTTTCATTTTTTCTAATATTTTAATATTAAGAACCTCTATAAAAACCCACCGTTGAAGCTGCCCTAATCTGCAATACCGAGGAAACAACATAATTTTGTACACCAAGTGATAGCTCAAACTATACTGCATACATAAGAAACTCTAAACGTATAACTTACCCTAGTGACCATCATCTTAAATTCAATTCTAGTATCTTTAGTTTGCTATCTAATTGTCTTCACGAAAGGAGCATTCTTGCTGGTTTCCATCCAGATAGCAAATACACCTGTAAGCCTTAGGTTTTATTTCCCATACACAAGTACTTGAAACAGAGAACTAAAATTCCATCCAAACAGAATGACAAGTAGTCTCACCTTATTCAATGCAACAATGAACTCTGTATTCCTCACTCTCAAAAGATTTAGCTAGAGATTCTATGGTTTGTGGCTTTAACCCATCCATTATGTTAACCACCACAACTGCAAGGTCACACCAACTTAAAGCTCTTGACCGCAGATTCATAAAGGACTCGTGGCTAGGTATATCAATAACTATTAGACCTGGCACCTTGAGTTTTGCATTTGCATTGGCTTTCAGTTCCCTGGCCCTCTCTCGGATATTTTCCGCAGGGAAATATGTTGCACCAATCTGCTGAGTTCTACCTCCAGCCTTATCTTCCCCTCTGATGCAATCCAACAACTCTTCTGTACCACTATAGTAATGACCCATGATGCAGCAAATGGGAGAGCGCATATTTTCTTCACCCTCTATTGATTCACTAGAAGCTAAGCCTTTACCTTTCTCCTTCCCAGTGATAACAACTTTCTCTTCCTCAGCTTTAGGCGTCTCTTCTGTACCTATGGAGTATTCATCATCTCCACCTCGAGCACTTGGCTTGTTCAGACTCATTTGTCAATATCAGGGTTGGCTCCAAGGTTTCTTACAGACTCTGATCTTATATTATATATAAGTAGATGAATAGGTGGAGGATAATTAAATCACTAATAATAATTATAGTTACAGCTGAAATATATCATTTAGAATTGATTAGAAAATATATAAATTTTGACAATTGTATATATACGAATATACTGTTAAAACTGAATAAAAATAATAGTAGTCAACCATTTAATATTTTCAATTAATATAAAACACATCTCATATATAATAATTTGTAAACGATCTTATCTTATATAAGTAGATGAATAGATTGAGAATAATAAATCAGTATTAATCATAGTTATAGTTGAAATATATAATCTAGAATTAATTAGAGAGTATATAACTTTTTGACAATTGTGTAGATATGAATATATTGTCAAAATTGAATAAAAATTACAATATTAAAACAATTTTTTATAAATTAATTTAGAACACATCTCATACATAATAAAAGATTATTTAAAAAAAACATTTAAATTTTAATTTATTAAATGGTAGGCCATTAAAAGATATGAACTAGAAAAGTAAATATACATTTGTCTTTCAATTAAGTTGAATATCTTGCTTTTCTTTCAAACTTTTAACTACTAGATTCTCATGAAAATGTTTTCTTTCTCAATCTTTTTAGTTAAAACATGTATTTTTTTAACATATTAAATAAATAAAAATAAAACTAAAATATCTACAATTCTTTCAACATATTAGATTAGTATTTTAATATATTATCTTACTTTTTAGCATATTAAATATTAAAACTGAAAATAATTCCAAAGATCAACCTTAACAAAATTTACATTAACTATAATTTTTGTATCAAGTTTCAATTATAAAATCAAAATTTAAATTTAAATTAATTTTAAACATAAGTAAGCCTAGCACGAACAAATTATATTCAGGGATTCAAAGGATATTACGAGGAAATTATGTTAACAATATAGGGGAAAAAATAATACAATACGTTTTGATACAGTAATAATGATTAATCAGAACCTTCCGAGTTATTTTAAGGGGTTTGAAGCTCATTCTTATGAGAAGTTATATTCGATCATTTCACTGTTCAGCTGTCTTACTATTTATTTGATATACAGGTCAAATCCAATGTAATAATTTTAAATTAATTGAAAACAGAAAATGTAGTATCATGTATCTATGTTGAATAACAAAAGTAGAGTCAGTGACATTTAGAGATTTTCATATTTGGCATAACTCATTGCCACAACACCAATGCCCATCTAAAATCAAATCTCTCTCTTTTTCTTTTTCTTTTTGGCTAGTTGAAATTAGAGAAGTTGGAATGACCAACTTAAGTTGATTCAACCCGTTTTAAACTCACCCTGATATAGCCCTAGTTGTATATGGTACAGAGAATAAAACCATATAGACATTGATCTTTTAAAATGTGTAAAACATTTTATTGAACTGATTTGTCTTAAGATAACAAACCTATGTCTTCCACTCATCATTTAAAAACGAAAAAAAATTATCTAAAATCTAGAGTTATTGATTATATTTCATAAGCAAGCTTAAGCAATGTAAAAACCACTATATACAGTGACATGATATGTAACAATCTCAAAATCATAAACCGAAACCGAATCTGTCATTATAACGCCATAGATAGCTTCACAATACACAATAAGATTTCATACTAATCAAGTTTCAATTATTTCAACTCGAACCAGCCATCTCTAACCGACGAAAGTCAACTTACATAATGTTAAGGGCTTATTTGAAACACTGGTCAGTCCAGAGAGATTCAAAGAAGAATTTTAACTAGATCACTTCCACTTCTTGAACTTACCTCCTCCAAACATTCCATGCTTCCCATGCTTGAACTTTCCGTGCTTTCCATGCTTTCCATGCTTAAACTTTCCATGACCATAACCATAGCCATGACCATGACCAAAGCCGTGACCATATGCAGCATGTCCATAAGGGCCGTGAGAGCTGTGAGCTATGTGGTGAGCTCCATAAGCAGCTGCAGCACCTGCAATCATACCCCCAATTCCTCCTGCGTGTCCTGAAAGAAGTAAAGGTACTTGCATGACGAAAGAAACTAAAAGGAAAAACAACAATATATGGTGAGAGTAGAATCTGCGAAGTGGTCTTTCTGATGCTCAAATTGGTATGTGCTACGTAATAAATTATCAAACTTTGAATTGAATGGTGCTATACAAGGACACTTTAAGGTAATCTTTGGACAAATAATATAGCCAATTTATCATAAAATCTACAAAAGATAAATTAGTTAACTACAAGCTTAAGTTCTGGGTTTTAATTTTAGCAGATCCTTTGTTTCAACTTTCATTCTAAGTGACATTTAACACCAAATATGATACTAAATCTGAAATTTTGCACGGAATATAGAGACAAATACTCTGTTTCAACTTAGTTCTAAAGTGACATCTACCACATATATGATACTGAATTTGGAGCATGTAGACAAAATTCTATGTTTCAACTTCTTTCCAAAGTGACATGTATGGCAAATGATTCCGGGTTTTTACCTTTTTCACAACAACATTTAGACAATGACATTTACATACTGCTAAACTACAAGGGAAAAAGAAACATTAGCAAAAAAGATACGGTACCAGAGTGATGAGCAGGATAGCCAGCAGGAGGGTAACCACCATGACCAGGTGCAGGAGGATAACCTCCATAACCAGGGGCTGGAGGATAACCACCAGGTGCGGGAGGATAACCACCAGGCGCCGGAGGATATGCACCCGGAGGATAACCTGCAGGTGGGTAAGCACCGGGTGGTGGAGGGTAACCTTGTTGTGGGTATCCAGCAGGTGGATAAGCCCCAGGACCCGGCGGGTATCCAGCGGGAGGATACCCATGAAACCCTTTGTCTTTGTCTCCTCCCATGTTTTCTCAATCAGCAATACAACCTACAAAAAGACACCATAAGAATCATCAATTTAGGTCACAGGATCAATGTAGTCCCCAGTCAAATTGGACAAACCAAGCTTTCATCAGGGGATGACGCAGAAAAACCACATTTAAGTAATGAAATAAACCAGCATGGCCTTTAATCACTAATCAGGACAAAGATCAATGTAATGTTCCAAATCATATTGCATAACCCAAGCATAAACTTCAAACCAGAGTTAAGTAGTGATAAACCAGCAATGTAATCACTCATTGATTAGATCAAAGGATTAATGTAACTAATCCAAATAAAACTGCACAAACCAAGCCAGAACTATCAAGCTTTCTTCAGGGGATCGAGCAAACACACCAGACTCAAGAAATGAGATGAACCAGCAATGTCATCAATAATTGATTAGGCCAGAGATCAGTGTAAAGTCCCAATCAAATTGCACAGACCAAGCAATAACATCAAGCTTTAGTGGATCAAGCAGACACGCAAAAGTAAATAAAATAAAACCCAATTATCTACATAAAACCCACAATTCGTAAAATTAATGTCGTCACATTCATACATCCATACACATGGACTCAAACAAGAAAAAATATAAAAACTTTTCGGTTTTCAGCAACTGATAAATGCGAATTTTTCAATCAATACGATCGAATCAAAATAGAAGACAAGTTTAAAAAACACAGATCAGAAAAACCGAAGCTTTGATTGATCACAGAAACAATAGTTTCGAGCGAAAATTCAATAATCGTAAAGATCTAAAAGGAAAAAAGATGAGAGCTTTTCTTACCCAAGACGAAATCACGAAAGATGTCGAAACGAAATTGGAAGAGAAATAGATGAGACACTGGAGATACTTATACATGTTTCCTTACGCGGCACGATTCCAAACAAGGTATGTTTTTATCTTTAGTCCTCGTATTTTTGGATAAATCACAATTTACCACTTAAGTTTTAATAAATAACATGATGTCCATATTTTTTAACACGAAGAACGACACAATGTTCTTTTCTTGAAAGATTTGTTAATTTCTTTTTCAATTTGGAACTATTATTAACATCTTGTGGGGGCGTTTATGAGTTTTAATAAACTATAGGGGTTAAAGGAGAGAAAGATGATAATATTTTCCAACGTAGAAATTTAGCGTTGCGAGAACGCGCAATGGACGCGTGATTCTTCTATATACGTATGGGATAAAATTTGCATCTTTTGGATAAATGCCAAAAGAATCGAATAATCTACACAAAATCTTAAAACCCCCATATTTTTAGCATACAAATGATTTTTCCATATAAATAAGCAATGTTACATAATTGGTATTTTGTTTATAGGCTGTTTAGCGAACTTTACTGTGTTTATTACCACTCCATTCTTAATAAATTTATTTAACTAAAAAAATTATCATTTAGGTTTTAAAGAAAACTAAAAAAATATTCGTCATAAAAAATCACGAAACTTTGTTACTATCATGACATTTCATTTTCTTTGGTTCAGATAAAATTTATTATATCATAAATATATTGTTTTAACAATATTTTGACTTTATTGTAAGATGATCATATAAGGATTCAAAAATTTAAGGAAATTGAAAGTTTATATTCTACAAAAAACAAAATACGAAAAACATAATATTGTGATATAATGTTTTATAAAAATCGTCTGATGCCTTACTAGGACTTATATGTGTATAATATATATATATATATATATATATATGTTAAAACATTATATTACATATATATATATATATATATTTGATACAATGAACAAATTAAGATATATTGAAAATTTTATGAAATATTAACTTTTGTATAGAGATAATTGTAATATATAGTTGTCGCTATCTTCTATCTATAAAAGATTTAAAAATGTCAAGATAATAATATATTAAATATTAATAAGGATTATATATAAAAGATTTTGAACATCATTTGCTATATTAAAACTAAACATAACACGCAAGAATTTGAATCAATAATCAATTGCTAAGATTTATTAATCTTTTATCAATTACAGATAAATAGTGAACAATAAAATAAATTTGAACACTTGAGATATCACATTTACTACAATCAGATTCAAAAATATCATCATCTCTTATTATTTTTTTTCTCCGCACATGATGCGGGTATCTCCCTAGTTCTACTTATCTATAAAATCAATATTTAATAAGTTCTTCAGTTCATTTTTTATTTAACACATCAGCAGTGATAATTGATATATTGTTTTTCGAATATAAATTTATTATAATAAAGTAAGGTTAGTTAAGCCTGAGCTTGACACATGCCTCCTTTATTTTTTTTTGGTCTAGATGGGCCGTCTAATTATTTAGTGCTTATCCAACGATCATTTGTGTGGGCTAAACCAAAAGATCCAAAAATATAGCCTAACAAGAGGTCCAAAAGATCATTTCCCATATCAAAGTAGGCTAATAATTACTATACCCTTAATTTCGATTGCTTTTAATTACAAGTTCATAATTTCTAATTTTCATATCCGGCTATAAGCCATAATGGCGACTATACTACTCATTTAATGATATTCATCGATTGCCTTTAATAGTTTTCCATTACCCATATCAGTATATATATGCTAATAATTAATATAGCATATCCGCGTATAAGGTTACTAGATTAGATCCCGCGTATACGCGAGATTATAATCTAATATTTTAAAATATATTAGAAAAAACCAAAAAAGAAAATTTGAAAATAGAATTAAATCATCAGTAAAATAAATATATACAATTTGAAAATATAACTAAAGTTTTTCGACAACCTCGTAATAATAAATTAAAATATTTTTTAAAAGAAAATATAAAAGGTGTGATGTTTTACCAATAAAGTTCAATATTTACAATTATTTTTTATGTTAAGCTATAACTTATTTGTTTATATAAAGTTCAATATTTACAGTTATTTTTCCTTTAGGATTAGAAATTTTCATAATTATGGAAGTTTATTCTTTTTAAGAATCACTAATTTGTATAATATTCATATAGAATTTCTATTTTCTAAATAATGATAGTTAATTACTTTTTATTTAATTAACTAAAGGTAATTAACTCTAATTCAAGGTTTTCATCTTTGTGGTTGAGTTTGGGTTAATTAGCTTGTGTTACGCTTTTTGGGTTAGGGATTTTAATTCTCTACTAATTCGCTTGAATGTAACCGGCACTTAGGAGTTTTTAGTTTTGGGTTTAGTTTATAATATTTAATGCTAAGGCTATACGGGTGTATGTATAATAATTCAATTATAATAGATTTGTGGTTGGGTTTAGACTCATTATTATATACGTTTACTCTACTCTTTGTTTGTCTTTGAATCATTCGTTTGTCTATACTATTTAACATCATATCTTAATTTGTTTCATTTAGTTTAAGTCATATGTAAATTCATCTACTATTTAACCATCATATCTTAATTTGTTTCATTTAGTTAAGTCATATGTAAATTCATGCATTTGTCTTTTAATGTTTGTGGTTCATTCGGTACTTTTAAGTGAGCTTACACTTACTTTTTGTTAAGGTTTTTTTGTGAAAGTACTTAATGTTTTACTGATTTTTGAAATAGGTAAGACAAAAAATAGTCAACGATCACCAACAACTTCCTCAAATGGCCCCAATACAAAGTCCATATCTCACCCTTGAAGCAATAGAAGAGACGGTTAACACGTAAAGTATAGTTGTCCGTTTGCTCCGTACGTGGGAAGTCTGTGATTTCAAACGCAATCATGATTTGCTTAGTGTAGACTGTTTGCTTCTAGATAAAAAGGTAGTGTAAACGAATCTCAAATACTAGTTTATTATATATTATTCCACTTGATCTAACTCCTCTCATAATGTGTCCATTGTAGGCTAATGTTATAAAAGCATCTATCCATCCCTGTCGCATCCACAAGTTTAGATCTAAACATGTGGAAGGCATCATATTCACAATAAGTGTTTTTGATGTTAAAAAACAATTGAACTCCTACCGTCTAACTGACCATGAGTACAAGTTATTCTTCAACGATCAAACTACAATGGATGCTATTAACGACAACCAATACACAAAAACAACTCAATACTGACCAATACACAACAATGCAACCGACAACCAGCTTCATCTTGAAATCAAAATACCACACCGACAAGAAAACAATATCAGCTACACAGTCTCGTTCTCCAACGACCAAATACTACATCCAAATAATACCCATTTCAAAAACATAACCAACTTCTATCTTACCTTCCATGACATTGACGAAGCAACATTATGTACTTTAATCAATAATTTAGCAGATTTTATACAAGCAACTATTCTTTCAGAAGGAGCACACAACCCACTACCACTCAATGTTTTCTTTGAAATCGAAAATAACAATTCAAATGCGTCAATAAGACTTGATGTCGAAGTGGCAATACAAGACCTAGAAATTACGCACACATGCCACAGACGAAGAAGACGGTAAATGTTCAGTATGTCTATACGGTATACAAGAACTTAACAAGATTAACCATCTATTTTGCAATCCCAAATTAATATAATTGGTTACATCACAAAACAACATGTCCTAATTGTAGTCCTAATTGTAGAACATCAATAGTGTAAACTTTATTTACTCAATTACTCAATAAGTCAAATATGATTAATAAAACTTTTGGCACATCATGGTGCCGCTTTAGCTATTCGACATCCTTAATTGTTAAATGATTTAGTGATGTTATGATATTTTATACTCAAATTAAAGAAGTAAGAAAATTTGGTTTACGTATTTTGTTACCTAAATATTAAGTTCACTCTAAGTAAAGTAAAATACAAAATATCAATTTAAGAAATTTTACTTCTAAACAATGTAAAATTAAAAGCCAAGTAAACCAAACTCAGTGCAACGCAAAGGGTACCACCTTGTTTGCTATAAACCTATAAACTTCATTTTGAACTAATCATTTGTTTGTCATCATAATTCAGTTCTAACGACGATAAATTTGCAATATTGTTTATCTGAACAAGATAACAATAGCTATAAGAAATGGAGAGCAGACTAATATCCGGTAGCAAATTACTAGTTTACCAATAGGATATACTAGAAAAGTTGGAAATTAATTACTAGATGTAACACTTTTTAAGGACAACAGAGTAAATCACAGGCAATGATATGTATACATAAGTTATACAAAGCTAAAAGACTATTAAAACAAGAGCTACTTTTGATTCATTGAAGTCCATAGAACACAGGCAGAACAGGTGAGAGAGAGAGAGAGAGAGAGAGATAGAAGACCTTAGAGAGAGTGAGTGAGTAGGCCTTCTGAAATTGGACAAAAGGCTGTGACTTTGCTCAGCAGAACCTCAGGGTACGTTCCAATTCCTGTTCATCCTCGCAGTTGTAGCCAAGTTCAAAAGCTCGTGCTGCGATGAAAAGAAGACGCAAACAGTTCACTTATATGTTGGAAATACAAGAATAAATGGAAAGGGAGGCGAGAGAGAGATATGTACCCAATCGGCTTTTATCTGTGAATACTTCAGCTTCTAGTTCAGCTTCTTCCTCATTACCATCATCTGGGTCTGGATCAGTTTGTACGAGCAAAGTATCAGAACAAAGTCCTGAGATAGTACACACCATTAGGTCACCCTCTGGACTCACTATTACTTCCTTGCAGTTATCATCGCATACTGTTATAAAGACCAGAAAAACTATGTAAGTTATAAAAGAAAACAAGTAACAGATTTACATTTTGCAGCAATTCATTTCATACCATGAACATTTCCAGTCTCTTTGCATATGAACACGTCGTCAATCTGATGGTATGAACATTTGGTTCCCAAACAAATATGGCCAGTTACAACCGTATCGGTAAGTCCTTTGCTTTTCTTCCACAGAGATACTTGATCAAGTACAGTTTTATCAAGAATTATCCGGTCATCAACCATCTAAAAGTTGGAAACAAGACCATGAGAAAATTCGTCAAGAGATATTTCATGCCAATATATAAATAGATAAATAGAAATTACCTGGGACGGAAGAGGTGCTTGGCTTCTCTTTGCTGCTTGCATTTGAATGTAATACTCTTTAAAATCCGACGGACAGGTTCTGACAAGTTCAATCATGTCCTGCTCATCACGCTAAATTTCGACAAGAGAAAAGAATCACTTAAAAGGCAATACATAAATCCACCTCTAATAGCAACTCAACTACATAGTATACTCTTCGACAATGTAATAACATCAAGCAAGTTTACATGAAAAAAAATAACAAGTGAGAAACTCACATCAATATAAAGCTTCTTCCAAGCACATTCCCGTAATTTTCTAGTTGGAAGAGTTAATCCCCAACGGATACAGTACCTGCAAATTAGAAAACCAATCAATAAGGGTATCACATCGTTTGTTAAGTACAAAGTATTGATTTTGAAAATAAGATTGTCAACTACAATAGGGAATATGAGAAGAGACTTACAGGCGACGCCATAAGGATTCGTCAGATGCAGCAAAATTGAGAAATTTACACACCAAAGAGCATGATACAAGATCCTGTAAATCACGCTCAAACAATTTAGACTAAAAAGCAAACGATACCAGAAAATCAGGGTCCAAATGTAGATGTTAAATCTCTAATCTTTAGCTTAAGAAGCACATGAACAATATTATACCTCAGAGGATAAAAACTTGAGAATATGACGAAAGAGCTCAGTAGGAACATTGCTGAAAACTCCACTCTCTATTCTCTTTGCACCAGTTCTATCTTTGTTACCATCTTCCTTTTGATCTTCATCCTTCTTCTCTACAATGTTTGTTTCTTCGTCTTTCTCAATACGTTGCCGTTTTGCTTCAGGTTCTTTCGTTTCCTCTACCTACGAAACCCAAAGCATCGACACAACTTTAACCTTGGAAAAAACGTTGAACAAAAGCTAAATTACAATTCACAAACGACATAAATTTATAAATTTCATATAAAATAAGCATTTATGAATTACACCAAATTCGATTAAACAATTCAAGAATACACTCAAATCAATTATAAAAATTACACCAAAAACATCATATTTACAATCTATATTACAGATCAATGGTAATCAAAAATCCCCAAAAAAAAAAAAAGGAAAATGAAAAATCTCGAGAGGGCTTCTGATTCAGCGACAGAAACCAAAATACTGAGGGAGAGAATTACAAGACCCTGAATAAAACTGAAAGATTGACTGAGAGAAGAAAAAAATTACCGATGAGACTTCTGATTCGAGGAACCTAGCAAAACACTCATCCTCATCATCGGAACCAGACATATTGTTCAGCTGGTGACGATCGAAGCTCCGGGGACGATGGTTGTGTTTAGGAAAGGCGGCCAAGGAAGGGATAGAGACAGAGAGGGACGATAGACGAGAGACGATAGACGAGAGAAGATTGGCAATTGGAACCGGTGGCGTGAGAATAGAGGCCTCGGGCCGAATATTTTTAATAGTTGGGCCTCATAAGTAAAATGGGCTTTAAAATAAGCCCATAATCAGCCTCCAAATAAACGTTAAAGTCAACGTCATAACTCATAATAAATTAATTTGATCAAACTAGCTCTTCCTACAAAACGTGATTAATATCATATCATTAGGAAATTATAAATTTGCCTCAAATATTTTGGAGAATTACGCATTTTCTCCACAACTATAAAACATTTCGAATTTGCCCCACAACTTTTAGAAATTACGACATTGCCCCACAACGTTCGAAAATTTCGGATTCGCCCCAAACTTTTACAGCTTACGAAAATTTCGAATTAACCCCACAACTTTGGTAATTTCTAAATTTCCCACAACTTTTGGAAATTTCGGATTTGCCCCACGAAGTTTGGAAATTTCGAATTTGCCCCACAACGTTTGGAAATTACGAATTTTCCTCACTACTTTCGAAACCTTCGAATATACCCCACATCTTTTGGGAAAATTTGAATTTGTCCCACATCTTTTGGGAAAATTTGAATTTGTCCCACATCTTTTAGAAATTTCGAGTTTACCCTACATCTTTCGGTAATTATGATTTTGGTCCTCATTTGTTTCTATGTACAGATTTGGCCCTCAATATACAATAATTATGAATTTCCTCCGAAGGTTTTGGTTTGTAAGCATTGCCAGAGGAACTTTTTTTTTTTTTCAATTTAAATTCATTATTTAGAGTCTTTCAAACGAAAAGATTTCTGTTAAGAAGAGACCGTCGGAGACCGAAAGGGTTACAAAAGCAAAGACAAATAACAACGGGCAACAAACAACCCGGATAAAACTACAAGAAGAAGCGTAAATACAACTAAAAGATATGATAAGGGAACTAAGAGCCCTAAGCGTGAAACCGTCACTAAGATAGCTTGCTTCACAAGGAATACATTCCGAGTAGGTTTTGAGATCCATATTAGCGCCAACAGTAACAAAATACTCACCTGAAAAGAGGAGCAGCTAGTAGGGGGATAGCCACAAAAACAATTAATAGTGCAGAACTTGGGGGGAAAGAACTGCTTTCCGGAAGCTTACATTTGACGATTCTCGAACGATAAGGTTGAGTCCATGAAAAGGAAGGGTGAACCAAGGTGGATTTGCATAGAACGTCAAAGCAGGAGAGTTTGGGCAATGGGGACCGCCTCATCTGTCATCTCATTTGAGGTTGTCCAAGTGTATTTTGCCGTGACATTAAAGATCTCCATATTTGCGGAATTCGTTATGGATATTTTTTTTAACATAAGATAGAATAGTAGAAAGTTTCTCCTCAGGGGAGGAAAAGATTTGTACCAGTCTCTCCATTACGGAGGAACAAAAGCAAGACAACGTTGGTCATAACAGAGACCCATCACTTATACTAACACCATGACCTATCAATTTGCCCGAGGAACTTTTTGTATTTTCGAATTCCGTCATTTCTCTTGGTTAAGCTGCCCTAGATCTCTGGTATTTTGCAAATGCTTTACTCATTTGAAATAAGTCACTGACTCATTTCCAATGATCGAATTTTGTTAACTGTTCTAATTCTCAGTTTTAGATAAATTTGAGTTGAAAAATACCAAAAAACATATTACTCTTCTTTTACATCCAATTTAAAAAACGTATGGCAGATAGAACCTAGATATTTGATGTTATAAAAAAAAACAGTATATGCGCTACCAAAATAAAAACATGACGTAGATGATTATTTTAGAAATTTTTTTATCTCTTATAGAATCAATGTTGAACTCGAAAAAATTGTATGTTCTTTTTCTTTACCTATTATTATTTACTTATTTATTTACCCGGTAAATCAAAGGTTCCGAGATTCTAACATCACTAGAAGAAGCAATCTCATTCCCAGATACTATTGTTTGTTGTTCTCTATAAGATGCCCAAGTAACCATATAAAGCCCGCAAATTATGAGGATTCCTCCCACAACGCTGCGCAGAGAACCAAAAATCAAGGTTTTTATATGATTCAATGCAAAAAGAAGAGAGAAAAGGCTTTTTTATATGTGTTGGCAAGGAAGAGTATAAAAACCTTCCAAGATAGATCGGGCTGCCGAGGAAAATTGTCGATAAAAAGGCGGATGTTGCAGGCTGAAGAGGATTGTATAAAGAAACCAAAGCAGCTCCAAGAATTTTATTGGACCAAGTCAAGAGTCCATAATTTAGAGCTGATGCAAATACTCCCTGAGGAACAAAAACAGAAAAGAGAAAAACACAAACTAGTTAGATGGATCTGTAGATAGCTCCAATCTTTTCGAGCTCAAGCTCCAGTCTTTTGTATCAAACACACCCAAATAAACATGTTACATCTCTCGGTTGTGAAAACTTACTGCGAATATAACAGCGAGAACCTCAGATTGTGTCAAGTTCCAATCTTTAGGCTCTCTAACAAACAAGATAGCTGTTGTGATCATTATTGATGCACCGAAGAAATACGAATACGCTGCAACCGAAAGGTAGGCAGGATACTTCTTCAAAACCGGTGCTTGGACAGCAAGAAAAGCAGCCATACACATACAGTTTCCAATCAAGCATAAAACTCCAATGTGCCATAGATCAAACCCAAGACAAAGAAAACTAGATACTAACCACCCATTAGGCTCTGGTTGACTTCTATCAATTATTATGCTATTTGCTGAGTCTGCTGCATCTTTACCTCCAAACAAGGCTGGACCACGGAACAAAGCCATCACTATGGCACCCATTACACAAATAAGAGTACCTCCAACTTTCGTTTGGCCCTCGATTTTAAACAAGTTCACTTTTTCTGTACTGCATACAAAGAAGAAGACCATGAAAAGATTGAATATATTATATATATATATATATATATATATATATATCTACAAATTTCACATTTTACAGTAAAAATGTTGAGGAAAATCATACTCACCCCATCATCACAGCCAAGAGGAATGTAAAGACTGGGATTGATGGTTGTATAGCAGCAGCATAGGTTGGATTCGTGTACGATAAACCCATAAGAAAAAGTAATTGGTTCCCAAATATCCTAATCAAGATTCAAATGGTATTAGAATGTTCAATAAATTAGCATGATTTTAAAGATAGCTGATTACTTACCCTGCTAAACCCAGAAAGAAGAGTGAAAAGAGGACGCTTCTATTCATTGGAGGTCTGATCCTTCTACAAGAATAAAAGAAGAACCATACTTACTAATTCATCTGCAAATCTTGATCAATTTCCTCAAACTTAAGATAAAGTAAACAAAACAATCCACTAAATCCAAGTCAAACCCAGAAATTCAATTCATTCATCAGACAGTATAATCAGAATGGACAAAGATGCTTCCCAAGCTAGAGTTATCATCAATTAGAGAGAAGAAAAATAACCATAATTTCAATTTCAGAAAGATCAAGCTTTTATTAGGTTGACTTTGCTGCATATAAACCCATCTAATCAGTCAGAAATTTGCATTAACCAAATAAAAAAAAGGTGATTCAGAATCAGAAACTTTTCAGATTTTAACGATTCAAACAATTCAAGCGAAATGAGAAAGAATTTGGAAAAAAAAAAAAAAGAAAAAAAGAGAGACCTTTCACGGAAAAAAGCGAGAGGTGCGAGAATGGAGAGAGCAAGAAGATCGCGAAAGACACAAAAGACGAGCTGATTCACACCAACGTTAAGAGCTACTTTTGTAATCACATGGTAACCTCCATTTATCACCTGAACCAACGTCATTGCAGAGTGCGCCATTCGAGTTTCTCTCTCCGTCGCATCGCCGCCGTTTAGGATCGCCGGGACTGCCATATTATTTCTCTCTGACACTTTCTCTCTCTCTAGAGACCTAATCGACGAAGAAAACAAAACAAAACACCTGTACCCACTTGTAAGACTACAAAATTAAGATCCTTGATTTGCTTCTGCTAATTTCAAATTGTGTTCTTTACTTTACATTCTGCTCCTAGTCGTTTTGGTTTCTTATTCTATTTGGTCTTAAATAAACTATGACATTTTTTTTTCCAACAATATCAACTACTCTCTGTCTCAAAATATAGGCTGTTTTAGAATTAATAAATATTTGTTTTAATTGTTTATCATCAAATGGTTTTTTATTTATAAAAATTCAACTAATAGAAAAAAATATTACAGAATTTAAATAATCATAAACTATTAAATTAATATAAATTATGCATAGAAATTTTAAAAAATAATTTTATTAGAAACAATTTTTTTCCTCTAAAACATCCTATATTTTGGGAGAGAGAGAAAGTATGTTTTTTTTTTTTCTTAAAAACTTTCAAAGATAAAAACAAAAATGTAAATATTTTTAGTTATTTTAGCCAGATTATTTTCTTTACCTATATAATTTAATAAAAGCATATCAGATTATGACATTTGTTAAATATGATCATATATCCTACTTAAAACAGAAATCCGATCTATTTCCATAAAAAAAAATTTAACATGTTTACAGCTGAAAATTAAAAGGGGAAATTGGAAAACGGATGTTTTTTTTTTTAATTTGTTCATATATACTTATCTAGATAAGTTTGGTGATATACATTTTATAATAATAAAAAATAATTATCCCCTCAATTCCAAAATTATAGATATGGAATTCAAATTCGATACAACTCCAAAACCTCTAACTCATTTAGAGTTTTTCTTTTAAAAATAAAATAATTTCTAATTTATTGTAAAAAGTTTTACCTCCTATTTTTACTAATTTTAGAGCCTTTTAATAATAATCTTGTTTCTTTTCATCAAGAACAATATAGTTCAAGAGAGGTTTTTAGTGTTTTGCAGGATTATGGGTTTGATGTGCAAAAGAGAAGATTTAGGACCATAAATTGAATTAAAGAGGATGAGAAGAGTTAAAGCGAGAAGACACGAACCGATCGGTGCAATGTGCAACCGATCGGTTGAGAAGACCATGAATAACTGATCGGTTACGCTTTGAACCGACCGATTGACGCTTTAGAAAATTTTCCTTTTATCGATTTTTAGGGATTCTCTCTTGTACTATAAATATTTGGCTTCGTCCAACAGTAGCCAGAGAGAGAAGGATTGCGAAAAACACATTGTGAGAGTTACTTTAATGTTTTAGAGATTTTTTATACTTTTTGTAGTTTATTTGCAATACAATTATCATTTCTTCATCCTCGTGTTGCTTGTTTACTGCATTTGATGCAGACATCGAAGAGCAGATCTCGACGTTGCCATCCGCACTTATTAAGGATGACGCCGACGTGATGGACCCGAAGAATCCTAGCCAAGTGGAGCCGCCAAGTTTGTCTCTAGGACCGATGATGTATGAGAGCTCGAGCACAGAAATTCAAGAGTCAAAGTTCATTATTTTAGTCCAGCAAGAATAATTGTTACGGGGAAAGACGAAGAGTAATCTTATGAAGTCTAAGAGTTTTGTTAATAAATCAAACATTTATTAAGTGTCTTTTCAAAGCTCATTATTTTAGTCCAACAAGAGTAATTGTTACGGGGGAAGACGAAGAGCAATCTTGCGAAGTCTAAGAGTTTAGTTCATAATGCAAACATTTAATAAGTGTCTTTTCAGTTCTCTAGACTAAGTATGTTGCCTATATAAGGGTTCTTAAGGCATTGTAGAAATGAGCAAGTTTGATAATAAAAATCTTAAGATTATTCATCTTGTTTGGTTCACTTCGAACTACCTCTAGTTAAGGTGAGCATCGGATCCTCAAAAGCTTCTGGGATAGTATCGGCAAGTTTTCGCTCTCGCCGTGGTGTTCAGCATTCCAACCCTAACGAATTCGACCCCTAGTTTGATTCTGGCACAAGTATTACGTCTTCCTCTTACACATATATGGAGGTATCCGTAGAGGCATGTATCAACATTTATCCTTAAATAATTCTCTGTTAGGTTAGGGTTTCTAATATGATGATTTAGAGAAGTTTTACACAAGAGCTGAGTTCTCCAAAACTTATGATTTTTACACCTTGATGTTGTTATTGAGGTATACTCTATACACTCTTCCATACTATCTTCAATGCATTTCAACATATGGAGCATGCTTGGCTTAGAAGACTAATGCATATTTTTTAATGTTTATATATGATGAATTTAGCGCAAAAGATGGCAGAAGGTTTAATCTAGGGGAATTTAGAGGTTCGTACCATTATTTCGGTTCGAAACAATCAAAGGCCTATGTTGAAAAGACATCTTACCTCCATTATTTAGTTAATGTTGTGTGTTGTTTCTTTGGAACAACCTTTTTCCACCTATCAATGACAGTGACACCAATCTCTACAATGAGTTTAGGCTTAAGAGAGAAAGCTCACATACTTTACATAATAAGGGTAGGATGTCTTGTTCAATGCAATTTTTTGATAATCAAATCCGATAAGAGAAAGAAAAATCACTCTGAAAGCTTTACTTATTCTTTTGTTAGGATACGATTCTATGTATAAGGGTAGTTAAGACTTTGTCTTGCGATACATAGGTTAAATGTGTTTGTATAAATATGTGCTGTTTGCTTGTGAATAAGATCATCATAAATTTTCTTCATTCTCTTGAGGTTTCTGACATGGTATTAGAGCCATAGCCGTCTTTATACAAAAATATTTGGCATCTCTCGATTCTAGAGCGATTTTTGTTTCTTCTTTACTTGTGTTTTACTCATCAAACGTATTGAATCATGGTTTCCGGAACCTGTGACTAAGGGACGTCGCACCATCGATCCCTATGACCTCTCCTGTAGTAAACATTGATAGTTTGCATATTCTTACCAAGTTTTATAGAGTCTATTATTTTAGTTTTACTTCACTTATCGCATTTAGTTAGCATTTATGCATCGATTTTAGGATTTTCACTTCATGACATGCATCTACGACTTTAAAAGAGTTTGTTTTCCATACATTCGCAGTCGCATTTTGTTTGTTTTCGTAGGTCTTGTGGTGTGTGGACAACTTAAAACAACTAAAGTAGAGAGCAACCAGAAAGAGAAGTGGAGTTTTGAATCCTTCACAGCGGCCCACTTCAACCGGTCTCCCTTTGGCAGGTTTGGATTCGACGTCTGAGAACTCGTCACAGCCAACACCTATCCACGGTCTAAATCAGCGGTACTCCAGGCCGACCTCACCAGCGGCAACTTCCAATCGGTGTCCCTTTGGCGTTTTGGATTCGACAGTCTGAAGCGTCGCGAATACCGCCAACACCTTCCAGCGGCCAGATCCAGCGGGATCACGTGGCCGATCTTCACCAGCGGCCATTCTCACTGGGCCACTGCCTTGACCGCTGCCGAGCAGACATAAATCCAACGTTGCCGGGTCAGTACCCGGTTCGTTCCACCCTAATAAAATACTAATTTTCGCTAATTATAGACAAGGCTAGGCCTGGACATAGTTTCTTTCTTATACATTCTTAGATTGGTCTAGGTACAACTAAGATGCACCTTAAATATGATACTTGTTCGAAAGTATTGCAATCAATCTTGCAATATATTCTTCGTAACACTCTATTGACTTAGATTTTCTTTTAGCAATTCGAATTTGAATATTGTTTATACATTTGTATTGGACTGTTGAGCCAAGCCAAAGTTCCTGGAATATCATTCGATGAAAGCCCTAATGGAGCTTTATTAATTTGACTCGGTTCATGATAAAAAATCTGTGTCATTATCCTACATTGTTTGTAGTCTGGCTTTCCTCCAATAGCGTTTGAGATCATTGTAATAGCCTCAGATCGCTTTTGCTCATAGCTATGAGTTTATTGGTTCTGTAACTTTTGTTAGTGTGTTTAAGCTGTAGCGGAGAAATTGTATGGGTTAGATGAGTAGTATTCATTATTAAGAATTCCCATTAGGTAAGAATATGAATATCCAATTAGGAGTCCGGCTTGGTTGGACTTGTTCCTTGCATGTGTTTTAAGGAGCTAAGAATTTGGCTTTTGTATTGTCTATTAGACATCAATTGAGGTTAGCTTAATGACGTAAGAATGCTGACCCTCAAATATAGTTTGTTATACTAGAGAGTGTTTAACCATATGGAAATGAATTGTTGAATTTTGGCAATCGAATTCATGAGTTGCCTTTCATACCTTAGGCAATTGGGAAATTAGGATGAAGAATATAAAAAGAATGATACTTGTGAGCTATTGTTGTGAAGGATCTAATGAGATCATAATGACGAGTCATTGTCATCCTGTTAACTCTACAACGGAGATGATTTCTTGTAATTGCGGATCCGACAAAGAAAATTTAGGAGAATCTTTGTAGCACCAGGTGGACAGTGAAAATTCGATCTATAAGAGAAGGTGTTCTTAGGAGCCTCACAGGTCACAAAGCAATCAATATGGGTTTGAAACTATGATCTTGAAATGTGTCAATGCGAACAAGTTAGAGATCAGTTCGACACCCTCGAATGTATCGCTCCCGAAGGATTCGTGTTGTTACCCTCCATTGTTTGTAAAGCCCCGAACAATTCCGTAATTGGCTCTCTGTACTTGATCCCCATCTTGAACGTTAAGCAATTGCAGATGTGCTTAGGAATGTATAATTCTATGATAGTGTTAATGTTAATTTTTACGTGTTCATCCGCATGTTCTTAGTTTTATTTTCACTAATTGTTTAGAGGTAATACATGTTTTCTAACTTTTTACAAACCTTAGTTCACTTAAGTATTACCGAAAAACCAAGAAACTCATTCCGGTCTTCCCGCTCGGGGAGCCAACCTGGGCCGTAGACTAATCACAAACGACCGCACCCTTCTTGTAACTTTTGCCGCCCTTGGGGGTCGAGATGTTATGACTATGTTTCTCCTCGTCGATCGACTCCACACCTACAAGTGCAATATAGAACCAAATACACCATGTACTCTTGGTGTCTCCCATCGGGTTTAATTGCGTGTGCAACATTAGAGCGTGAAAAAAACTTCTACCGTTTATCAAAAATGATTTGGCGCCGCCTGTAAGCCGGGAACAGTCTTAGCCACCATCAGCCATTGAGATTTGGAATTTTGTTTGAGACAGCTCTTTTATCTGAACAAGTCGAGACGACTCTAGCTAACTCTGTGAGCCTTCTCGAAGTTCTTTCTTTTATGCAAAGCGTGCCCCTTGTTATGAACTGTGTAGAAGTCCATGTAGACGACATTGTCCTGAAGAAATTTGCTACTACTAAGAACCATTGTGACAAACAGCACCTACAAATCACTAGCGAAAATACTTATTCGAACCTACATGAAAGTATATAATTGGAAGAATACTACAGACAGCCCAAGAAAAGAAAACGGCATAGGAGAACTTGTCCCTGACAGCCGCAGTTCGCACGTTTTATAGAGCATGTCACCTTAGCTTGACGTTGTTCAAATAACCTATGTGTCAGGTTTTAGACAAACCACCAGGGTTGCTATAGACTGATGCGTTCCACAGCCAGCTTCAAACCCCGACCATTGATTGGGTGGATAGTGTCGCCTAGTGTTGGTTATGTTGAACCTCCAAGTCATCGTTCTTGAAACCCCCCCTCTCTCTTCCACCCTCGCACCCTCCTGCAACGAATGTTGACGATGGTAATGCACAAGCATCCTCACGACATTTGCAAAGGGCTGATAAACCATACCATGATCAAGCAACCATCTCGAGTTCATTTCTCACGAACTCACTACTATACTTAGGGCATGTGATGCTTATACGCAAAGGAACAATGTTGTCCATGGACGTTACCGTCGATTAGTAGAGAGTCCTCTTGTACGCACTTGTACTTCCACGTTTAGATCAGACGATTGTGATGGATCTTTAGTTACCATCATAACATTGGATCTCTTGCTGGGATTCTGAGTATTAACATATTTTTGTGATGAGTATGCGTCTTATGGTTTGTTTCCCTATTTCTTCACTTGTTGACAACGGTTATGGCCTCTCCTATAGCCCACTCCCGGAGAAGCCCTTTGCCAAAGAGTTCAATAACTACTTGGGATCAATGCAAAAAGCCATTCTTGGCAAATTCTTTTCCACGTCAACACAGCCCCGCCTCCAGAAATGAACATCATCAAGCTTACGCAAAAGAACAACGAGATCGTTTCTATGTTGGGACAGCCTTTGGAGCGATTCAAGAGTGTATTTACTAAATCCCAAGAGCACCTCAGCTTCAATGTGTATCCTGCATCATAGAGGAGTTTTATCAAGATGAGTTCAATAGTTTGGCCCAAATTTCTCAGATGATGTGAATTTACCTAAGAATAAGATGGTTCCTACGATACGGTTCAAAACCAACTTGAACTAATCTCTCCGAAAAGACGATTTGTGTTCCGTAGCGAAGTGCTTACGCTTGATGTAAAAATTCGCTCAAACGTTTCGATTGTGCTAAGCCTCATAGATGTAGGTATTCGGGTACCAAGTTGAGCCTCAAATAAGAGCAGGCGGTTGAAAGATTCAAGCACCAAAAGGGAGATAACAGATAACACTCAAACATGCAATCTTACACGCATGACACGAGAATGAGACTTAAGGGTAGTTGACATTTACCTCATTACTGCAAGAGTCTAGTATTAGTCGTTCGGACCAAACATGAATAATTCAAGTGGTCAAGTTATAATGCGAGCAATTGAAGTTTGGACGAACTTGATCTGTAAATACCAATGATAGATCATATAGCCTATACTGAGCGATCCAAGGCAATATCATAGGCAAACTTCTTTTCAACATAGAAGTGTTTACGCAGCACCGAGACCTTATCGGGATTTCTTACACTCAAAGTGAAGTTGGTATCAAGGAGAGGTTATCCAACCAGAGACACGACTAGATGTGATTCAAGAAAACCAAGTGAATCTCGAAGGAGGTTGTCCAAACGCACCAGATTACATTATCAACGGAGTTTAGGACTTACATTTGACAATACAATACAACCAAGTTTGGAAGTTAGACAAATAACCTCCACACCATCCTGAGAACGGAGTAATCAACAACCATGACTTCTGACATGCCCAGATATTGGTGCAACAAATTACCAAAACCGTGGAGCAATTCTTTATATGAGAGCGAAAAAGAATGAAACAATAAGATCGGCGTTAGATTCACGTGATCAGAGAAAATCGAATTGGTCTTACAACAGAACTTCAATTGCTAAATTTGAAATAACACTATCTTCTGATAATCAACACTTGTTCGAATCGTCACTGGAGGACTTCAACGGTCTTCTTACTCATCAAACTAACCCAACTATCGGAAACATTAACCGTGGACAAACTTCGAAAGTGTGCCAATCCAAATACGAGTCTCATAATAACGTGCTATCCTCTCAAGCCGTGATGAGTGTAAGTCAAAACAAAAGTCTAGACTTAAGGAAAGAAGATCTCAATGAGAGAACTTGTACTCTATGTTCAAATGAATGACCACCGACCTTCCTTTGAAAAGGTAAAGATGAGGATCATTGAGAAAAAAACATTACAGAAGAGTATGGTTTCCTTGAGGGATGAGCGTCCAAATGAGTATCGTTGAAGAGGAGGTACATGCATGTTGAGCACGAGACTTATTGGAATATGACCCGTCAACTTAAGTTTTCCCTCACACATGATGTGCCGATGTGAGTACCAGTTTGATCTCGAAATTCGATACAAATAATGAACGTTCTTCTCCATCTGTGCATGTGAACCTTCCTCCACTCTTGCCCAAAATTGTTACGAATCCCAGCTTGGAAGACAAAATCTTACTTCCGACTCCCGTTCAATTAAACTCATATCTGTTACAGAGGAACCCGTTCCTACCTTCCCAAGGAACAATCGTCGTGTGGTCTCCAAATGATCTGCTCACCTCAGGTCTCTTGTTCCTTAGTAATTTGAACATCGATGACGCCTTGTGCAATTCGGGATCCAGCGTGAATGTGATGTCGCTTGAAATGGTGAAGAATCTTGGAATCAAGAGCATGACACACTACAATCTTCCATCACATTCGGAGATTCTTCTTCAAAACGCCCACTTGGAATCATCGAAGATTATCCTCTCAAGATTGGAGATTGTCTATATTCCAACGGATTTCATAGTTTATTGAAAATGAAGCAAAGCCACAAACTTCCTCTTCTCTTGGAACCCCTTTTCTAAACACCACAGGTGCAAAATAGATCTTCGCAAATAAGAGAGTAGTGCTCGAGTATGTGGATGAAAAGGTTTACTATCCCATCAGACCTTATTCCACACGATTTATGTGTGGCCATCCTTTCTTTAAGAATGTGAATTTCAATTCGAGAAAGTGGAGTATGTTGGTAGTGTTGGGAAGATGGTTATAACTTCTCCCCAAAATTATGTGAAAAGAAGATAGTTTCTCATGAGAGAAAGCTTTTGAGTCATGGTAAACAATGAAGAAGCTAAAGCAATAACGGAGATTGCTTGGACCTTCTTTTCTCTAACACAATGGAAGCTGAGGCGAAAGTATAATGAGGTGCAAAAGGAGGGTAAGAGCACAAAAGCCAAGAAGAAGAAAACCAAAGCCGAACACCCTCCCAAAATCGTCATCAACGACCCAAGCAAGCCAAATAGGGATAAGTTCATGCTTGAAGAGCCTCATACTATACACTCACACCTTGGAAATACGAAGATGGTGTGATTGAATACAAGGTGGATGCAAAGGAAGTTCTAAACCCTTTGCAAATGTTAGAGCACTTCTCACACCCGAGTTTAAGGAGAAAGGTCCAACAGCTATTATCAAGAAATCATGAGAAAAGTACTCACACTCAACTCAAGGACCCACCATGGAGTTCCAACAGTCCTTTCTCTCTCCAACTAAAAGGTTTGAAACGTCAACTAAGTGACGTAAAAACAAAGCGCGCTTGGGGAGGCAATCCCATGGTACCCTTGTATATATTAGTATCTTCATATATAAATGTGTGTTTTATAAGTATTTTCGTGTGTTTTTGGTTGTGTCAGTTTCAGGAATCGTTCGTTACATGTACAAAAGGTGACGTTCAAAAATTGGAAGTGCCAGAGGTAGAAGCGGCCACATTCAGCGGGGGCGTGTGCTCGATCTCGTGCAGCGGTTACTTTGACCGGTCACGCCTGCCCGGAGGAGCATCAGACCTGTGAACGACAGTCGGCTCCAGATCCTCACCAGCGGGGCCATTTCCAGCGGGTTCAGATGGCCGATCCTCACTAGCGGCCACTCCCACCGGTCTCCTATGCCCGCTGACGCCCAGGTAAGTCAACCTTCTCTGTTGACCAGTCTAATCCGGTTAGATTTTAATGAACCACTTCCTAATTTGGTCAAATTTGGACCGGTTTTCTCTCTTATTTTCTCCTAAAAATCGACTTCTACATCTTCATTCTTCCACATACACGATTTTGAATTCTCACAAACAAATGTTGATCTCTTTCTCTCTCATTTCTCAATCAAATTTCAAGATTTCAAGTGCTAAATCAGAATTTTATTATTGCCTATCAATCTCTCAATAACCCAGCTTCGATTTCAAAATCCAAGGTAAGAATCCGAAGGTAAGAATCCAAGGTAAGAATCCGAATTCTCTTCTCAAACTTGAAGAACTTGATGAACCTTGAATGAACTTTCGATTTTGCTTGCATTTGGGTCTGATTTTGCATTGTATAAAGTTGTAATGATACTCATTGTTAGTATACTTGATTACATTGGATTAATTGAAAGAATTTTTGAGATAATTTGAAAAATAAAAAAATTTAGGATTCTTGAGTTGAGAAAATCGAAAATGTAGGGGTTATTGATGGATTATGGTTTCAATGAGTTGCATTTGGTCCCTTATGATCAGCCATAGAAGACTAACAAATTTGGAATTGATTGGAGCATGATTTTTGAGTTTTTAGCATAAAGATGCTTACTTGAATTGAATTTTCTAAACTTGCTCATGAATGTACATTGATTTTGTTAGTTAATTTGGTTGTATACATAAGGTGAATATTCTTTTGAATCCACTTGAGATTGATTGATCATAATAATGAGTTTTGAGTTTGAAAGAACGGTGATATTGAAATTTTGAGTTAAATGTGTTGTGAATTACACTTGAATATGTGGTGAAGCTTATTGTTTGTGAATGTTTAATGCTTAAAGGAGAATATTTCATTATCTTGAGATTGTTTTGCAAAATTCAATGTGTTATATGCTTGTCATTGATGTTTGATGAGTTATGAGGCAATTCTCAAGATATGTGATGTTTGTTTGCTTTTACTTTATAAGTTTTTTTCCCTAAGCACTTACATAGCTTAATATCTATCTTGTAGATCACAAATGGGAAAGACAGGCAAGAGTGTGGCGGAACCTACTCGAAGAAAGAATCCTCAACGCGGTAGTAAATCCTCTAGAGCACAAGCTTCTCAATCATCTCCACCACCGAAACCTCCAGAGCAGTCATCCAAGCGCAGAGGCAAAGGAATAGCCGTGGAACATAGTGAAACCGAAAGCGAAAATGATGAGTTTCCTATTGCGCGAGAACCTAGAACTGAACCGATTCGCGTACCTGAGCTGCAATCTAGACCTATGCCAACACAAGAGGAAAAATACGCTAAGCTTAAGGTGATTAAGTTCACACCAACGCGGTTCCCGGATATAGAGTTCCTCGCTTCCTCGGGTTTGTACCAAGACATAGAAGCTATGTTGGCAAACATAGGACTCTTCCAGCTTACAATGCGAGCTTGTGATACCTATGTAGAGCTGTGTCGTGAATTCTTTTCAACTCTGAAGATCAAGAATCACGACCCGAAGAAAAATGAGACGGATGATTTTGGTTTCATTGAGTTTACTGTGGGGGAGCAGGACTACAAGGTAACTCCTGCCGAGATTAGTAGCATCTATGGCCTCCCTAGAGGAAGATATGTTGAGTTTGAAGTGTCTGATGCAGAATTGATAGAGGTTTGGAACCTCATTGGAGTTGACTATTACAAGGACGCATCAACAAAAGCATCTAACATTAGACATCCTGGGATTCGGTATCTGCATAAAATCCTCGCCCACACGTTGTTTGCGAGAAGAGAAACAGGAGGAATAACTGTTGAAGAATTGGAGTTGATTGTCATTGGACTCAAACCATTTCTCCCATATCTGCAAAATGGGAATGGTATTCATGCGAACCTCAACGATGTGAGTATGGCATCCTTCTTCATCAGGCAACTACACCGTTTCAGGATATGGATGTGGGCTACTAAGGATGCTACTCCACAATTCAGTTTTGGTGCACTATTGACTCCATTGTTCTTACATATGGGGATTGAGCTGAGGGGACCAAAGGTAGAAAGCACCAAGATTGACATCTTCTACCTAAAGAGGATTACATACCTGGACGGGACTCTGAACGCTTCCTATGCGTACAAGTACCTCATTTCAAGAGGAAAGACAAAGATTATTCTACTCCCTCAAGCTGATCTCACCAAATTGGAGGTAAGGGAGAATGTGGTTTTTAACCATGGTGAAGAGTACTTGTATAATGTGAAGAAGCACGGTATTCTTGAGTCAATCCGTGTACCGAGGAGTGGGAAATCGCGAGGACAAGGTATGGGAGCACAACAAGAAGGAGAATCGTCGCAAGCTGATGACACTCAACCTTATGGAAGCTCACGGTATGACTTCCAACCGTTTGCAGAGCCAATCCACAACCCAGCACTCCGTCAAGCACATGACCATATCAACCTACTTCAACGTTTCATCAAGTGGCAAGGAAGGTCACTCAAAAAGATGGTGAAACAGGTTAAGGTCTTGACCAAGAAGGTGACTAACCTTGAGACTAGGTTTCCCGAGGCGAGCTGCTCTAACCCACAACAAGAAGAGGTGGTTGACTCCGTTGGAGATGGACTAACCATGGGAGAACCACAAGAGTGTAGGCATTCATACCATGGGACGGAGAGCTTAGCGATGATACCATACGCTCCCCAACGTGCTTCTGCTTACGAAAGACGACCAAGGAGGAATAAGAGGACAGTTAGATCGCCATCACCTTGTTCGAGTAACCCGTCTTACTCGATGGATGACTCGTTCTCCTCACCTTCTCATCAATGAGGTACCACCACCACATCTTTGTACATATAAGTTGTTGTTTTGTTTTGATTTTGTTTATTGCATTGCGTTTTGGTTAGTCTTTTCTCCGGCTTAATTCCACACCGAGACGGTGTAAATTAAGTTCGGGGGAGGGATATGCTACTAACGTTTGTGTTTTCTTTTGATTTCTTGAGTCATGCATTGTTAATAGATAAAAATATATAAAAAAAAAAAAAATTTCATGTAGACTTGCATTGCATTTTTGTTTATAGGATTGAGTCTAGTAGCATTTAAGTTGCATTTGCATATGCATAGGGGATAATGATGATATAACCTCATAGGAATTCAAAGTTATTGCACTCAGAGATGATTGATGCTTGAACTTATCGGAAATTTGGAAAATTCATATTCTTACCATTGCATTTTTTTCGAAACTTGATTTTTATCTCTTATAGAGACTTACATGATAACCTAAGCAATTCTATGAACTTGAACTTGAATGAATTTAATCATCTCACTCATTGGCTTGTGATACATAACCATGGTTCAAAGAATCACTCGAGTTATCTTATCCAATTTTACCACTCTTTAATAACTCGGGTGGCCATTCTCATCTTTAGAATGGTTCCCCACCTTTCACCTTAACCTTGTTCCTTCCACCCATTGTTGTTTGATTGAGTGAGGCCTTTTTCTTGATGATGCTATTGTGTGTAAAATCTTGTAAGTATTGGAAACGACAAAGGTTAGCCTTCATTGATAGCTAGTCTAAGTTGTTAAAAGAAAAGGGTAGCATTAGAATGGGAATCAAAAGGAATGAATGGTATTGGGTATGGGGAATATGAGCTTATGAAAAGAAAGATGAGAGGGTTGAAAAAGAAAACTTTAGAGGAAAACTTAAGAGAAAGACCCTAGAAATAAAAGAAAAACATTCTCCATGTTAGAAAGAAGAAATGAAAAGAAAGAAAGTTAAAGGAGAATAAAAAGAAAAAGAGAAGGGTCGCATGAAAATGAGTATATATCTCTAAGAGTTTTGAGTTTGGAAAAAGGAAAAGATTTGGAGGATTAATGAGCTTCAATGAAGTAGAACAAGAGGAAGAAATGGAACCAACCTTTGGGTAGAATGCTTTGCTTGGAGGGTAGAACAATGTGAGCTTAACTTTGTATGCATAAATTGTTTCTAGTCTTCCTTGCTTTTGCATAACATATAGCATTCCTTCTTGAGAGTTAGTCACCCGAAAAGATAATGAACCTCCTCGAACTCGCATTAACGAGTATCAAAAGCCTTTTCTTCCAAACCGAATGGATTTGATCACTTGTCAATTTGTGAGACCGCACGAAATCTCTAATGAATGTTAAAGAATTGCTTGGTTTTGATTGTGAGTTTTTGTTGAGTATGGAGATTGAGTTAGAAACTTGCATTGTGAGTATATGGAGAAGTACGAAAAGTACGATATTAGTTTTTGCAACGTTTGATCACCTTTAAAAGCTTTGATGTTTCTTGGTTCTGAATCCCCGATTTCCAACTTTTTCTTCGACTTTTTCTTTCTTGTTTGCTTGCGGACAAGCAAAGGATAAGTTCGGGGGGATTGATAGTTGCATATTTTACATAGTTTTATAGGTCATATTATTTAGTTTTTACTTCACTTATCGCATTTAGTTAGCATTTATGCATCGATTTTAGGATTTTTACTTCATGACATGCATCTAGGGACTTTAGGTTTGTTTCCATGCATTCGCATCGCATTTTGTTTGTTTTTGTAGGTTTTGTGGAGTGTGGGCACTTAAGCAACTAAGTAGAGAAGCAACCAAGAAGAGAAGGAGAGTTTTGAAAACCTTACAGCGGTCACACCCAGCGGGTGCTCCAGGTCGATAGTATCCAGCGGCCATTCCTACCGGGCACGTATGGCCGGTTTGGATCCGACCTGAAACTTCGGAAAAAGCCAACACCTTCCAGCGGCCATATCCAGCGGGATCACGCGACCGATCCTAACCAGCGGCCATGCCAACCGGTCTCCTATTGCCGGTTTGGATTCGACGTCTGAAACTTCGGAAACAGCCAACACCTTCCAGAGGCCACATCCAGCGGGATCACGTGGCCGATCATCACCAGCGGCCATTCCTACCGGGCACGACTGACCGTTGCCGAGCAGACACAACCCAACTTTGCCGGGTCTGTACCCGGTTTGTTCCGGGTTGAACCGGTTCGTCCACCCTAGACATAAATACTAACTTTTCCTAATTATCAGAAGGGAGGCTGGGGCATGTTTCTTTTCTCTTCTTCTTTAGTTCTAAAACTAAAAACTTGTATAGATCTTTGAGTTTAATGCATTTTTCTTGGATTTTCTTCTAAATTATGCTTAGTTTCATCTTTAGCTTCATTTCTATGGTTTTATTTTTGGATTTGAGTTAATATTGTTGAGTTGACTTTTTTTTTATGTTCTTGATAAAATTCTGGATTTTCATGTTTAAGATGAATTGTGGCTATTTAGACTTGAGTTTAATGCTTCATTGTCTTTGAATTACGAACGGGAGTTCTTGTTAATTGATAGACATTGAAAGGGATCTTTACCACGGGAGTGGATTGATCTTTAGAAGTGTTCTTAGGCTAAAAGAATGCATTTGGTTGAATGTTTGAATGTCTTGAACAAGTTAGGAATCATTCGAAGTCGATTACCTTACCCAAGGATTCGTTGGTGTATTATTGTTTTAAACCAAACATCGTAATTTGCTCTTATTTGATCATTTGAACCTTAACTTGCATTGTTAGAATTATGTCACTTATATTTCGTTATATTTTTAGTTATGCCATGTTTTAGTTTATTTTCATAATTGCTTTTAAGTTTACATCTTTAATTTTTATTAGTTCACTTAAGTATTACAAAACCAAGAACTTATTCCGCTTAGATTAAAAGAGATTCTGTAGTTTCGGTATGTTATTCTTGTTTCCCTGTGGATCGATACCCTAAATGCTATAACGATACACTATTATTGTGGTGTTAGCACATCGGGTTAATTAGTGTGCTAGAGCCTAAAAACTCGGCTATCATCAAATCGGGAAATTACTTTCATCCTACTCATATATACGTATATAGATAAAACCGGTTTCAGTCCTCTATATTTGTATATCATCAGAAATTGAGTAATAACAATTTAATCAAGGTAAAAGCTTGACTTCATCTTGATAACAAGCTATTAACGGGATGAAATGAAAATAATTTTGCAGACGCATGAACCATGATTTAGGTTTGCAATTAGAATCTACTTTGTTTCTACTTTTAATTAAAGCCCGTTTATAGTATTATTCCTAATCCAGATGCATGCAAAAAATATAATAAATACAATAAATTAGGAGAAATGGAGCTCTCCAATTGATCAATAGCTAAACATGTTAAGAGAGATGCACATGGGAGTTTTGGTTCAAAAGGATCAGCTCATGATGGTTTTGTTATGTTGGAAATGAATTTTGCTGATTTTGAGAGAGGCAAAACAGAGTTGTTAGCTGCAAGCCAAAAGACTCAGAGAATGGACATGTTCTCATTTTGTTGCTCTTACAAAAATCAGTTTTTAGTTGCTACACATGGGAGTACTGGTTTTGTTCTAACTGGGATGGTATATGATGATGCTAAGGAGTGCCAATCAAGGTCTGCTTTTGATGACTTAAGTTCCATCGTGAATCTTCATGAGACTGAGATTGAAGAGAATCTTGAGTTTAAGCAGCTACTGACAGCAATGGAGAGATTGTTTCAAAAGGTTTTAAAAGAATTGGCTAAGAGAATTGTTATTAGAGAGTGTTTGGAACATACATCTCTCAGAAAAGGTAAGATAGTCTGTTCTTATGTTCTGGGGACATTGGTGTAGAACAGAAGATTGCAGGTGGTTTGATATGTGGCAAGAGTTTCTCCTAATCTGTTCCAAACCTTGATGAGCCTGGACTTGATCTTTTATCTGTAAGTCCAAAGTTTGTATCAAAGGCTTATATCGTTTTAAGAGTATATGTTCTCTATTATACATGATCCAATCACCTGGAAGTACAAGAACAATTCTTGAATCAATGGAGCAAAACAATACATATAACAAGATCGAGTATGGAGGTTTAGGCCACAAGCCACATGAAGAATGTGGGCTAAACAGTGAGTGTTATCGAAGCCAAAGAGTATGTCCAGAGCATAATCACTGAGCATTCATGGCTGGTGGGACAGCATACTGTGACACTAGCTTGATGCTTGACAAAATTTTGAAGAGCATACTAATGCAATAATCTCCCCCAAAAAATTATCATGTTCACGTAGCTGCAAAAGTGCTATCCTTATGGAAGGTAAAGAGGTCCACGTCAGACCACTTAGCCTTAGTAACTACACAATTCAGTTACACCCTTTTCGTCCAAAATGGAAAGCTTGACATATAGGATTCAGCAGGTATTAAGTAAGATATGCGGAATGTCAAGAAGTTCCTTGTGTTACTAGATTGAACCAGACATGCGAGCAAGAGCTAAATAGAACACAATCATATAACATCACATTTAGTCACCTGATGCTAAACACATTAATTGAGCTAAATAAATAAATAAAAAACCAAAAAAAAAAAAAAGTAGTAACAACATCAGATCCAGACACCTAGCTCTTGATGCTAAGCACATCAAATGAGTTAGATATAACTATAGATAGTCTGACGCATCTTATTATCTTAATCATACAACAGCAAATTGATGTGATATATATGAGTTGGCACTTAGATTACTAGTGAAGGATTGGGGGAAGCCAAAATGGTGTAAGCAGATTCTCTTGATGAGGGAGTTGATCGATGTTGTGGGTGGCAATATCATATACACAAACCTGAATATTCTCGGTGAAGTAGATGGAGTTAGGCTTAAGGCCAGGGTACATACTGGCTGGGATACAGAAGGGCTCGTTCTTACCAAAGAAAATGCAGAGATCTCCAATGTCTCCCACGTACGATTCCGCTCCTATGCTCATGTCGTGCTTGTACAGCTCAAACCGCCTGGTCTCAACCCCATAAACATCAGATTCGTTGTCGCAGAAGAAGAAAGGTTTCTTCACCGCTCCCGTGTACCGCATGATGGTAAAAATGTCGCCAGAGGGTGTCTCCACCAAGAATCTGCTGGCGGAGCACCTTTCCAGCAGCATACTCTCGGCATGCGACAACCTCTCCGGTCGCACAAAAGGTCCGAGTTGCAAGAAACAAGCAACAAGAGGGAATCCGTGTTTGTCCTTACGTTGGTCAAGTTTCAAGTGTCTGGAGTAAGGTCCGAACTTATGAATCCTAAACGGGGTGATATAGAATATGGAAGCTGTGCTGGAGTAAATGAGGGAGGAAATACGGAAATTCGGGGAAAGAAAGTTAATGTGTGACCATGACCATGAGGAGTCATCATCACTGCTGCGGCTACAAAAGGAGATGCAGCTTCCCCAAAACTTAATGGCCACGATGCAGTCTTCTTGGTCAGGGGAAGATGAGAGTGATACGTTAAGGACAAGCTCAGTCAAATTGGTGGACTCGGACGGGTCGAGAGAATGAGGCAAAGGAAGAAGGGGAGGCAGAGAGATGACCTTGTGAGAGGATTTGGGAACTGAGGGATTGAACATGTTGGTAAGATGTACGGATAGATCTTGGTTGTTCATTCGGATCATCCAGCCACGTGAAGATCCGATGTTTCGAGAAAGGTGGATGCTTTCGGGGATCCTCTGCTCTTCCATGGTCACTCGTCTCTTCTTCACCAAATCGTAGAAATTGAAATTCACGACGGGAGAGTCTCCGGGAACATCCATGTGAAGCAACAGATGCGGGTATGGTGGTAAAGAGGTCGTCATAGTCGTCGTCAACAAACGAATCCCTCTTCGAATCTGATATCAGACAGAAATGAATTCATCAAAAAAAAAAAAAAAAAAAACACACACACACAGAGACGAGAAGGAGGTCAGAAAAGCCTACCCGCGATATTCCGAAACCAGCTACTTTGGATATCCTCCTTGCCAACATTATTGACACGCTCGTTCTTCTCTGTCTACAATTTAGGGTTTCAATGCGCTATTTTGTTCCTTTAATAAAACCCCTTTTTACCATGTCTTTGGAAAAATTGCAGAACACTCTCGAAGTATCCAGTTAGATGGGCTTCGCTAGTTATTTTGTCGGCCCATATTATTTTTTCCGACAAGTGCTTAAAAGTGATTGCGATTTAGGAGTATTAATCCCATTCAGCACTAAGGAACAGAATCAAACTTGCGAATTGCGATGATCATCGCCGACAAAGACTGGGAAGACAAAGACTGGGAAGGTTCTACGTTGAGCGAAAACGAAGCTGGTTTACTACACTACGACGAAGAAGAATATCATTTTGGTGGTTCAGTGCCCAAATTACAATTCAGGTGGAGGAGCGACTCTGTTTCTGGATATAATGGTCCGCTTTAATTAAGCTATTATGTTTCTTAAGATCGTTTTCTGAGCTTGCACATAGTAGAGTAGGATCTTCCAAGGCTCGTTGGATTGCCAAATTAGGAATAGCCGAAGTTGAGGTCAAAAGGGGGAAACTTTGGACGACAACTGGATTTATTCGTACCGGAACAACATATTGTTTCATAGAAGAGGCTCTGTAGGTGGCTAACGAAACATTACAAGTTTTTAGATTGCAGTTTTTTACTCAAATCACCTGATAAATTTTCTCCCTGTTTCGAAATTCTTGTTTCTGTTGCAGGTATTTGAGTGAAATTGGAGGGTTGCAACTCTTGGGTGATGAAGATGACATAGTGATCTCATTGAAGGATTTGTATGGTGATATTGCAGAGGGAAAAAGTGGCTGCTGTTGGAAAACTATGAGGTTTATAGATACTTAAAGGGTTTAGGTTACATTCTAGGCAGGCATGGAGTTCCTTGGACTTCAAAGGATGATGTAAATCCTACACCAAGTGATGAAGATGAGTCAATTTGTGCTAGAGAATTTTTCCAAGACAAAGACTCTATAACCAAACTTTTGAGTGATATGCAGATCTGTGATGCAAGACCAGTGTTTGACGTATATTTGCCAAACAGCCAGTTCAAGAAGTCTTCTCCTGGTGAACCAAGCTTCGTCGCTTACTTCTCGGGGTAAGTTTTTTTTTTTTTTTCATTACTTCAAAGTTCAAACGACAAAAGCAAATTTTCTCATAACACATCTTAGTCAATGTACTTTTTATTTTGTACAGAGACTCTCCACCAAGTAGAGAAGAAATTAAAGTCCTGCAAAATGTGCGTAGCTTCACCATTGATGTTCTGTCATATCCCTCAGGGCCATGCCAGTTTCTTTTCCTTCAATTCCATAGACATCCCTGTCTTACCATAAATGTGACATGAAAACGGAATGCTCGTGTTATTAAAGAAAAAAAGACAAAACTGGGTGACTGAAAGTTTGCACAAACTTGGAGTACTTGGAGGACTCATTGATGAGGTAATATGTACAACTTTGTTGCAATGTTTTTGAGTGGTAAACAGAGGCTCCATCAGCTTAAACATCAAAGTATGAAGTAATGTAATGTAATTGATTGTTGATCTCTGTGAACATTTCCAAATGTGAAAACAGTAAGGCTTGGTTAAAATGTCGTGTGTTCTATTTCGTTGCCCCATCATCCTTTATTGTCAGCACTTACCATTAAAAGTGAGAAAGTATAGTCCTTTATTCTAAAAGGGTAGAGAGAGAGAGAGAGAGAGAGAGAGAGAGAGAATAATCTTTGTTAACTTGTATTTGGCATAGGCATCAACATCCTATGCTAGTAGCTGGTGTATATGCGGTGCTGGCCAAGGGCCATAATGCAAATCAAAAGAAAGAATATGATCTCGGGTGTAATAATTCACAAAACCCTACTCCACTCAGGGTTCTCTGTTTCTTCACTATCTTACTCCCACTTGGCTGAATACGTTAAGTAATGATTCCCATTAGCCGAAAATGACCAATTAATGTGATTTGCATGTTGGTTTTTGGAGTTTCTTATATTTGTGTGGTTCTATGTTATCAGCTTAATTTACAAATCATCTTACTCTGAATAATCCTTCCTCAGGGAATGAGTTGGCATAAGTGGGATTGTCCTGCGATTACGTGTTCAAGTGATGTGGAACGTGTCAAGAAAATAATCAAAAGGTATTTACTTTGAACCTAGGCGTCGTATTTCTTGTGAAGTGACAGCGTGTGAAATCCGCTTTCGTTTTCTACTTACAGCTATTCATAGTGATGCATATCTCTTTCATGTGGCACCAATTCAATTAGAGTGACAGGCACTGTTCCAGAAGATAAGATTTCACCATTTCAACTATGTAGAGAGATGTTGTTTAAACTACTGCAGCTATCTAATTAACTCGTAATAGTTTGACAAAAGTAACATAACTAAGGATTCATATGCGTAATTAACTGTGGTAATAACTTGTACAAATCCAAGCTAGAAGTAATTTACAGCATGCAATCTAGTCCATCTTCAGAAGGAAGGAACAATTCCATATCCAGTCTCAGACATTAGCGATGTTGAGAATATTTCTTCAGCCTCAGCTTCAATTTCTATCCTCTTTGCGAATCTGCCCTTGATTCGTGGTCTTATCTCTGCATATGCCTTTCTTGAAGCATACCTTATTGTCTTGTCAAATTTCCTCGTCTTCTTCTTCTCTCTGTATCTCAGGACCCTGGCCTCCCTTTCCATTGGAGTAAGCTGCTGCACCATCTGGGTAGGAGGACCGGATAGTTGGTCTATCGTCTCTTTAGTTGTTCTTGGGTGTTGGACTGTTATGTCACTTGCTGTTGACGCTGGCACAACACTGATGTCCATTGATGAAACTGATGCCTAATGACAGAAACAAAGACATTTTCAATCGTAATAGGAATAAAAAATCGATGCATAGGGAAGTATACTTGTGACTATTGTGAACTAAAGAGCTGCATGCATTTGAAAAACTTACGTTATAGTTGAGGTCCTGTAAGGATTTGTTGTAGTGAGCTCCTGAGGAGCAGCCATAGTTGCTACCCAACTGAAAGTTGTGTTGGCTTTGTTGCAGGTGACTTGTTGATTCTTCAACTAAAAGTGGCACAACTCCATCTCCACTAAAGCTTCTCTGGTAATTACTGTACTGATGATCTTCGAATTGGTTATCTATACTGGAGCTGTAATCTACAAGATCAAGGTACTCAACACCAAACAAGAACCCATTGTTCTGATTACCGCTGTTTTTCCCTGGATTAGGCAGTAACCAGGAAGCAACCTCTCGATCATCCTCATCGTTATCTGCATCAGTCTCGCTTGGGGCCATGGAGCTGCAAGAGTTTGCAGATAATGGAAGAATCGGAACACGCTGATGACGTCTAGCTAGTGGGTTTGCGGAATGAATCTCAGCATCACAGGCTGTACAGAGAGAGGCAGCGTCTGCTTTACAGAAAAACGCAGCCGGGGCAGACTCACATGACTGGCAGACACGAACACGTTCATGGCGGGAAGAAACACGATTGGCAGCGTGAACTCGAGCATCACAGGTGTTGCATAAGTATGCAGAGTCAGCTTCACAGTAGACAGTGCAGGGGGCTGAACGGCATGTGTCACATGCTCCTGCCCAAGTACCACTCTCGTTGCTCTCTTCTTTCAACATCATATATAGTAAGTTAAAGTTTTGATAATTGGCACAAGAAGAGGTTGTTGTAATTAGAAAGGAGGGAAGGGTAATGAGACTACTATATCTGGTGGTGAGAGGGTAAAGATAAGTCTTTGGAGATGGACACGTGGCGCAAATTAAGTGGTCGTTAAAAGTAGTTGGATCAACTTGTGGCTGTATTAGTTTTGAACAAGGTTTCATTGATCATCAAGAAGTCTTTTCTTACACACTTCACAAAGGAGAACAAATCTACACTAAGTATCTTTCTGTTAGTGTGAACATCTCTTCCTATCGTAGCTTTCGGACCCGTGAGCTGACGGGGATAAGATTCTCAATCTGGTAACTTTTACTATTTTGGTTTTTTTTTTTCGTAAATCTTTTGCTTTTAGTCAAAGATCTAATCATACTGAAACATATATTTGGGGGATTATTGCCAAATAGGCACTTTAGAAGATAAATCTTTCAAAAAAGGCACTTTTCAATGTTCTTTCTTAGATAGGCATTTTACATGTTTTGCAAAAGACAATTTTGTCCATGGATATATGTTATCAATTCATTTAAGCGGGATACATATTTTTCAAAATTGATGTGATGTCAGAACTTGTTCCTTTTATATAGAGTGTGGCCGCCAAGTGAAACTTGTTTATTGGCTCAAAATAAATCTAATACTTTAAGCAAATATAATAAGGTAGTTAACCAACGGTGGACATAGTTAGGGATCTGTGTTGCCAAAGGAGAGATGTGGAAAGCTGAATTTGTGTTAAGCTAAGATTCTGTGAGATCGAAGATTGTGAATCAACAATAAGAAGATATGACAAATGAATGGTAAGATATAACATATCTTTGAGTGTTATATATGAACAACTATGAATGGACCTCTTCAAGAAGCAATGTACTACAATGACGGTTCTTGTAGAGTAGGCAGAGTTTGTAGAGCAATGTAATACTGTCTAGGATCGTGTACTAGTCTTTGCATATGTGTTTGGTAGTAACGATGTTAATACGACCAACGTAAAAGTGTGTAGGGAACTAATTGATGTTTCTTATACACTGATGGAAACTTGATCTTCTCTTACCTGTTGCAGGGAGAAGACCTAGTTGTCTTTGTTATACCTGGGAGTTGGGAGTGCTCTGAAAAAGGAATATGGGATTTTATTCTTGCAATCAGCTGCAAATATCCTTTCAGGGAGAGGACCTACACATAAGCACGAAGGATAATTCAGAACTTGTATAGTTGAGGTACAATGAGGATACAATTTCTGACTATACATAAAAGCAATCAAATTATCCACGAAATTGAGCTCCCCACAGCTCCACATATAGTATACACCTCCCAAATATACAGGTTGTAACGGTATCTACAGCTACTATACCCTATGCACCTAGCGAGAATCCACATATATGGAATTAAACGTATAACACATGTAATCAGAAATGCAGAGATTAGTAGAAACCTACACGGGTTGAAACACGAGTGGAATAAAAGGTGTTATACCCTATCGGCAAATGCAGACTAGGGAACCCCACACAGGTGGGATTTAAAGCAGATTAACATGACATATCTAACCATATTTACAATAACAAGAACAAAATATAATGCTGAAAAGCTTTCCCACCACTATCTTTAGAGTACATTAGAAATGAGTCAAATGCTCAAAAGCTACACGGGTTGAAACGCGAGGGGAATAAAAGGTTTTATACCCTAAGGGAAAATGCAGACTAGGGAACCCACACATCCGTGATTTAAAGCGGATAAACATGACACATCTAACCATTGTTACAATAATGAGAACTGAGTATAAGGCTGAAAAGGTATCCCACAACTATCTTTAGAGTAACGAGAAAAATGAGTATACTGCTCAAAAGGTTTCCCACAACTACAGCTTTCAAAAGTTGAAAGGATGATAATGCATTTACCTGGTGGAACAGTTGAATCAACATCCCTACTGGAATAATCCATATAGAATACGGAAGGAATTAGACCAGAGAAAGTGTATATGCAAAAAGGACACATAAGAGATCGTAAGGGAATCGAATCGCAGATGGAATAAACAATTATATTGACAAACAAACAAAAAACTCTGTAAAACGCTTAGAAAATCATTCAAACACCTCAGGTTATAGTTATATATGAACCACAGTCTAAAACACCTAAAAATGTAGCTATTTTTACCCCATAGAAATGGCAAAGAAAGATAGCAGAGAAGCTTCACCAAACCAATGGCATACCCAACTACCATTATTAGCTACAAATTAGGGCACATGGCAAAGCCAAGATATAAGAGAACGTTAATCAAAACAATGGCACCCCCCACTGACATCATGAGCTACAAAGAAGGGAAACGTTGATAAACTATTAGCTTTAAGGCACCATATGTACAGTACACCTAAAGCAAATCTACGAAGTAACCAACGAAAATGATCTAAACACCGAATCTAAAAAAAGTAACACAAGTAATTTTATTTACCCAGTGACAATGATATTGCAGGCGCACCCAGTAAAGTAGATCTACAAACCTTGCAACAAAAGTAGAATATATAGTTTTAAATAAATCGCAAAACCCTAATCGTAGAAAATAGATCAACAACACATCCTGTGCAGAAGCACGCCCTTTGCAACTGTTCCAGCAAATACATAACGATTTACATATCGATAACCTTTATCTCAACCACTTCGCTTAGGAGCTTGGGATTCTTGTAGACTATGTGGATGATATTGAGGAATCAACGAGATCGGACAAATTCAATGCTGAGCTGAGAGAGAGAACAGAAAAACGAAAAGCCTGAGAGAAAGAGATATCGAGCTTCGAAAGCGCACACCTCCCAAGGCAATTGGTTCTGCAAAGAATTTATTTTTTTTCTAATTAATTTCCTTCTCGGTTAAACTAACAGGAGGTTTAATTACGACTTTTCTTGTTTGCGGAAGTGCCCATCTAGGAAAGCACTTCATGAAAGTGCTTGTTTCGGTAAGTCCTTAACTTTTTAGTGTCTTATTTGTAATTGATTCATATATTTGGTGAAGAAAAATAAGAAAATAGAAACATGTATTTATGGTATAGGGTGTTGATCAAAGATTTAGATTAGACCAAACTTTTAGAGACACAAAAGTGCTGAGATAAAAAAACTGACATGGCAAAGTGGTGAATCTGTAGCAACAAATGAGAATATGATAGGTAAACCTGTAGTAAAGAGACTAGGATGCTCATGAGCCACAAGTTATAAAAGCCTCATCACTTCCTTTTTTTTAAGTTAACATCAACTATATTGATATATAATAATCTAAATCAAATATAACACATTTCTTGTTTGAATTTGATGATAAATAATGCATAAATTATCATTTTACTATTAAAAATAGCATTAATTAGATATTATTATATAAATATCACACTAAAAAAAACTTGGATGGGCTGTTTCAAAAAGGCATATCCTGGTAACTTAAGGACTGGATTGTATATATTCATATAAAGGAAAGCCCATTGGGCTTGAAAGAGTTTCTGTGTTTCAGCACCGTTCCGTTCGATTTTGAGTTGACATAATCCGAAATTTCAAATTCCCAATTTGAATCATAGCAAAAAAAAGTTTCGCCGAGACGCTTGCTTACTCCTAAACAGTAAACGATGGTTCCGCCATTGCTGAAGCTCGAGTTCACCCAGGGCCCAAGAGCTGGCGATTCTTTAGAGTTCAAACCCGGATCCACTATTCGGATTGGTCGAATCGTTCGTGGTAATGAAATCGCCATCAAAGACGCCGGAATCTCTACCAAACACCTCCGGATCGTTTCCGATTCGGAGAACTGGATAATCCACGATCTAGGGTCTTCCAACGGCACCATATTGAACTCAGACACTATCGACCCAGATACGCCCGTCAATCTTAGCCATGGAGACGAAATCAAGCTCGGTGAGTACACTTCCATTGTGGTGAACTTTGTGAATGATGTTGAGGCGCCGCAGGAGCATAAGCTTCCGCCCAGGCCAAGGAGGAATAACAAGCGTCTCGCTGTTTCGGATCCGGATCTGGATCCTTTTGAGTCGGTTCAGGAGAAGCCAAAGCGCACGCGTAGATCGTCAAAGCAAGAGGAAAATGAACTACCTAGGGCTTCGAGAAAAAGAACTCTGGAAGATATCGCCGATAAAGAAGAGGAATTGGAGGTGGAAATTGAAAAAAGTCAATTCTAGGATTGGGAGGCCCCGGAAGAAGGCAAGTAGTGCAATTACGAAGGAAGAAGAAGTTCCGGAGGAGAGAAAAGCCAACTCTAGGGTTCGAAAAGGTAAGAACAGTGAGAGTTTCCAGAAATTGGGTTTGAATTCGATCAAATTGGAAGTTGAGGATACCCCAAAGGGAATAGAAATCTCGGAGGTAAAAAGCAGGAAGAGACCGACAAGGAGAAAGCAGATTGAAAATGCATATCTGGGATTGGAGAATGTAAAGAGTGAGGATACTGTTTTAGAGGAGAGAGTAGAGAAGAGAACTTCAAGGGCTACCAGAAGCAAGAAGACTGAAATTGGTGGAGATTCTTTTCTGAAGTTGGAGATGGTCCTGAACCAAGCCCGGAAAAGCCGTGCAAAGAGGAAGAAAATGGAGCATGAGCTGTCCAAGAGCGTTGTGAAGATGGAAGATAGAAATGATAATCCCGGAGAAGAGGCTTTGAAGAACTGTCATGTTGAAGAAGATAAGGAAAATGTTCAGGGAGGTTGCAGTGAAAGAAGTGAAGACAAATGTGATAAAGAAGAAGAGAAGGAGGGGGATGGATCTAAGAGGGCAGAGCAGGTGGGCACTGAGTTAAGGAAGAAGAGCACAATAGGAGAAGGTAACCTGAACTGTACTGTTAGAGAAGATGGAGAGACTGAGAACTTGCAAGATATTGAAGAAGAAAGTAAAAATGAAGTTCAGGAAGGTTGCAGTGAAAAAAGTGAGGACAAATGTGATAAAGAATATGAGAGGGAAGGTGATGGATCAAAGAGGGTAGAGCAGGCTGACATTGAGTTAAGGAAGCAGAGCACCATAGGAGAAGATGACCTGAGCTGTACTGTTAGAGAAGATGCAGACATAGAAAACTTACAACAAATTGAAGAAGAATGTCGTGACGAGGAAAGAGAGTGTAAGGTCGAGGAGGCTGGAATTGCGACATTAGATGATGGATGTGATGAGGAAAAGGTTGAGCAGGGATCGAGCAGTAAGAATGTAGAGAGGGTAGAAGTAGTTTTAGGAAAAATGACACTAAGAAATTTGTTTGACGCCATGGAGGCTCAACTGCCAAAACAGATAGTTGAAGAGACAGAGAAGATGATTGAGCCCATGAGAAGTAAGACTTTGAGAGTTCACAAGCATATTGCAGAGCAAAAGGAAAAGGGCGTGTAAGTTGATCTGATCCCTCCTTGCAACATTATCTAGATATGTTCTAACTTATACCTGAGAATACTTTGATCTCATATTAAGTTGCTACTGGCTTAATGTGATTTCTTCAGGTATGGTAGGAATCTTGTTAAAGAAAAGTAAAAGCATACGTATCTATTATTACTCACTTCGTATAATGTAGATAATGATTTTGTGTTTGTGACTGCTATGAGCCACTAGTTCTTGGAGTTTCTCCATTATTATGCGACTGTAATTGCCAATATCTTTGATTTGCAAGCCAGAATAGCTGAATATGATACTCTGATAGTCTGAGAGGTAGCTTCAGTTTGACGCTTTTGGATCAGTGGATCGATGAAATCCATTAATTTTGTGGGACAACTCATGTGCTTGCTTAAGCTCTATGCATTCACTGATGAAAATAGAGACATATATATCAATCATATCAACATGTGAGAGTTGCTACAAATCGCAGAAGAAGATAACACACAACAACAAATTAAAAATCTACAAGAACCGTATTGAAGATTTAGTTTTCCTGTTCAAAAAGGGCTGACCTTGCCAGCCAGCTTCAGCAAGAACTCAGGAACAAGTCGTTTTCTTGGTGGCGCAACCGCATGCGCGTCACTATCATTGGCGTGTATTAGAGAGACAATATGATCAAATAGCTCGTCTTTACTACCTCTCAGAGGATCCTAGCTATGCAAATTGTGATGATCCCATTACTTAGTTATATAACATGTGTTTCACACGACATTAAGTTGTGTAGTATATAGATCCGCTAATGCTAGTTTATATTTTTGCTTACCTGAAGAAATAGATCGGTATGAGTTTTACCCTTGTACATAATTAATTCGGCTTTCACTTCAACAGCTCTAAGAGCGTCTGTAAAAGTTTTGCTTCAAAAGAAGAAAACTTGTCTACATTATATAGATGGTTAAACCAACTTGCAAATTTTCGGATTCTTGACTTCATATATGTATATGTAAGAGGGTAATCTAACCTTGCTTCGGGTGGAATGGAATAATCAGCGGATCCATGAAAGAGTATAGTGTGAGGCAAGAGAGATGCGGCTTTTCTTACACTTGGATCTTTCAATCTTACTTCGGGAGAGAATTGTTCAAAGGACTCTTCTCCTTCCATTATGCTGCAAGTTGATGAAAAGAGAGAATCATAAGTAGAGCTAATGGCTTTTGAGAATTCCAAGTTAGAAAGATATAGTTTACCTTAGGAAAACAGAACGATACAGGCCCCGATTATGGAAGTGTTTAACCAAATTGAAGAGATTGTACCTGTTCAAGTTTGCAAATGGTGAGCAGATTTTGATTACTGAATCCGAGAGAAAGCCAATATGGAAAAGTTTAAAGCTACATAGTAACGCCATTACCCTCCAGATAGACCAAAGTAAGCTTTTATCTGAGAAACACTCCATGAGATACTCTCCCTTCTTGATTCTTTAATAGCTTGTTCGAAGAGAGCACAAGAAGAGATATGTGCACCAGCTGATTGCCCCATCAAATAAAATCTGCACCCACAAGCAGACACGGTTCAATCACAAGAGCCCGTGAAAGAGAAAATTGAACCAAAAAAAACAAGTTGATGAGCTCTAACCTGTTAGGATCACCTCCAAATGCAGAAATATTATTGCAGACAAATGAGATACCTTGAGCGGCATCACTTACCATATCACTAATGGTTCCCTGAGGGAAGTTTCTGATCCAAAGACAGGGGATTGCTTGGTTAAAGCATGGGATATAAAGTTAGGTAACTAAAAAGCTCTAAACTGAGACAGATTTGATTCCACTATACATTGATAGAATCCAAGGAAAGTAATACATTCAAATATAACAATGGAAAGAAATAGATAAATTTGCTTACCTGTAATCTAGACATGCCACAATGATATCCCTTTCTGCTAGCTGCAGTCCCAAGAGAGAACCCCATGCTTTGTACCTAAAGGAGAGGCAAGTATGAAGGAATTTTAACAGTGTATAAGAAGAAGAATATGCAGGAGATAAGTATGGCAACTCCAATCATTGCTTACCCGATAATCCAAGCTCCACCAGTCACGAAAACTACAACCGGCTTCAGGGCATCATTCGTTAATGGTATGTACAAATCAAGCCTGCCAAATAATCAATTATATATCAACCATTAGTTAGAATGGAGAAGGCAAGATTATGAGAGAGTCATAGACCTACCTATTCCTCGGTTGATCTCCATAAACTATACTCCTCCTGACTTGAGACGAGAAAAAATAAAGATATGCAACTGTAGAAGAAAAGCAAACTTTTTAGTGGACAATCGAAAAACACCACACACTCTCTCTATATTGATGAGCAAAGAAAGACGGTAGAGAATAGAGAGAGAACCTTGAAGGAATCCAGGCATAAGGAGCATTGCATAACAAGCAAGTGCAAGTAATCTTGTAATCCACGGGTAACCTACCTTGAACCAAAAAAAAAAAAAAAAAAAAAAAAAAAAAAACAGAATCCATAAAACCTATATAATTTGACCTGGTCTGAATTGATTAAAGAGTGACAGCAATCCTGTCTCGAGCAAGTTTTATAAACTTATTAAACGCATGCTTATATTATAATATCTATCATCCATGCTAGGAATTGAGTACCCGAGATATCCAAGAAGGTTGAAGCTAAGTCGAGTAATCAAATACGTTTCGGCCGCTGCATGGCCAATATCGCGCCCGAACTGTTGAAAATGATTCAAACTGAATTCAATGTTTTTTCCGTTACGTAGTTGCTGCTTTATTTCTATATAATTGGGGGTTTCAGTTTTTTCTGTCTTAATAATAGGACATAATGAGTCCATGGGTTTAATGGGTGCAGTTACGTTTTTATTTCCTATAAATCATTGTAGTCTCGGTGAATTTTCTAATCATCAAAGAAAAGCACTATTCAGCAAACAAATCTTTCTTTGTTCTCTGTTCTTTCTTGCTCTGTTTCTTTATTTTCTTCAACATTGTGGTATCAGAGCAGAGGTTTCAGCTCTTTTCATCCTATCAAAATAAAAAACATGGCAGGAAATGGAGCAAATCAGCAAGTTACGGTTCCAATGTTTAAGGGTGAAAAGTATCACCTTTGGAGTCTCAAGATGAAGACGATGTTCAGATCTCAAGAGATTTGGGATTTGGTGGAGAATGGATTTGAAGACACAAATCCTGCGGAACCTGATCAGCGATTACGAGATAATCGTAAGAAGGATGCAAAGGCGCTGTTTTTTTTTCAGACAGCCTTGGAGGATGATATCCTCTCTCGGATCTCAGCCGTATGTACATCTCACGAAGCCTGGGAGATTTTGAAGTTGGAGTACATGGGAGATAAGAAGGCGATCATTGTCAAGCTACAGACTCTTCGTCATCAATTTGAAACGCTTCTGATGAAGGAGAAAGAAACGATGCAGGAGTACTTGGCGAGAGTCTCCGCTATTGTCAATCAAATGAAGTCCTACGGTGAAGGCTTGACAAATGAAACTGTGGTGAGTAAAGTTCTCAGGAGCTTAACCCCAAAGTTTGAGTATGTGGTACCTGCAATCATGGAGGCCACCGACATGAGTACGTATTCGTTTGACACCATGATGAGTTCACTGATAGGTCACGAGGATCGTCTTGGTAAGAAGACTGAAAAAACTGAAGAGAAAGCTTTCCAGATGAAGGGAGAGTCTGCTGGTCAGAAAAACAGTAGTGTTTTTGAAGCTGTAGGTAGAGGACGAGGCAGATTTGGAGGTCGTGGAGATTATAGAAGAGGCAGAGGAAGAGGTTATTATGGTAACTCAAGCAGCTCAAATCAGTCATACAACAAAGGTACAAACAAGAGCGATATTCAGTGTCATTACTGCAAAAAGTATGGTCATATGCAGGCCAACTGTTGGAAAAAACAGAGAGAAGAAAAACACGCAAGCTTCGCTGAGCAAGAAGATGAGCAACCTCGACTTTTCATGGCATTTGAAAGTGAGGAAGCGTCCAAATCTATGTGGTATTTGGACAGTGGTTGTTCTAATCACATGACAGGCTCCAAATCGTCGTTCAAAGAGTTAGATGAATCGCATAAGCTCAAGGTGAAGCTTGGAAATGACAAAGAAGTTCGAGTAGAAGGGAGAGGAATCGTGGCTGTTCAGAATGGTCATGGTAATCTCAAACTCATTTATGATGTGTATTACATTCCTGATCTAGCACATAATTTGTTGAGTGTTGGTCAAATGGTGAAGAACGATTGTTCTGTCTTCTTTGATGGGAATGAGTGTGTCGTGAAGGAGAAGAAATCTGGTCTCACATTGGCAGTGGTGAAGAAGACCTTAAACAATCTATATCCTTTAGAATTGTCTTCTGTTGAAACAAGAGCTTTGGTTGCTAAAGTTTCAGACATTTCGAAGTTATGGCATTTGCGGTATGGGCATCTACATGAGAATGGGTTAAGGGTACTCAATCAAAAGGATATGGTCTTTGGCTTACCAAAGATTGGTGCTCTGAAGTTGTGTGAAGGTTGCGTATTTGGGAAACAATCTCGCAGGGCGTTCCCAGTAGGAAAAGCAAGGAGAGCAACTCAATGTCTTGAGACTGTTCACGCTGATTTATGTGGTCCAATGCAGACCGCATCCCTTGGAGGTAGCAAGTATTTTCTGATGCTGACAGATGACTACAGCAGGATGAGCTGGGTTTATTTTCTTGAGTCAAAAGGAGAAGCATTCGAGATGTTTAAGAAGTTCAAGGCACTTGTGGAGTAACAAAGTGAGCAGCGAGTTAAAGTGTTACGAACTGACAGAGAAGGAGAGTTTACCTCTATTGAGTTCAATCAATTCTGTGAGAAAGAAGGAATACATCATGAGCTTACTACAGCTTACACACCGGAGCAAAATGGTGTAGCGGAGAGGAAAAACAGAACCGTAGTAGAGATGGCTAGGAGCATGTTAAAAGAGAAGAATCTACCTAATCGGTTTTGGGCAGAAAGTGTGAGGATAACAGTGTATTTGCTGAACATCTCTCCTACAAAGGCGGTTTTAAGCAGAACACCATATGAAGCTTGGTGTGGCAGGAAACCTGGGGTGAGTCATTTAAGAGTTTTTGGCAGCGTTTGCTACTCTCTTATAGATGCTCATAACATAAAGAAGCTTGATAAAAAATCTGAGAAATGCATTTTTCTTGGATATTGCTCTCAATCAAAAGGATATAGATTGTACAATCCTGTGAGTGGTAAAATTGTTGAAAGCAGGAACGTTACCTTTGATGAAGAAGCAGTTTGGACTTGGCGTGAAGGTGACAATGGTGAGCTTGTTGAAATCTCTGTTGGTATCAACGATGAGCAAGAAGAGAATCCGAGTCCAGCAAATTCTGCAACTAATACCCCAACGAGCTCAGCTCCTAGTTCACATGGTTCTAACAATGGAAATGGGTCAAGTGATGGAGAAGGAAGCTCAAGCACAAGTCCGCCTCAAAAATTCAGATCATTGCGGGAAATTTATGAGGTACAACACGCGTTTTTTAGTGCTGATCCAGTAACATTTGATGAAGCAGCAAAGAAAGAAGAGTGGCGAAAAGCAATGGAAGAAGAGATTTCTTCTATAGAGAAGAATCAAACATGGCATCTAGTCGAGCTTCTTAGAGAGAAACACTCCATCGGTGTGAAATGGGTGTTTAAAACTAAGTATCAAGCAGATGGCAACATTCAAAAACATAAGGCAAGGCTTGTGGTTAAGGGATATGCACAAGAGTATGGAGTGGATTATGAAGAAACTTTCTCTCCGGTAGCAAGGTTTGACACTGTAAGAACTCTTCTTGCCTTAGGAGCTTATATGCATTGGCCAATATATCAGTTTGATGTTAAGTCAGCTTTCTTGAATGGTGAGCTACTTAAAGAGGTGTATGTTGATCAACATGAAGGTTTTGTAGCTAAAGGCAGAGAAGGTTTCGTCTACAGGTTGTATAAGGCTCTATATGGGCTTAAACAAGCTCCTAGAGCTTGGTACAACAAGATTAACTCTTTCTTTGCAGAAACTGGTTTTGAAAGAAGCAAAAGTGAGCCTACTCTCTACATAAAGAAGCAGGGTGCAGGTGATATCCTTATTGTGTGTTTATATGTAGACGATTTGATTTACATGGGTTCTAGGGCTTCACTTGTTGCTGAGTTCAAAGCTAGTATGATGGAGAAGTTTGAAATGACAGATCTTGGGTTGCTGTATTTTTTTCTTGGTCTTGAGGTTAAACAAGTGGAAGATGGGATTTTTGTCTCTCAACATAGGTATGCTAGTGACTTGCTTAAAAGGTTCGACATGGCAGGTTGCAATGCTGTGGAAACTCCTATGAACATCAACGAGAAGCTGGTAGCGGATGATGGAACAGAGAAAGCAGATGCAACAAAATTCAAAAGTTTAGTTGGGGGCCTCATCTATTTAACTCACACAAGACCAGACATTAGTTTTGCTGTTAGTGCAATTTCTAGGTTCATGCACAATCCGACAAAGCAACATTTTGGAGCAGCAAAGAGGTTGCTGAGGTATATTGCAGGAACTGCAGAGTATGGTTTATGGTACAGCTCAGTTTCAGAGTTTGAACTGGTAGGGTTCACGGACAGCGATTGGGCAGGCTGTGTTCAAGACAGGAAAAGCACTTCGGGACATGTTTTTAATCTGGGTTCAGGAGCAGTTTGTTGGAGTTCAAAGAAGCAAAACGTGACAGCTTTATCATCGTCGGAAGCTGAGTATACAGCAGCTACTGCAGCGGCGTGTCAGACAGTTTGGTTAAGACGGATTCTAGCTGACATTAAGCAAGAGCAAGAGAAGGCGACAACAATTTTCTGTGACAACAAGGCAACTATAGCAATGACCAAGAATCCAACATATCATGGAAGAACTAAACATATTTCCATCAAGGTTCATTTTATCAGAGACTTGGTTAGTGAGGGTTCGGTTGTTTTGGAGTATTGCAGCACAAACGAGCAGAGTGCAGATGTGTTAACAAAGGCATTATCAAGGAACAAGTTTGACTACTTTAGAAGTAAGCTTGGAGTGTGCAAGTTTGAATCAAGGGAGAGTGTTGAAAATGATTCAAACTGAATTCAATGTTTTTTCCGTTACGTAGTTGCTGCTTTATTTCTATATAATTGGGGGTTTCTGTTTTTTTCTGTCTTAATAATAGGACATAATGAGTCCATGGGTTTAATGGGTGCAATTACGTTTTTATTTCCTATAAATCATTGTAGTCTCTGTGAGTTTCATCAAAGAAAAGCACTATTCAGCAAACAAATCTTTCTTTGTTCTCTGTTCTTTCTTGCTCTGTTTCTTTATTTTCTTCAACACGAACGACTGCTGCCGGCTAATTCGAGGCGAACCTTCCGCCGATGATTTCCCGGAGACTCTTCGACGGACCAGTTCGGGTGAAGATAACCTGTTGGAGCGCGCCATTTCGTCGGAATTCGCTGGACCAGCTTCTGACATCGGACGGACAGAGATTGGATCTCGAATTTTGTGTCCTCCTCCTTCTCTTCGAATCTTTTGGTTTTTTATAAATTTATGAGAAATTTCTTTTAAAAACCTTCGTATTGCAAATAATTTCCAACGAAACTTTTCTAGAAAATACCTTATAGTTAATTAACGGTCAACTATGAACCTTAAATTTTGACCGTTAGTGCTTTTATTGTTTCAAATATTTGAAAAGCTTTCCACTCGTGTCATGTGCGGCTCTCTATCTCTCCTTTCAAAACGGCGTCGTATCTTTCCTATCCTCTACTAATTATCTACCGGTTAGTAATTTATATCGAATTTAACAAAGGTGATCTCTGTATATTTCATTGTTAAATCGTTATTTACCGAAACTATTGTGAATTAGCTAAAGTATCTTAGTCCCTGAAACGAATTGTGATACAAGTTACACAACAACTAAGTTTATAATAATGAATTACGTTCGGATGCAAGATATACTAACCTAAACGCTATTGGTCCAAATCATTTGTATTTAGATGTCTCGAGAACCGAAACTTAGCATAGTTGACTATGAACGCCACGTGCTCACACAGTTTTGAACGTGTTCGGTGATTAAGCGGTGGCACCCGCACCAACGAACGGTATCTAAATCAATGATTGACTACAATTTCTATTAATTATCACCTTTTAATAATATCTTGGATTATCTTATCTATCTAAATGATGAACTAGCGTACACGGTGAAACCGATTTTATAAAGCCACATGTAGTTTTGATTTATGATTTTTTGGAGAAAAAATTATCTAATCACTCATGTAATCAAACGTTATAAATCTTAAAATGATCCCTATGCAAAAGGGATATTAGTCAGATATCACTAAATTAGCAACCAAAAGAAATTAAAAGAACTTTAGTAAGAATAAGAGATTTTTATCAGGGATAGCAAAAGAAAAAACGTTGAAAGAGAAGAATAATCTAATTTACGCTGAAGATGAAATGAAAGATGGATTGTTGAAAACTATATTCTCCTGGTTTTTCAAAGGGGTTTCAAAAGTCACCTCTGCATTTTGTTTGTTTCTATCACCTGAACCACCATCTCTGAACGGCACTGACCGGAGTATTCAAGAAGGGAACGTAACGTTGGATAATCGGATCCACCGTCCTCCGGATTCTGCTCCACGTGCTCTGGTGGTAACCCGCTGTTACCGGTGCTTGATACATCAGCTTCAATAGCTGCCACCAAATTACAAAACTCAATTCATGAGAACAATTCTCAAGATTCAACCAACAATCCTGGAAATTACCTATATCTTTATTCAGGGAGAATATATATAATGAAATGGGTTTTATACTTGACGGATTCCCATGACACAAACACAAGATTTTTAACATAAGAAGCAAAACACAGTTCTCATTACCAACCTGATGGTCTTAGCCCACGTAACACTTTCAGAGACGAAGATCATCAACAAAGCAACAATAAAGATTTTTATGAAAACGGTTGTTCCTATGTGTTCACTTGATCAAATTAAACAAGGAAAACAGGGGTTCTACTTGTAGCTGTTAAGCCATCACAAAGAACTGATGACTGCAACCAAAAGAAGAGGCGTACCTGCCAGTACATGAACGTCTGTATGATATTGCGTTGCCATCTGCAGTAAGTAAAATGAAAATTTTGTTCAGATAAGCTAATGCAAAGCTTGGAACTTAGTGCGAATGAATTATTATCGATTCTAACAGGTTCAAAGAGCATACGAGAGCAGAGAGATAATCAGAAGGAAGCCAATGGCTATCTCAGCCTGCGATGACAGAATGTTGAGGGTAGTAGTGTTCGACTCCACCCACACACAAGGGTCTTCCAAGTGCTTTCTGATAACCATTACAGAACAAGACACATAGAACGACATAAGCGTCAGTAAGAATTCACCATGGAACCAACTACTACATTCAAACCTGCTAATCAGCTGGATGCAACTACCTGTATATAGTGGACCGAGCAAAGTTGCGCCTCAAGAACTTGGCTACTTGTTCAAGTGCCCGGCACAAGATGGGAATCAAAGCAACTGCAGCAGATTGATAAGGAGACTAGTCATAAGAATGTATGTGATTTGAAGAAATTCACAAAAGAGTTTTCAATCAATTCCTACACTTGAGACAGAGATGTGAAGTGACGAATGTAAGGCAATAGATGAAATAGATGAAATCCTTTGCTGCCACAATTGATTGAAAATAAACTTGCAGCCCTTGCATATTCCATGCCCTTGGCCTCTGCAGATAACAATATTGGAATTCATATGTAACAAAATTTCGCATTGCATGATCACTAGAGAGAAAAAAAAAATCGGGAGATCACATGGCTTACCCCGTATAAGGAGTATAAGGAATATAGAGATGAGCACGCAGTTCCCATGAAAGATAGACGATAAGCCCTATTTGAGAGGTTCTTTGGTATTAGAGGTAGCACTGCCAGCACAACTATAACAAAAACCTGCAAAAGATGTAATGGATTTTGAGACATGAAACGGGAAATAGTTACGTGAAGCATGCCAGAAAAAAAAAGCATTAGTCTCCTTTAGTTCATATCTGAGTACACGGCAAACATTCAGGAAGACAGAGAACATAAAGAAGAAGACAATACACCATCCCAATACTGTTCAAGTTAAGGAGTGAACAGTAGATAACAACAGCAATCCCAACTCACAGCCCTAGTTAAAGAGCTAGATCTTTTTTTAGAATTGTGCAATAAGAATAAGCAATTGCAACTGGAAAAAATTATCTTACCCAAGCATTGACTGAAAACTGAATCGTCTGCTGATCCCAGCGCACAAAACTTGGGTTTGCACCTGTTGCAGCAGATGGCCCAGAGGTTCGAGGAACCGATCCTGAGGCACATAATTAAGTAAGTTTTTGTTAGTAAGAAGAAAGCTCTACGCATTTCATTAAGAATATATTGGAAGATCAGGAATATCAGACAAAGGAAGTTCACCTGAGTTCCGTGAACGAACTTGTTCATTTGCATTAGAAGATGTCGTCGAAGATGCAGATGGTCTGGCAGATTGTGAAGACGAAGATGAAGTCGACATAGGTTCCACAACAAGATCAGGATCCTACAAAAAAAAGGCCATGACAGTGCAAGCGCCACCCAGATTTGGCAACAAATCCAGACCAATCCGTTTGAAATTCTTCACCGGCGAAAGCAAAGATGAACAACACGAGGGATTCACATATTATAAACAAGACCCAACGAAGATGGAAATCAACAGAGTGAGTTCAATGAAAACCTCTACCCTCCGGTTAATAACATAATCAAGAGGAGATTCGGACCCCCGGGGAGTAAGAAAATTATCAGAAAGAACATCAAAACTCCCTAATCGTAACATCAATAAACACACTTGTAAAACCTAAGATTCAAAGTTCTCAACCAAATCAGTAGCGCACACAACACAAACTCAAACTCGAAACTCAAAGTAATGAAGTATAGATAAGCAAATTCAAGAGGGAAGATAGTACATACGATGTAGCGTTGGTAGAATTTGCGCTTGAAATGGTCGACGAACTCGGGACGAGAAGCCATGTGAGGAGGGATGAGGATATTGGACCAGTAATCCGCCCATCGAGCGTCGTTTCGTAGTCGTAGGCTGCCGCCGCAATTTTCTTCAACCGCTGGGGATCTTCGCCGCCTTCCGCCATGGATGAGATCGCCGGAGCGGGATTCGGATTCGAGTTTTGTATGCGTTTTGTTTCTTTGGTCCACACTCAAGGGTCGGATCGGTTCTTTCGGTTCGCAGATCTTTCGGTTCTTAAAATTTAGTAAGAACCGGAGTAAATTTCGGTTCGTATCGGTTCGGTTTGATTTGGATATTTGAAATTATTATAAAACCGGAAAAACGGTTTTAATCGGGTTTGTAACCAAAATTACCCGAATTAACTTTCAAAATCTATGGTACCCGCATATAAAACAATTATACAAATACAACAATAAACATCAAACAACCAATCTATTGAGATTATAACATCCAAACGACATGGTTTTAGGGTTTCCGGATTGAAGAATTAGTATAACAAATATTTTAAAGGATTTGATTTGGTTGGATTCTTCGAATACGAAGAGATTTTCACGGAAAGGGAAGTTAGGAAGAGATTTTCGCGGGAAAGGAAAGCGATGAATCGTCACTTGAAGAACGTGGAATGTGTATAAAATATAGTTGGAAAGTGTATAAGAGATTAACTACTAAGGTTTCATCGGTTCATTATGGGAACTATTCGGTTCTTGGTTCGGTTTGGGTTTGGGTTCTTCGGGTATTGAATTTTAGAATCCATTCAAATATTTTATAAATTCTGGTTCAGTTCGGTTCGAGTTTTTTTTCGGTTTCAGAATATTTTATCCACCCTTAGGTCCACTTATCCTACTTACTAATACCAGTGGAATCTTGCAAAAGCGACGACGTTTTGGCGAACAGTTATTTGTGGACTTTTCTGTTTCTGTATATATTAATTATTAACTAGTAGGTATTTGTATTTTTTGCTGGAACAGCGACTCGATGAGTTTTTAATAACCTGATGTTAAAGAAGATGACTAAGTAGATGTTGAACTCAAGCAAGATGAGATTCATGTTGCTGGATTAGGATAGAGAGGTGTTTGTGGCACTTTAGGTTTGGTTTGAGATTTTCTGAAAAGAAATAGACAAATGAGTATAAAATCAGGTTTAATAAATATGATGCTTATGAAAATAAAACTTGATTTCTGAAGTAAAAATTAATAAACATAAGAATCAGTAAGGTTTTATCAAACTTCAGTAAACTGAAGGCTTAATTGACACTGATTTGATCTCTGGTTAAAGGCTTATATTAAAGCTTGATTTAGGTAAAAAAGAATCAAGTGGTTGAAGTCTGTCAGATGTTAAATCACAGAATTGTGAAAGAGTAACATATATAGTTGTTCTGAAAAAGCACATAATTGCGAAAAAATAATGCATGTTAAAAGTGTAACCATTTAACATTGAAAATTTATAAAAGACTATATCGCATATAGGACAACACTAGGTTGGGGTATAAGTACCAGTGACGCAGTGTAATCGTTTAACATTGAAAATTTATAAAAGAAACAATCTATAATAAATGGTAACACAATCTATCCATGTACATAAGATGTACATGCATGACAAATCAAATTTAAAGTTGCAATGTATTCACTTACCTAATATAATCGAAACTTAAATAACAAAAAAAGTGATAATATGAGAACATTTCATATTTAAATTAACACAATCTATCCATAATATGTAACATAACAAATCAAATCGTCATGAAATGAATTTAAACAAATTTAGTTATATCATGTATAAATCTAAGTTTTCAAATATATATATTTTCAAATGATAGATTTCTTTGGAGTTGCATTGGTTCTTTTACCAAATTCGAAAGCGGCAAAATTCTAACACAAACAAAGTTCGAACGCAGCAAAAATCTTTATTCAAACACCATATTATCCTATTGTTCGTTCAAAAATGCAATGAGACGTGGTTACATAAAAGAAGCGCTAAAACTAAATTAAATTAATCGTTGAAACATATGGCTATGATACAAAGGGTTGGATTTATATTCATAGACTTCAACTAGTTTGCATCACTTCATTTTTGTTTACGCCTTTAGAAACAAATTTATCAATTTAAGTCAATAATATCACCTTAAATAAAATGTTATTATTGCATCTAAGCCTGCTGGAATATGAGACTCAAAAAGTTGTTAATAACCTGATGTCAGACTAAGTAGATGTTGAACTCAAGCAAGAATGAGATTCATGTTGCTGGATTAGGATAAATTAGAGAAGTGTTTATGGCACTTTAGGTTTGGTTTGGTTGGAGAATAAAGGGAGGTTCAATGATTATGATGTTTGTGGTCTTGTGGAAATAAAACTTGATTTCTGAAGTGAAAATTAATACACGTAAGAACCAATAAGATTTTATCAAATTTCAGTAAATTGAAAGTTTAATTGAGACTGGTTTGATCTCTGGTTAAAAGCTCATATTAAAGCTTGGTTCAGGTACCAAAGAATCAAGTGGTTGAAGCCTGTTAGATGATAAATCACAAATTGTGAAAGAGTAACATATGTAGTTGTTCTAAAAAAGCACATAATTGTGAAAGAGTAACATATGTAATTGTTATGAATTCACGAGAAGAGTTCATCCAGGTGGAGTATTCAAAACATGCAAAAGAAGCGCTAAAACTAAATGAAATTAACTGTTGAAAAATATGGTTGTGATACAAAGGGTTGGATTTATATTCATAGACTTCAACTAGTTTGTATCACTTCATTTTTGTTTACGCCTTTAGACACAAATTTCTCAATTTAAGTCAATAATATCGTCTTACGCATATGATCATCCCAACAACGCTACGATACGACTAAGGAAATATCATTAACCATATCTTAATTTTTACTAATCAATAGTTCATTATCATATCTTATAGATAAATAATTATGAGATTCACTATTCATATTAAATCCTTATCATACAAGTGCGAGACATACCTTTAATCTAAAGCACATCAATCGAACTAAATCGAATTTAGTGATGAGAACAGGGTACCGACATACTACATATAATTGATGATATATGATTGACGATAAATGAGGAAGATATAATTGTATCATGCATCTTTGATCATAATCATACTACATTTATAAGATCATGGATCGGAGTAACACACTAACACTTTATATGAATTAAGCACATCAAATGAGTTGGCTTATAATTTTTTTCCATTTAAAAATATTTGAATTACATGGATTGTATTTTTCTTCCGATTTGTGTGTGTGTGTTTTTTTTTTTTGCTTAAAATGTTTGTTGTTCTTAAAACTGAATATAAAGCTGACAAACAAATGAATCAAACCCAAACCATAATAACCCCAAAAGTGTGAGATACAGAAATAGTATAAACCCCAAGTCCCCAACTCAGAAGCCTTATTAGGAAATTTTGTATATGTTCTTTTTATCTAACGAAAAAGAATCACAACTTTGCCATCCATATTCATTTATGTTAAATACGATCGATAAAACTAAATCCAATAGGACAATGCAACTAATATACACACAAATGTGTTGATAAAGAAAAGGAATCTCAATTAGATGCAGTCCTTTTAAATTCATGCAGCTAAACATACATTTATATATGTGTATTATTTTTTGTTATCGTATCCAAGCTAATCCAATATAACTTATGTGTAGACTTAGTTATGATTAGCTGCTTCTATGTATTAACATCTATAAAACATCATCATCAATCTCCAACATCATCCATATTCATTCATTCGAACCACAATTTCTTGAAAAAACTACAATGTCTGCCCTGTTAGTTTTGAAGATAACTAATATTAATAGGTTGATTACGGTTTGGTTTATGTTGATTGATGATAACGTCGAGGCGATACTTCCGTATAATAGAAAAGATCAACGATGATTGTAATTGAAAAGAGCTCGGGACAAGATAAGTGTCTAGCTCGGGTGTGTGTTCTTGAGAGAATAATTCGGATCCTTTTATTAATGGGGTACAAGGGGTATTTATAGGGAATCAGTCGCCCTGTCAACCGCCTTCGTTACTTAGCGCGTGTGCGGTGAACTTGAATCCCTCGCCGAGTCGCACCTGAGTGTTTTGGGGTAAGTCGGCAACTCTTCTTTGGGCCTCAACGGATGGGCCTTAGCTGGTCGGGATTTGACCTGCTCGGCATTCGACCTGCTCGGGGTTTGACCTGCTCGGTACTGGGCTGACTATGAGATATGAACTCAGCAAATAGGCCTTAAATTCTTATTGGACCAGGCTGATAGGATTGCCAATCCTATCTCCAACAATAGCCCCCCAGCTCGGGGTACGAGGGAGTACGAGTATACCGAGGTTCGTATGTTTCAGCCCGGCGCATTCTTTGTAAAGCTGAACAATTCCTTAAGACAAACTGTTCGGATCCCGACCTGTCGCTCGATTTTCCTAAGCGTGACCATTGGGTGAACGTGTGCGTGGGAAAACCGCGCTTCGCGTCCGCGCGTGGAGTTCGCCGCGAGGCGTAATCATTGGCATTTCTGATTTCCGCGCTCTGGCCACGTGTTAAGTTCTTATGGTGCGTTGATTAGGGTTTGTCGTGCTGCGTCGCCACGCGTTGCTTTCTTATGGTGAGGGCGAAATCGAGTTTCGAGGCCGCCGTTTATAAACGCGAATCTCATTTTCCTTTTATCTCACTTTTCGCGAACGCACAAAGCGAGTGTCCGATTTCATTTCTTTTCCTGTCTCTCTTGATCTTGTTTTCTGGCGAATCTCTCTTTCACCTTGGATTTCTTTCTGCCGACCTAGACACTTCTCGCTCCAGTGGTTTTTCCTTTCCGGTGGTTGTCAATCTCTACACAGGTGCGTCGTCTCTTCTCGCCCTATTTACAAGCATTTTTTGTTTCGCCGGGGCTCTCCGGGACCATCCGCTACATTCACTGCCTTCTCCTTTCTCCGATAGTTATGTCTGACTTGCTTGAGGGAATCCGGGCCGAATCGAGCTCTCACTCCGAATCTGCTGGGCGATATGGGAGTTCATCGGACTCCAACGTTAGGTCTCCTAATCCGGTTGTCACGCTTTTTGACGAAGAGGAAGACGAGGATGTCGTTCTGTTGGCTCGTCGTAGGCTAAACCAAACTGGGAGTGCGGGAGCTTCTACGTCTGCATCGCAACCTATCATTCATCAGAGGTCGGACTGGGGTGCAGAGGCTTCCACATCTATGTCGGATCTCGATGTTAGCCAAAAAGTGGGGCAAGCTCGTAGCACTTGGGCGCACATCTTGGCGCCAAATCCTGTTCCTCGTCTGAGAGTTGGCCAAACTGGTGGTGGAGAAGCTTCTACATCCGCACCGAATCTAACTGCTCCCATGCCCAGGCAGGTAAGAGTAATTAGTCATGGTCAAGGTCGGGGCAGACAGCCGAGGGGGGCAACCACCCAGAGGGTTCCAAGGGCTCCGAAAGCTAGGTAGCTCTCGTTCTGAGAAAGAGGCTTCCCCTCCTCCGGCGTGTGAGTTCCTGGTCCCCTCCTCCGGGTTTCGTGTGTCTCTACGAAAGCTTCTTCACGAGGTTGCACCTTTGGTTTCCCCTTCCCGAGGTGTTCGTAAGATATTGCTGAGCTCGAGACTTAGCGTTCTCACAAGTCTGCCCGAATACCGTGCAGAATATGATAGGCGCCTACATACTAGCCGCTGAACACGGGATGGAGCTGACCGACTAGCTGTTCGAGTCTCTGACAACTCATAAGAAGAACTCGGGTTATGCTGGGACTTTCTACGCTGCTGGAACTCGGGGTATGCTGGAACTCGGGGTATGCTGGATCAAAGATCTTGATAGGGAAGCCCAGTAAAATCGATGAGTGGAAGGCACGCTACTTCTTTGCGAAGATCGGTAGGGGATCCGTTCTGGATCCGGAAGAGGGCTATCGAACCATGTGAAACTTTAAGCCCGGTAGAGCCCCGTCTGTTTAGGTCGGTTTGAAATTGGTTTTACTCCCGAACACTGACTGTTTGCTTTCACTTTCAGTGAAACATAAGACCAGTGCCTATCAGTCAGACGAGTTCGAGGCGACACTTGGTACTCTTCAGTCGACGAACGGCTCTTGGAAGGAAGTGTCTGAGGAAAGAGTTCGCAAAGCCCGGGAGGACATCGCAACAGGTGAGTTCGTGTTCTCACATGTTGGTCTATGATTCATTTTATCGTCACACATTGTTTTATTATATACTTAGCCATTCTTTTTTAGGAAAACTTCTAAAGATTTGGTATGATATTCCTGATTACGGCGAAGAGCTCGCGGCGTCTCCTGTGGTAGCTCGGGAAAGAGTCAAAGTTCGGGAAGAGGCTAAAGCTCGAGAAGAGGTCGGTGCCGCGGATCTCGGGGACGACGACTTTCTTAATATGGCTGAGGGAATGCCAAGTTCTGAGGGTCCTACGCAGAGTCCTCAAGCTGAAGGATTTATACCGACTCCGGGTTTTGTGGAGATCAACCCTTCTGATGAAGTTGAGGTCGGGGCCGAGGAGGTCGGGGCCGAGGAGGTCGGGAATGTTGCTGAGGAGCAGGTTCCGATTGTTGCTGAAGAGCAAGTTCCGATCATCGCTGAGCCGCTGCATACTGAAGGAGTGGCTCCAATCCCAACTGAACAGGCTGATGATCGAGCTCGTAGGGAGAAGGTGAAAGGGAAAAGGTCGAAGAAGAGCTTGAGGGAACGCATCTCCAAAAAACAAAAAACGGATTCAAGCAGCGCAGGTGGCCAAGGTACTAGCACGGGTGGAGATGGTGAGCACGGCTTCTCCTTCACTTATTCTAGGTCATCAAAGCCCATTTTTGAGAGCGCGCCTGACTACGCCGAACTGGTGAGGGCGATCTCATGCACTGTTGGTAATGTGCCGCGGGTTCAAGAGATGGCGGCGCCATCGTCGTTTATCCGCGCGTCTCACTCCTTTGTGCAGGTAAACTCGGGGTAACTCTCTTTATGTTTTCATACGATTTCTGATAAGTCACTTTCTCGGGGTAACTCTCTTTATGTTTCCATACGATTTCAGATGGGAAAAGTCCTCGCCGACCTAGCTCAGGAGTGCGATACGCAGGTCAAGATCGTGAAGGAAGAAGCAGAGAACTTTGCGACAGGAGTGGGAATCAAGGCGGCTGAGCTTGACGAAGAACAACAGAAGTCCGCCGAACTGGCTGCTGAGAGGGACCAGTTGCTTCGTCGGGAGGCCGGCCTAGAAGTCGAGCTTGCTAAAGTTAGCTCCAAACTGGTTGCGGAGCAGGACGAGAACAGATCCCGGTTGGCTTATCTGGAGGCCGAGCTCGAGAAGAGCAAATGAGAGGCGCTCATCGCACGCGCTGAGTGTGATGTCTTCGAGGCAGAGAATCTCCGTTGCAGAGAGAAAGAGGGTCTGTTCGAAAAGGAGAAGGAGGAGGTCGTCAATCGGTTCCAGGCGTACAAAGCTAAAAGCGTTGCTCAACTCCTTTTAGTTTGGGATAATCTGGAGGCTCGTAATAAGCTTGAACGTCCTAAAGCTCTTTTCACTCAAGCTCGGGGCCTACGACGATGCCTCGAAACTCTTCAGGACAAAGAAGGAGTCGTCGTTCCCTATACCCTACCTGCTTCCTTCTGATTTTGAAGTGCCTGAAAATGTCGCTCCATGACGCCAGGTCGGTTGCTACCGTTTTTACTGCAGCCCGTATAGGACCAACCTTTGGATGTTCACATCGGAGGATGCGGCCGAAGTGCGGGCTTTGGGACTGTCTCCTTATCTGTAGCTTTCGTCGTTTGTTTTTTGTTGTAGTAGATTTGTAGGTTGCTGTAACTGTATAATTCACTTAATGAAGATTTATTATTTTGGAACTCGAATTATCGCCAAACTTGAATTTTTTTTCTTCGATTAAGCGCGATGAGAGCGAGCTCGGTCATATGTTTGTGAGTTATGTGTGGGAGGTGTGCGAATGAATACTCAATTATACGCTTATAAGTTTGTGCGTAGAAGAGATGCGAGTGAATACTCGACCTTACGCTTAAGGATTGTGCGCGGGAGAGATGCGAGTGAATACTCGGCTTTACACTTATAAGTTTGTGCGTAGAAGAGATGCGAGTGAATACTCGGCTTTACGCTAAAGGATTGTGCGCGGGATATTTGCGAGTGAGAACTCGGCGTCGCGCTAAAGGATTGTGTGCGAGATATTGGCGAGTGAAAACTCGGCTTCGCGCTAAAGGATTGTGCGCAGGATATTTGCGAGTGAGAACTCGGCGTCGCGCTAAAGGATTGTGCGCAGGATATTTGCTAGTGAGAACTCGGCTTCGCGCTAAAGGATTGTGCGCAGGCTATTTGCGATTGAGAACTCGGCTTCGCGCAAAAGGATTGTGCGCGGGATATTTGTGAGTGAGAACTCTGCTTCGCGCTAAAGGATTGTCGGTGGGATATTTGCGAGTGAGAACTCGGCGTTGCGCTAAAGCATTGTGCGCGGGATATTTGCGAGTGATAACTCGGCGTTGCGCTAAAGGATTTTTTTTTTTTTGAGAGAAAAATAGTATATTTATATTATAGCTGCACCTTGGAAAAAAGGTTGCCTACGTACCCCCGATCAGGGGGATCAAACCAATCGTAGTTCGGTGATGACCGGTTTGTTACATAGAAAAGAGAAAACGTTAGGTCGGGAGTGTTAGTGGTGGAAGCGTTTGAGGTTCAACATGTTCTACGAGCGCGGAACAGCCTCGCCATTCATCGTGGATAGCTCGTAGACACCGGGTGTGATCATCTTCGAGATGAGGTAAGGGCCTTACCAGATGACCCGAGCTTCCCGGTGTTTTCTTCTGCGGTGTTTTCGAACACCTTACGAAGTACTAAGTCGCCTTCGTCGAAGTGTCGTCCTCTCACTTTCTTGTTGTAATATTTGGAGGCGAGCTGTTGGTAATTTTGTATCCGTAGAGTTGGAATCCCGACCTCGGATGTTCGGCGTGTCGCGGTTCGTGGTGTCGTACGATGACTCCAGAGGACGCCATCGAGCTCGTCTGCCCATAGTCCTTTTTTCGCACCGAATCGCTTCTTTAGGCTGTCGATTATTGTTTTGTTCGTCGCTTCAGCTTGCCCGTTGCCTTGAGGGTATCGTGGTGTCGACTTGTTCAGTCTTATTCGCCATTTAGTACAGAAGTCGTTAAAAAGTCCCGGGATGAGTTGTGGGCCATTGTTTGTGACGATCTCATATGGAAGCCTGTGGCGGCAGATGATGAACTTCCAAACGAACTTTCGCACGTCGGCAAGTATGTTATTATAGGATTCGGCTTCGACCTACTTGGTGTAGTAGTCTGTCATTACGAGTATGTACGCCTTTCCTCTAGTTCGGGGCATGGGTCCTATGATGTCCATTGCCCACCGCATAAATGGGTAAGTTGCGGTCGCCGTGTTGAGGAGCTCGGCGGGAAGATGTATCATTGGAGCGTGTCTTTGGCATTGTTCGCATCGTGCTGCGAATTTTTCGCAATCTTTGAGCATCGTTGGCCAAAAATGGCCTTGGTTTCAGATTTTTATCGCGAGAGCTCGACCATTAGAATGGTTTCCTCCCGCATCTTCATGTAGCTCCTGCATTACTCCGGTCGTTTCATCCCCGTGCAGAAAGGTTAGGAGGACTCCGGAGGAGCTCCATCGATATAGACCGTTGTTGAGGCGAACGTATCGTGCACATTTTTGCTTAAGACGCCGAGCTTCCCATCTGTCAGCCGGGGTCACTCCGTTCTCTATGTACGATCGTATCATAGTTCGCCAATCTGTTGAGATCGGTTCCGCAAGTGGGAGAGGGAGATGGTCTGTGGTTTCTTGCTCGTCTGTGTGATTGAGCTCGGTTGTGGGTGCATCCTCGATGAGCGTGATTCCACGAGGAAAGCGATGCTGGGATGGTCGATGATTTCCACTGGTTTAACGCGGCGCTGAATTGGATCACTAGTTGATGCTAGGGCAGCGAGTGCGTCGGCGGAGATGTTCTCTCCTCGGGGTATTTTTGTGAGGCTTAAGTCGTCGAACTCAGCGGCCAGGTCCTTGACAAGTCTGAGGTAGGCATCCATACGCTCGTTTTTGGCCTCGTATTTGCCGCTGAATTGGTTGGCTACAAGCTATGAGTCGCAGTGTGCTCGGATGCTTGTGGCTCCAACACCCCTTGCGATCAGGGCTTCGTATTCCGCTTCATTGTTTGAGGACGAGAACGCCCAGCGGAACGACTGCTCAAGAACTTTGCCCGTTGGTGATTTGAGTTTGATACTGATGCCGGATCCATGGCGAGAGGATGATCCGTCGATGAACAGGTCCCACTTGATGGGTACATCGGTACCAATTAGCTCGAGAACCAACTCGATCAAGAAATCCGCTAAGACTTGGGATTTTGCGGCAGGTCAGGCCCTGTATTCATTGTCGTATTCGCTGAGTTCGATCGCCCATTTGGCAATCCGACCTGATTGACTAGGACTGTGGGGGATTGTTCTCAGTGGTTGGTTGGTAAGGACGGTAATTGTATTAGATTGGAAGTACGGGCACAACTTTCGAGCTACATTTACAACGGCGAGGGCTAGCTTTTCTAAGGCGGGGTATCGGCTTTCAGCGTCGTCCAGCGATTTGCTCACGTAGAAGATGGGTGTCTGCTCGCCTCTGTCGTCCCGAACGAGGACGCCGCTGACCGCCGAGCTGGAGACTACGATATAGAGGTATAGGGTTTCTCCGACCTTGGGCTTTGAGAGAACGGGGGTATTTGACAGATACGTCTTAAGCTGCTGGAAAGCTTCCTCACTCTGCTCATCCCATATCAATTCCTTGTTCCCGCGTAGTAATTGGTAGAAGGGGCAGGCACTTATCCGTTGATCAGGAGACGAAGCGATTGAGGGCAGCGATTCTTCCCGTGAGTCTTTGAATTTCACGCTTGTTCCTTGGTGAAGGGAGCTCGAGAACTACTTTTATCTGTGCGGGATTAGCTTCGATGCCGCGTTGGGTCCCGTTGTATCCCAAAAATTCTCCGGAGGTGACCCCGAAGGTACATTTTGCCGGGTTTAGCTTCATCCGATATTTGTTGAGGGTGTCGAAGCATGTTCTCAGATGACCGACATGGTTCTTTGCTAGTAAGGATTTCAAGAGCATGTCATCGATGTAGACTTCCATTGTTTTACCAAGCTCGTCCGCAAACATTTTGTTGACGAGGCGTTGATAAGTGGCTCCGGCGTTCTTCAAGCCAAAGGGCATGACTTTGTAGCAATTCATTTCCTAATCTGTTATGAAGGCTGTTTTATCCCGGTCGTCCGGGTGCATGCGGATCTGGTTGTATCCCGAGAAGACATCCATGAAAGAAAAGAGCTCGTTACATGTGGTTGCTTCGACGACTTGATCAGTACGCGGTAAAGGGAAGCTATCGTTGGGACAAGCCTTGTTGAGGTCGGTGAAATCCACGCAGACTCTCCACTTGCCCGACTTCTTTTTGATGACCACGGGGTTGGCCAACCAATCGGGGTAACGTATTTTAATGATGAAACCGACCGCAGTCAATCTTTCGACTTCGTCGTTTACAGCTTAGACCCGCTCGGGGTTGAACTTGCGTCGTTTCTGTTTTATCGGTCTGTACGTCGGGTCGACGTTAAGCTTGTAACTAGCGATCGCAGGATCTATTCCTGGCATGTCGCTGGTCGACCATGCGAAGGTCGAAATGTTCAAACTTAAGAAAGCGACGAGCTCCCTGCTTATATTCTCATCGAGGTCGGCCCTTATTTTCAATCAACGCTCCTTGTTGGTCGGGTCGATACTGAATTGGGTCAAAAGATTCTGAGCAGGTTGGTTGTGGAGGTCAGGATCTCTTGAGATGTGACAGTCAATCACTTGGCATATTCTGACGGCTTTGCGCAGCTTGTGCCCTACGATGAAACAAGTTCGGAACATCCGTTGGTCTCCGCGGATAGTACAAACCGTGGAGCCTACAGGAAATTTGAGACATTGATGGTAGGTGGAAGTGACTGCCTTCATCATATTGATCCATGGGTCCTGAGGATGATGTTGTAAATTACGGGCTTATCGATCACCTCGGGCTTATCGATCACCTTGAACTTAACGATCCTGGTCGTTCCTCTAATGTAGATCGGGAGTTTGACTGTTCCGATGTTGTCAGTCGTATCCCCATTGAATCCAGTGAGGGATCGTTTATATTGTTTGAGGGTGAGGCCAGTGAGATTCATCTTATCCCAAGTGTCTTTGAAGATGAGATCGACCGAACTCCCAGTATCGATCAGGACCCTTCCGATTTCGCAATCTGCAACTCGTAGTTGAATGACCAATAGATCGTGATGTGGGTGGGATACCCCACGCTTACCGCTCGCGGGAAAGGAAATATCAATCTCCCCATCGTTCGAGTTTGGTGATGGGCTGTCCTTTTGCTTTAGACTCGCCTCGACTTTCTGTTCGGACATTTTTATTGACCGGACGGAGTCGTTGCACTCAAGGGGACAGCCCATTATCATTTTGATGAGCTGCCTTGCCAGAGGTAATAATTGCATAGGCTCTTGATCCTCTGGAGTGTGGTCCCTGTGGTCTCCGATTTGTTTAGCACGGGGTTGTCTATCTTCGTCTCGATCTCGTGATGGGGAGCGTCGTCGGATGTTATCATTTTGACCCCGGGGTCCATTGCGTGGAAACTGGTTGTGGAAACTGGTTGTTGTTCCCACGCTGGTTGTTGTTCCGACCTTCGAACAGTTGTTGGCCGTTGCTTCTGCGATTCATGTTTCCCCGGGGGCAGGGCTGTCATCTAGCTTGATTGCACCCTTTTTATACTGTGCTGAAAGAGCTTCATGGAGCGATCGGCATTGAGAGGTCGGATAATTTCATTTTATGGAATTCACAATAAGCTTCATTATCCATGGGTTGGTAATTGGCGCTCTGCCACTTATTCCAGGAGAGCGGGGAGTTCTGTTGCCGGTTCGGAGGGTTTTGTTGTAAGTTCGGCGAGAATTGTATGTCATTGCTGACCGCAAAAGAGGGAGCCTTGACGGTGAGTCCGGGCTATCGCTTATGGTGAAGGCTGCAGCTCGTTTACTCCTTTCTTGTAAATATTCTTCATCGTAGTGTTGACGGAGCTTGTAGAATTCGCCCCGAGCTTTATCTTTTAAAACGGTTGTTTTGGTCAGAGCGTGTTTTTTAGTCATGAGGGCTCGTTCCTCTTCGATCTCGATGAATATGGAAGCTCGGCAAAGGGCGTCTTCCAATGTTCGCAGCTTGTTCAGCTTCATGTCTTCTTTGAAAGCTAATTCAAACTAGAGACCGTTTCGAAGGGCCAGCAGGGCGGCGTCATCCGATACAGTAGCTCGGGATACCACCGTTTTGAATCGGTCGATGTACGACCGAAGAGTCTCCTTTGGACCCTGAGTTAACGCCCAAAGGTCGGTGTTGGATGTTCCTTGCCGAATGAACATCGAATAATGCTTAAGAAAAGCGGCTGAAAGCTGGTAGAAGTTGTGGATCGAATGCGTCTCTAGTCAGGCGTACCAGGTCTGTGCGAGGCCAACGAGGTTTTCGACGAAGAGTTGGCAGATGCCAGCCTCTCGTTCATCGGGGGCGAGCTGATGGCGTCCCGTAGCGACTATAAACGCGGTCATGAATTTGCTGGGATCCGTCAGTCCATTGGATGGGAGAATTTTAACCTTTCCAGGATATCTGATCGACGTGTTCTGCAAACGGGTGCTGAACGGGGTATTCTGGGTGTCCCGTAGAATTCGGTCGATCTCGGGTGCCGAGCTGGTTGCCTGATGTACGGTGGACGTCATTAGGCGGAGCTCAGCTCTAATGCTCGCTAATTCGCGATCTCGCTCCTGGTCGGCGAGAAGTTTTTGGAGTGTTTCAGGGCTTCGACGCTCCTGTCTTCTCAGATCGCTAGTCGGGGCCGCTTCGGCTAACCGCTCTTCCTCTCTGTGTGAGGATTCTGGCGTGTAGAGCCTTGGTTCCTCCGGGTTAAGGTGGGTGCGCAGGAGACGATCTTGTTCTTCGGACTCCGAGGAGGCGTTTATGAACGAGGTCGGGAGCCTTCGTGCCCCTTCTTCAGCTGCATGGTCAATTGTTGGGTTACTTCGAGGCGCCACGTTGTCTAGGCGCTCATGGCAGATATTTTGACCGGCCGCGAGCTCGGCGAAACGCTCGTTGTTGCTTCGAGTCGACTCAGTCATCTGGATGATTAAGGTTTGTAAAGTGCATTCGTCATGGTGAGTTGACTCTTTGGCGTGAGGTCGGCATCAGGATGTGATGGCGGAGTTCGGGCCATCGCGTCAACTCTAGCATCGGCTTCAGGTAATGGGCAACTTGTACCAGCGGTGGCGAGTTCGGGCTCCGTAACGATTAGGATCTCCAATGAGAGAATCTCGTCGGCCAGTGTCTGTTTGGGCATCTCAGCTCAGGTTGATGTTGAGGGACCGGACTCTCTTTGGTTTTGTATCTGCGGTAGAACGAGCCCTTCAACGTCCGACGAGCGTAGTGGTATTGATGATTTTTGTCGGACCATCTTGGTGATTATTCTTCGCGTGTAGGACATATCTAAACGCCCCCCTCCTTCTAGCGTGAAATGTTAGTTTTGAAGATAACTAATATTAATAGGTTGATTACGGATTGGTTTATGTTGATTGATGATAACGTCGAGGCGATACTTCCGTATAATAGAAAAGATCAAAGATGATTGTAATTGAAAAGAGCTCGGGACAAGATAAGTGTCTAGCTCGGGTGTGTGTTCTTGAGAGAATAATTCGGATCCTTTTATTAATGGGGTACAAGGGGTATTTATAGGGAATCAGTCGCCCTGTCAACCGCCTTCGTTACTTAGCGCGTGTGCGATGAACTTGAATCATTCGCCGAGTCGCACTTGAGTGTTTTGGGGTAAGTCGGCAACTCTTCTTTGGGCCTCAACGGATGGGCCTTAGCTGGTCGGCATTTGACCTGCTCGGCATTCGACCTGCTCGGGGTTTGCCTGCTCGTTACTGGGCTGACTAGCAGGTATGAACTCAGCAAATGGGCCTTAAATTCTTATTGGGCCGGACTGATAGGATTGCCAATCCTATCTCCAACATGCCCTTCGTATGAGAAACGCAAACATTCAGGCACGGGAGCTCGACGAGTTTTCCGATGAGCCACCGTCATAGACACGACCCGTGGTGCTCAAAAGACAGATGTCAATGTCTGAACGAGCCATGTCAAACACACTGACGTTAGCAGCCAATCTCTCAAACCTACTCCCAACGGGAACACTTCTCGTGTTTCAACTCCTAACGTCGGTTTTCACTTCAAACGACGTTTGCGACCACGCAACGCGTTTCCTGACCGCCGTTCTCATCTGCCTCTTAGCCGCGTCGTGCTTCGTCAGCTCCTTCACTGATAGCGTTAAAGCTGACGACGGAACAATTTACTTCGGTTTCGTCACGTTCAAAGGCATGTGGGTCGTTGACTATCCTTGACCCGTCCGGGTTGGGTTTACCCGATTTAGCCAAATATCGGATGCGGGTCGTTGATTGGATCCACGCTACGTTGTCGGTTTTAGTGTTTGGAGCGGTTGCGTTGAGAGATAAGTATATAACGGATTGCTTTTATCCGTCGCCGGAGGCAGAGACGAAACATGTCTTGGACATTGTTCCTGTGGGTGTCGGAGTTATGTGTAGCCTTTTGTTTATGGTTTTTCCGGCGAGACGTCACGGCATCGGATATCTTGTTACCGGAAATGTTGATCGCCGGTGATTTACATTTAAACAAACAAGAAACGGTAGCGTTTTCTTGGTGGGTTGACTATCTTCGTTTGTTTCCTTGTTTGATTAATTGTTTGTAAAGTTTGTATTCATACGTTATGAATATTATTCCTTTAATAAACAAAATTATCAAACTGTTGAAATTTATATTAGCAAATGCCAAACGGTCTCATACATGCTATAAAATATCATCGTTTTGTGTACATTGTAGAATATATATGCATGATGTTGGGATAATTTAAATGCAATATAAAAACCATTACCGTTGTGTCAAATACGTCTTCTAAATCAATTAGTTTCCTAATTCAAATGGAATTTATTTACTTGAATTCTAAATCATTGCATGTACCTCTTGATGTTTACTAGAAAAACGTTGACTGGACTTTGAAGAAATAATCGATTATTCAAATTTTACTTTATGTCATATATAATGTAAAGGTGGATAAGAAAACAATTGAATATATGTAATTTGAGATAGACGAGAATCAAATATTAATCTGAAAATTTTGTAAATGTAGATATTTTTTTTCTTGAACAAAAAGGTGTTTGTTGAGAAAACTTAGATTTTACTATTTTAATTTAGTGAAATCTCTATTTTTCAACATCTCAAGTAAAAAATCGTTCCATGAATCAATTGGACCTGGTAGACACCAATGTACACAATCATTATACAGTACAACTTTATCTTCCGGTTTATGTCCAAATCTGCTCGAATGTCCATCTGGTCTAAACAACATCGATTGTGTTACATCTAGTAATCTCAAAATTAATCCGTCATTTTTGTTTTTGTCTCTTTTCGCTATGCGAAGTTCATCGAGTTGAATGTTGTGTGTCTCTAGATTCATACCTTCTAACTCTGTCTCATTGCTCCTAAACACAAAAGAAACCCAAATAGACGATGTTTCTGTTAGGAGGTGACAAATGAAAAACTCACAAACCGTATAAAATCAAAACTAAACCACAAAAGTCCTAATTCTTATGCTATAATAAAATTATATCAAGAATAAATGTCGGATGAACAATATACCTATATGGTCGCGTTTTCAAGCAATTTCCACCTTTATCCCATTCTCCATCTTCGAAATGCGAAGGTGCAAATGTCCTTAGAAACACTTCTCCTTTGAAATTCTCTAATCCAAGAATGGTCTTAAACGTTGTTCTCAATGCTCTTCTATACGCGAAATGTGCCCCGACATTTCTAACTCCGGGAATGTAACAATACAAGCATCCTATCCTTTTTTGTTTGTCGAAAAGGAAGAGTGGTCGGAAGAACCACTGTCCAGAGGAAATGATGATGTAATCGAACTCAACTATTTGGGAAGCCCAAGAAGGGTCAGGTTCATCGAGGAAGAGGTTGTAAAATGAATTAGGACCTGCCGGACCGGTTTCGGTTTCTTCGGAGCGAACCAAATGGGTTGTCCAAAATGTGGCAACCGTGAAGTTGTAGGTTTTGTATTTCCATCTTTGGAAATTAAAGTCTTGTTGTCGTGAGTCATCCTCGGGATCTTCCACCTGGAAATTAATATTTTAATTAAGGTTATACTTTAAACTGCATCAAGTCATTTAATTTGGTATACCCGAGAGAGTAGGCAGATCAAAGACTGAACGTGGTTTCTGCTAACGGAGTCACAAACAAAGGCCATACTTTTTCCTCTAACTATCTCCAGAAACTCGTAAGGATCAAACAAAGGGAGATCACACTCTTTTGGTTTCACTACAAGAAAACAGGTCATTTGCGATGGACATATACCTCGCAATTCCGTCGCAAATGGCCTTTCGCGATGGATTTGCGAGACGCACCATTCCGTCGCAAATCCCGTCTGGCAAATCAATTTTCATCGCAAATCCCTCGCAAAACGCAAAAGTTTTTATCGCAAATTGGAAACAAAATGCGTTACTAATTTTACCCGCAAACGCGTCGCAAAACTTGCTTCGGATTTGCGAGGAAACATTGTGACGGAATTGCGTGGATATATTTCTAATTGGGGTCGCAATTCCCTCGCAATTTGCGACGGAATTGCGAGGGTACGGTTCTTATTTCCCTCGCAAAACCGTCGCAAAATGCGTGGGAATTGCGGCGGCATCCGATTTATATAATAATTAAAAATTTTAATTATTAATAATAATTAATAATTAAAAATTTATAAATTATAAATAAATTTTTTTTTTCAAAATTAAAATTGTATAAAAATAAATTGTTTAAACATTAAAAGAAACTAAATTGTATCATACATTAGGGAATCTAAAATTGAACCGATGGACCGGATCCAGTTCCGGTTCCGGTCTCGGTCCCGGTCTCGGTCCTACTGGTAGATGTGTCTCCAGGGTCATGAATCATCTGTGCTAGCACCGGATCCTTTGTCGCCAAATAGCTGAACATCTGATCGAACCTCGAGATCTTCTCAGACTGAGTCACGATCAGCTGGGCCTGCGATTCAATGATGCCCTGGAGGTAGGCGGCGGACTCCGCTTCTGCTGCTCTCGAGGAAGAAGAAGTACACGAGTCGATCTGCGATTGCAGAGAACCGACTCCGTAAATTCTTCCTTTTTTACGGGGAGCGACCTGAAAATTAAGAATAAGTTTAATTAGTTGAAATTATTGTAAAAAATAAATATAAAACATTAATATTTTGTTGAGAGAGCATTTGTTCTTCACGGCGGGAGTCAAAGGGGTAGATGCGCTCTCATCGCCCTCAGAATGCTGAGTCAACTCCTGCATCTTGGGAAGTGACGTCGTTGTAGATCCTCTTAGACTTCTTGTTGACGAAAGTCCCATCTGGTCGCCTCTTTGTCTCCTCGAGGACAGCTAGCAAATCTGGGATCGAATCTCCGCGATCCTTTGCCTAATTTGTTTTTTTATATAAATATCACAATAAAATTTAATTAATAATTAGAATTTCATTAATTAAAATAAATGAAAAACTTACGATTTTCCGTCCGCGGGCAAGGTAGAAAAGATGTCCAGACCGATGTTTGGCATACCCGTCCCACCAGGATCAGCGTACCGGGCCGCCCGACTGTTAGCGCTCTTGATCTCGCTCGCCGGATCCTGCCAATACGCCACAAGGCCTGCCCAGACAGTTCAATCAAACCACCTAGGCATCGCAAGGTCGCCTTCTTTCTTCCACTTCTTCTCCACCATCCCACCTGGTCGGCCATGCGTTCCTTCAACTTCGCATGAAACTCCTTTCGGACCTGCTCGTAATACTGTACTCCCAATGATAGGTTTGCTACAAAAAAAAAGTTATCATGAAAATTTAAACAATAAGTGAT
>SMJT01000068.1:307655-405428 GCA_004349715.1 Crucihimalaya himalaica
CCAATATTTCAGTACCTCGGTAAAGATCTTGTTCTTCACGGCGGGAGTCAAAGGGGTAGATGCGCTCTCATCGCCCTCAGAATGCTGAGTCAACTCCTGCATCTTGGAAGTGACGTCGTTGTAGATCCTCTTAGACTTCTTGTTGACGAAAGTCCCATCTGGTCGCCTCTTTGTCTCCTCGAGGACGCTAGCAAATCTGGGATCGAATCTCCGCGATCCTTTGCCTAATTTGTTTTTATTATAAATATCACAATAAAATTTAATAATAATTAGAATTTCATTAATTAAAATAAATGAAAAACTTACGATTTCCGTCCGCGGGCAAGGTAGAGAAAGATGTCCAGACGATGTTTGGCATACCCGTCCCACCAGGATCAGCGTACCGGGCCGCCCGACTGTTAGCGCTCTTGATCTCGCCGCCGGATCCTGCCAATACGCCACAAGGCCTGCCCAGACAGTTCAATCAAACCACCTAGGCATCGCAAGGTCGCCTTCTTTCTTCCACTTCTTCCTCACCATCCCACCTGGTCGGCCATGCGTTCCTTCAACTTCGCATGAAACTCCTTTCGGACCTGCTCGTAATACTGTACTCCCAATGATAGGTTTGCTACAAAAAAAAAGTTATCATGAAAATTTAAACAATAAGTGATTAAATTATAAAATAATTAATTTTAAATATTAAAAAACTTACAGCAAAAGTCTGAAACCACCGTCTTTTGACATGGTCTGGTGTTGCCTCCAATTGGCATGAGGCTCTTTGAAATCTCTTTCAAAGATCGATCGGATCGAAGCGGCACGCATCCGTCTGATCAAACCTGAAATGTAAAATAATAAAAACAAATAATATGACTTTATTTGTTTTAAAAAACTTAAATTAAATTAATTAAATAAAAAAAAAACCCTTACCAATACGTGTTATCAGGACGTCTTGGATCAAGGCGGGGAAGAAGGTCATGACTGGGAGCCTCAAGGATCGCCTTAACGACAAGATCATCATTGTCGTTATCATAGGGTGCCTCCGGTGGGGATCTGAAATGCAGGTGGAGGCGGTAGAATAATTGAATCCCGGGGTTGTCGTCCTGTCCTCTGAGAAGTCAAACTCGTCTGAGGAGTTTCTGGAACAGGCGTGCCACTCCTCCGAGACGTGTCACTCCTCCGAGGCGTGCCACCCCTCGAGAGATAACGAGAATACTCGTTATTAACTCCAGACATCTGAAAAACAAAATTTAAAAAATTAGTAAAATAATAAACCATATCATATTAAACTTATAAATTTAAAAAATCAATTACTAAATGAATTATAAAATTACAAAACCTAAAACTAAATATTTTCTAAATTCTAACAAAACCTATTTCTAAAAACAAACAAATTTAAATCTAACAAATCTAAAATTAACAATCTAAATCTAAAACTAACAAAACCTAATTTTAAAAACAAACTAATTAAATTACAAAACTTAACCTAAATCTAACAAAACTAATCTAAAAAATTAATTATAAAATTAATATAAAATTAATTTAACCTAAAATCTAATAAAACTTAAATTCTAACAAAACCTAATTCTATAAATTTTAAAATTTCTAAAAATTAATTATAAAATTCTAACAAAAACTAATCTATAATCTAACACAACTAATCTAACAAACCTAAATCTAACAAACTTAAATCTAACGAAAACTAATCTAACAAACCTAAATCTAACAAACCTAATCTAACAAAACTAATCTAACAAACCTAACAAATCTAACGAACCTAAAAATCTAACAAAATCAAAAATCTAACAAATCTAACAAATCTAACAAATCTAACAAATCTAAAAGTGTTACTTTGTTTTATTTGCAGATCTGGTCGGCTGGAGAAGGAGAGAAGGAGAAGCGATCGGCGGTGCTGACAGGAGGACGACGGCGGTTTAGTCGGCTGGAGAGGAGGAGAAGCGATCGGCGCGATGGGGGGAGGAGAAGAAGAAAGAGAATAAAAAGAAAAAGAAGAAGAAGATCCGCGACTTTATTCTGTTTTTTCTCGGTCCAACGCAATTCCGTCGCAAATCCCTCGCAAATTAGGGTTTCGGATTACCAATTTGCGATGGATTTGCGAGGAAACTTATCTGACATCCAATTCCATCGCAAACCGAAATATTTCAAAAGATTAACAAAAATCGAATCTCGCGGTTAAACCAATAAAAGGATTAGAGCCGCAATTCCCTCGCAAATTCGCGACGGCATTGCGAGGGAAATTAGTTGCGAGGGGAATTGCGTCTTTTTCTCTCGCAAGTCCCTCGCAATATTGCGACGGAATTGCGTTGAACAAGACGTTTTCCTCGCAATTCCGTCGCAAATTTGGTATAATGTATTAAAAAACCTTCTCTGTATCACAAAGTCTCTCTGTTGATAAATTAAGCAAGCTCAGAATCATTCTAAATATGGTAATGATATCTAATGAAACTAAGGTTACCCCTTTCATCTTTGTAGGTTAGAAACAGAAGCAACTTAGCTCAGAGAGAAAGAGATAGAGAAACATGAGAGAGTTGGAGAAATAGAGTACGATGGTTTGTGAAACCGGGAAGAAGCGTTGAGAAATGAGGGTTGATCGAAGAATAGAGAGGTTGATTCGTCATACTCAAACGTTGAAATTTGTTTTATTTTCTTCTTTGAGCAGAGAAGAATAATTTACAACTTTGTCTTTATATACTTCTGTAATATGGCCCGTGTTGTAATGTCACAGCCTTTCTCAGCTTTCTATACAAAACGTCAAAACACCTTCCTCAGCTTTTTCCAAAAAAGTGATTGTTTCGAAAAGACAAGTTTTGCTAAAAAATGTTGGGACTTGCGAGGAAGTGATTGTTTGCTGAATTTTCAAATTAATTCCAAGCAATTCCCTAAAATTGCGAGGAAGTTGCGTTGAATTAGACGCCTCCCTCGCAATTCCCTCGCAAATTTGCGAGGAATTTGCGTGGAAATAGACGCTTCCATCGCAATTCCCTCGCAATATTACGAGGGAATTGTGACGATTTAAGCTAGTTCATCGCAAATCCCTCGCAAATTTGGTAAAATTTTGATTAAAAAAAAACTATTTAAATCGAATATGCTTAAAAACATGAAAAAATTAATCAGATTCTTTTTCAGATTCATTGGAGTGTTCACTATGATCAGTGTCTTCTTCATCATCAGTCTCCTCGAACTCGTCAGATTCTTCATCTTCCTTCGTCCTATCAACTATTATCTTCCCCTTCTCTGGTTTCTGGATCAATATGTAAGATATTCTCGGTTGATTCGATTGCTACAAAGACTCTCTGGTGATCTTTCATGTTGCATAGCCACATCATTCAACTTCCCCGACTATACGACCTCTCGGATTCACTTTTATCACTGATAACCACGTCTCCCGCATTTGCCTTTTCCGGAGGTAAGGAATATAACACACTTGTTCTGCTTGACATGCTTGACATGCTAGGATAAAAAGGTTCGAAGTTAGAAATTTTTTTGTTTGCATTGACATCGGTTACCCCTAATGTGTTTGTGCGAACGCCTCCGACCGACCGTTGGATCGTACCAATGACATTTGAATAATATGCATTCTAACCCAATAATTACAGGATATGAGACTTCCATAATTTCTTAGCAAGACGCCGTAGAAGTTTAGATCACCTGGCACGTGGATTCTATAATTTGTGGTGACTTATTGAGCATAATCATACGTGTGAAAAGTGTATCCACGAGTGAATACAATGGGCAATTTTGATCTTCGCAATTTTGCGTGAATAATCTCATGCAACCATAGTGGCAAGGCTGGTTTGTACATCCATTCATCCCTATATATAATATATATATATACATAAATTTTTAATTAACGAATTAGATTATTTAAATATTGTTGGAATATATCAAATATGTATAATATCTTACTCTACGTACATAATATCTTAACACCAGCAAATTATCTTCTTTGGACTTCTCATACTCTTTTTCTGGTTAACCGGACAAGCTTCTTTTCGCACTGCCTGTCGAATCATCTCTCTCTGCGTTAAATTATAAAATAATTAATTTTAAATATTAAAAAACTTACAGCAAAAGTCTGAAACCACCGTCTTTTGACATGGTCTGGTGTTTGCCTCCAATTGGCATGAGGCTCTTTGAAATCTCTTTCAAAGATCGATCGGATCGAAGCGGCCACGCATCCGTCTTGATCAAACCTGAAATGTAAAATAATAAAAAACAAATAATATGACTTTACTTGTTTTAAAAAACTTAAAATTAAATTAGTAAAATCAAAAAAAAAAAAACTTTACCAATACGTATTATCAGGACGTCTTGGATCAAGGCGGGGAAGAAGGTCATGACTGGGAGCCTCAAGGATCGCCTTAACGACAAGATCATCATTGTCGTTATCATAGGGTGCCTCCGGTGGGGGATCTGAGAATGCAGGTGGAGGCGGTGAATAATAATGAATCCCGGGGTTGTCGTCCTGTCTCGTTTGAGAAGTCAAACTCGTCTGAGGAGTTTCTGGAACAGGCGTGCCACTCCTCCGAGACGTGTCACTCCTCCGAGGCGTGCCACCCCTCGAGAGATAACGAGAATACTCGTTATTAACTCCAGACATCTGAAAAACAAAATTTAAAAAATTAGTAAAATAATTAAACCATATCATATTAAAACTTATAAATTTAAAAAATCAATTACTAAATGAATTATAAAATTACAAAACCTAAAAACTAAAAATTTCTAAATTCTAACAAAACCTAATTCTAAAAACAAACAAATTTAAATCTAAAAAATCTAAATATAACAAATCAAAATCTAAAACTAACAAAACCTAATTTTAAAAACAAAACTAATTAAATTACAAAACTTAACCTAAATCTAACAAAACTAATCTAAAAAATTAATTATAAAATTAATTATAAAATTAATTTAACCTAAAATCTAATAAATTTCTAAATTCTAACAAAACCTAATTCTAAAAATTTTAAAATTTCTAAAAAATAATTATAAAATTTCTAACAAAAACTAATCTAAATCTAACACAACTAATCTAACAAACCTAAATCTAACAAACTTAAATCTAACAAAACTAATCTAACAAACCTAAATCTAACAAACCTAAATCTAACAAAACTAATCTAACAAACCTAACAAATCTAACAAACCTAAAAATCTAACAAAATCAAAAATCTAACAAATCTAACAAATCTAACAAATCTAACAAATCTAAAAGTGTTACCTTTGTTTTATTTGCAGATCTGGTCGGCTGGAGAAGGAGAGAAGGAGAAGCGATCGGCGGTGGCTGGACAGGAGGACGAGCGGCGGTTTAGTCGGCTGGAGAGGAGGAGAAGCGATCGGCGGCGATGGGGGAGGAGAAGAAGAAAGAGAATAAAAAGAAAAAGAAGAAGAAGATCGCGACTTTATTCTGTTTTTTCTCGGTCCAACGCAATTCCGTCGCAAATCCCTCGCAAATTAGGGTTTCGGATTACCAATTTGCGATGGATTTGCGAGGAAACTTATCTAACATCGCAATTCCATCGCAAACCAAAATATTTCAAAAGATTAACAAAAATTCGAATCGCGGTTAAACCAATAAAAGGATAAGAGCCGCAATTCCCTCGCAAATTCGCGACGGCATTGCGAGGGAAATTAGTTGCGAGGGAATTGCGTCTATTTTTTTTCTCTCGCAAGTCCCTCGCAATATTGCGACGGAATTGCGTTGAACAAGACGTTTTCCTCGCAATTCCGTCGCAAATTTGGTATAATGTGATTAAAAAACCTTCTCTGTATCACAAAGCTTCTCTGTTGATAAATTAAGCAAGCTCAGAATCATTCTAAATATGGTAATGATATCTAAATGAAACTAAGGTTACCCCTTTCATCTTTGTCAGGGTTAGAAACAGAAGCAACTTAGTCAGAGAGAGAGAGATAGAGAAACATGAGAGAGTTGGAGAAATAGAGTACGAGGTGGTTTGTGAAACCGGGAAGAAGCGGTTGGAAGAAATGAGGGTTGATCGAAGAATAGAGAGGTTGATTCGTCATACTCAAACGTTGAAATTTGTTTTATTTTCTTCTTTTGAGCAGAGAAGATTAATTTACAACTTTGTCTTTATATACTTCTGTAATATGGCCCGTGTTGTAATGTCACAGCCTTTCTCAGCTTTCTATACAAAACGTCAAAACACCTTCCTCAGCTTTTTCCAAAAAAGTGATTGTTTTCGAAAAGACAAGTTTTGGCTAAAAAATGTTGGGACTTGCGAGGAAGTGATTGTTTGCTGAATTTTCAAATTAATTCCAAGCAATTCCCTAGCAAATTGCGAGGAAGTTGCGTGGAATTAGACGCCTCCCTCGCAATTCCCTCGCAAATTTGCGAGGAATTTGCGTGGAAATAGACGCTTCCATCGCAATTCCCTCGCAAATTTACGAGGGAATTGTGACGATTTAAGCTAGTTCATCGCAAATCCCTCGCAAATTTGGTAAAATTTGATTAAAAAAAAACTTTATTTAAAATCGAAATTGCTTAAAAACATGAAAAAATTAATCAGATTCTTTTTCAGATTCATTGGAGTGTTCACTATGATCAGTGTCTTCTTCATCATCAGTCTCCTCGAACTCGTCAGATTCTTCATCTTCCTTCGTCTCATCAACTATTATGTCTTCCTCTTCTCTGGTTTCTGGATCAATATGTAAGATATTCTCGGTTGATTCGATTGCTACAAAGACTTCTGGTGATCTTTCATGTTGCATAGCCACATCATCAACTTCCCCGACTATACGACCTCTCGGATTCACTTTTATCACTGATAACCACGTCTCCCGCATTTGCCTTTTCCGAGGGTAAGGAATATAACACACTTGTTCTGCTTGACATGCTAGGATAAAAGGTTCGAAGTTAGAAAATTTTTTGTTTGCATTGACATCGGTTACCCCTAATGTGTTTGTGCGGACGCCTCGACCGACCGTTGGATCGTACCAATGACATTTGAATAAAATGCATTTCAACCCAATAATTCCAGGATATGAGACTTCCATAATTTCTTGCAAGACGCCGTAGAAGTTTAGATCACCTGGCACGTGGATTCCATAATTTGCGGTTGACTTATTGGAGCCATAATCATACGTGTGAAAAGTGTATCCACGAGTGAAGTACATTGGGGCAGTTTTGATCTTCGCAATTGGTTCGTGAATAATCTCATGCAACCATAGTGGCAAGGGCTGGTTTGCACATCCATTCATCACATATATATATATAAACATAAATTTTTAATTAACGAATTAGATTATTTAAATATTGTTGGAATATATCAAATATGTATAATATCTTACTCTACGTACATAATATCTTAACCATCCAGCAAAATTATCTTCTTTGGACTTCTCATACTCTTTTTCTGGTAAACCGGGACAAGCTTCTCGCATCTGCCTGTCGAATTCACTGTACAAACAAAATTAAATTAAATTCGTGAACTTCACAATGAATAATATTAAATAATTGTTAGTTAACAAATTTAAATAATTAATTAAGAGATATACCTCTCAAACGGTTGCACTCCTTCACAATTTCGCAATATATAATTGTGCGCCGCACGAGTAAATTTGTGGTCTTCCCACCAAACTTCCTTAACCTTTCCACCAAGTCTCCCTATTTGGGTGAAGATATCTGGGACCTCTACGTTATATGTTGGTGCAACACCTCCATCGTCATATCGGCTTAGACGAGCCTTTTTGGTTCGAACGGTTGGGCTAAAATAATATGACGTGAAATGAGAGGTTTCTTCAGTCAAACTTCCTGCAACGATCGATCCTTCCACTTTTGCAAGATTTTTGGCCTTTCCTTTTAGATGTCCCATGAATCGCTCGAACGGGTACATCCATCGAAATTGCACAGGCCCTCCAAGAGCTGCTTCATGCGGTAGGTGGATTGGAAGATGTTCCATCACATCAAAAAAAGATGGTGGAAATATTTTCTCCAAATTACAGAGCAACACTGGTATATTATTCTGTAATTGCACAATGCCCTCGTCTGTAAGTGTTCGTGTGCATAGATCCCTGAAAAATGCTCCAATGCCTACACGTTCATAGTTATTATAATCACACCACTGAAATAATTTAATAAAATGACAAAACTATTTCAATAATTAATGTAATTAATTAATATGTACCAGCAATTGCTTCGTGGACGGTTGTCGGTAAGAGCTCAGCCAATGCAAAGGGTAATAGTCGTTGCATGAAAACATGGCAATCGTGGCTCTTCATACCGGCAAGTTTTTTGCCTTGTTCAATACATCTTGAGAATTTGGACACATAACCATCCGGAAACTTCACTTCTGAAGCAATCCAGTTAAACAACGTCTGTTTCGCATCCCCAGACAACCGAAAGATCGGAATCGGTAATTTACCATCTCTTGTAATATGTAACTCGCTTCTTGAGCAGATTTCGGCCAAGTCCAACCTTGATTTGAAGTTGTCTTTACTCTTTCCCGTTCCTTGCACATTCAAAATCGTATTCATGATGTTATCGAAAAAAATTTTCTCGATGTGCATCACATCAAGGTTGTGCCGTAGTAGGTGATCTTTCCAATATGGGAGTTCCCAAAAGATACTCATTTTGTGCCAATTGTGAGAACTCCCATATCCGTCAGGCATGTTCGCTGTAGTGTGCCAATTTCCCCCACGCTTACATGTTTCCTGAGCACCATAATAATCAATCTGCTCAAACAAATCATTCCCTGACATATAAACTGGGGGAGGAATACGCACAACCTTGTTCTTTTTGAACAACTTCTTGTTCTTCCGATACGGATGATGCAAGGGAAGAAAGCGACGATGACAATCAAACCAGCACGACTTCCTTCCATGCTTCAGTTGAAAGGCATCTGATCGATCCATGCAATATGGACAAGATAACCTTCCGTGCGTGGTCCATCCCGATAACATCCCATACGCTGGGAAGTCACTAATGGTCCACAATAGCACTGCCCGCATTGTAAAATTCCGTTCCTGTGAATAATCAAATGTGCGTACACCTGTATACCATAATTGTTTCAACTCATGAATCAAGGGTTGCAGAAATACATCAAGGGATCGTTTTGGATGCTTAGGACCCGGTACCAGAATACTCATAAACAAGACTTCCCTTTGCATGCACATTTCTGGTGGCAGATTGTATGGCGTCAATATCACAGGCCATAAAGAATATTGTCTCCCAGACAAACCAAATGGACTAAATCCATCAGTGCATAAGCCAAGATAGACATTCCTACTCTCGTTAGCAAAGTCAGAATGTACCGTCTGAAAGTGTTTCCACGCCTTTGCATCTGACGGATGCGTAATCTCCCCATCATTCGTTGTATGTTCTGCATGCCATCTCATTGCCGCCGATGTCCTTTCCGATTGGTATAACCGTTTCAATCTATCAGTGATAGGCAAGTACCACATACGTTGGTATGGGACACGGCTCCTTCCGGTAGTTGGTTGATATCTTGGCTTCCCACAAAATCGACATTCCTGTAGCTTATCATCGTCTTTCCAGAAAATCATGCAATTGTCAATGCAAACATCAATAATTTCCGAAGGTAGCCCCAGACTAGCAACTAATTTCTGTATTTCATAGTAACTCCCTGCAGAAATATTATCTTCTGGCAAATACTCTTTAAAAAGCTCAGCCCATGCGTCCATGCAATTTTCAGTTAGGTTATTATCACTTTTAATTGTCATCATCCTAGATGCCAATGAAAGTTTAGATAACCCCTCTCTACATCCCTCATAGATAGGTTGATCTGCAGCGTCTAACATATCATAAAAATGTTGTGCTTCAACATTGGGTTCTTCCCTAGTATCATCAGCAAATGCAGGAATAGATTCATGAAATGCATCAGTAACCATATCATGAAACCTATTTCCCTGTTGATCCCTTTCATAATCTTCAATCATATTTTGGCCATAATTATAATTATCATTATAATTCGGTTGATCAACACCATCACCCGTACTACTACTTCCGGCACCAAGATTATAACCCTCCCCATGTGAAAACCAGATATAATAGTTCAGCATAAATCCTCTATTATATAGATGCCTCTTCACAATATCAATATCCAAATATTGAGTGTTCTTGCAAGTTTTACATGGACAGAATATGTTACCGTCACCCTTCGCATATGAGTTGTTAGTGGCCTGGTGGATGAATGCTCGCAACCCGACACGATAGTCTTTCGTCACTTCTCTTGTCTCCGGATCTTTTCGATTATACATCCAACTTCGTAATGCATATGCTTCATTCTGCGACGCCATTCTTTCGAAGCTCTCACAAAACGATATCTCGATTTTTTTTTTTTTTAAGTATTTTCTCGGTTTTTTTTTGTTGTGAAATGAGCGATCTCACGTTATGGTATTTATAGTTTTTTTGCAAAATTTTTCGAGAGAATTGCTATGGAATTGCGTCTAATTTGCGACGTATTTGCGAGGAAACCGGCCCTCGCAATAATTAGGTACAACATTTAAAACGTGTTTCACCTAATTTTCTACCCATTTTTACTAACCATCGCAAATCCGTCGCAAATTTGCGAGAAAGTTGCGACGGAAACTATTTACCCGTGCAAAATCTTCGCAACTCCCTCGCAAATTTGCGATTTAAAATTTCCGTCGCAAATTCATCGCAAATAGGAGGCTATATCGTCGCAAGTTACTCGCAATTAGCGAGGGATATGTTCCTCGCAAATTTGCGAGGATTTTGCGACGGAAACCAGTTTCCTCGCAAATTCATCGCAATGTCGCCGCGTATTTGCGACGAAAATATTCCGTCGCAAATCACCTGTTTTCTTGTAGTGTTTCCATCTCCATTTCATGAAACCTAAATCAGGTCTTCCAAACTTCATGAGTTTTGGTGTTCGTGTATCGCTCTGCATGTCGTGTTTGTGTAGTACGGTGCTTCAGATATACGCTCTGCATGTCGTGTTTGTGTAACAACATTTAAAACCCACTCGCCGGAGAATATATCGCATTTCCGTTTTCTCCTTTTCCGGCAATGCTCTTTTTTAGGAGTTTCTTGATATGATGATGAGATGGAATCATTGTTAAGCAAAGATAATGGCTTGGGATGATATGTGTCGTCATAATCATTATCATCCAATGATGGTTCTGCTGATGATGATGATGATGGCTCATGATGATCTGACGATAATGTTGATGATGATGAATTCGATATATGTTTGTATATTGATGATGAATAATAGAGAGGATAACCAAAATGGAGATAAAAGATTGGAGCTATTGTATGTAGAATTAGAGGAAAAATCACTAGTCCTATTCGTAACTTTGTCGCGGGAAGTTGCATCGTCTCATTATTCATAGAAAAAAACATTAAAGAAAAAAAAGAACAATAAGAAATATTTGGAATAATCTATTTTTAAATTCAGGGGATGAGAGAGATGCTAGGAATAATTATATGATTATTGGATTAGCATCAAACAAGGGTATTTACTAAAATAACGAGCATATTCAATGTTTACGTGCTACTGTTAACGAGTTCTTGTATACCAATTTTATTTGTTTATCTAAAACCAAAAAGGAATTAAAGCAATTAACTTACAAATATACGGTACACAAGAAACGTACATTTCCAAAAATTTCAGATACAAAGAAACTTCGTATCAATGGATTTGCTCTCTAACCGGTTTGTCTTGCTTTGGTTTAGCTGAGAGTTTGATAGCCTAACGGTCCTTCTAAACCGTCTTGATCTGGTCCGTTCCTTCTACCCAATGATGGCATCCATGGGAACAGCTTGCTCAGCTCATTTCCTAATGTTCTTGACCTCACTTCCTTGTCATTGATCCCAAATTTCGCCCTCTCTATCGCTTCCATTATATCTTCCCGTGCCACCGCTTCCCCGCCTAAAGCTATCATTAGATTCCACTGATCTGGCATTATCCATATCTACACAATCGGATGCATACTTGGAATTGCGCTCAGTTGAAGACTATGGTGCGACTTGGAATTGCTACCGGGTCAAGCTCCCAATATACTCCTTCAACTAGTTTTATTGTTCTCTTCTCGTGTCTTCCAACCGGAATCTGCCTTTGGAATGTCTATAAAATTCGCATTTGACCTTTCTTTTCTCTGAATTATGTATAGAGAACTAGAGCCTTTAGCAGTCAAAGCCACCACCTTTACGATCTCCCCATCACAGTTATCTTCCAACACTTCTACAATGTCATGTTCTTTGGTGCTATCACACTTCTTATATAGAGCCCATATTTAATTAACTCGGAATTTGTCTTCAGATCTCAGGTTCTTGAAGTCAAAGGCATTTCTTCGAGGTGTTTTGCAATTTGGTGACACAGGAGTTGTATTAGGGAACTCATAAGTAGAGCCATCCACCTGAGTTGGCAAATCTTTCAGCTTGGACAGAGACGGTATTTCACCATTGGTCCTTGTTTCTTCGAGCTCTCTCCTTCCTGACTCTCTACTGGTTGGTGAATGCCATTGGGAGAATTTCTGTCTCCCAAAGAATCTGTCACAAGACCCTTATCAATTTTCTTTGGGGTATTCATCTTGTTGCCTTGTTTAGCACTTTTCTTCTCATCTCCTTGTTGGTTTGGAATTGTTTGAAGCCGAGGAGAGTTTCGAAGTTTGAAAACAACTGTGGCCTCACCATTCTTTCTGGACTTGTTTGGTGTTTTCTTTTCATCAACTCCCAAAGAATCTGTCACAAGACCCTTATCAGTTTTCTTTGGGTTATTCATTTTGTTATCTTGTTTATCACATTTCTTTCTCATCTCCTTGTTGGCTTGGAATTGTTTGAAGACGAGGAGATTTTCGAAGTTTGAAGACATCTGTGGCCTCGCAATTCTTTCTGGACTTGTTTGGTGTGTTCTTTTCATCAACTTCACAAGAAGAAAAATCATGGCTTCTGTTCGTTCTGCCTTTGACTTCCCCAAGATTACTGCATACGCCATTATCATCATCAGATTTTCAACGTTTCCTTGGAGATGGTGCGGTCTCTGGAACTGGCTTGACCTTTGCTCCAACCTTGGGAGCTTCAGGATAAGGGCCGTCAGCTTTACCTTTCAGGATTTCACTATTCATCTCCAAATCAACTGCATCAACCTGAAGTATGTAATTTGGTAATGCAGCAGGATCCAGTTTATATGAGTTAGCTGGAACACATTCTTTCTCTTTTCCGGTCAATTTGACTGCTGGTATTTTGTGAAGAAATCTAAGCATATCTTTCGGAGTAAATTGAATCTGGCAAATTCCATCATGCGCCTCCCAGTGAAATAGGGGAACAGAACCTTTTAGTTTACCCAATAAGCCACTCCAACACCGTTAACATCATGAAAATCACTCACAATTTCCACAAAGTCATACTTGTATGGTGATTTATGCTTTTTTTAGACTAGTTTCCATTCCTCATTCCATTCGCTGAAAATAGCCAAAATTTCTCCTTTCCTTGGATAGATGGAAACATTCTTGTTGCAATGCAGGTGATGCATTTGACCTGAAAAGATTGAGCGGTCCTCAACTTCCTCTGTTTTCCCACAAGCAACTGGATTACTATCATCATTCTTATCCCATACAGGCTCAAGGTTGGTAATCCGCAGCTTGAACTCAGCATTCAACACTTTCTTTACCTGAACATATTTCCTAGGCATACCATCTCTAGAATCAGTTGTAGACCACACTTGATTGACCAGCAGTTGAATTACTAGGTGGCACTCCATCACACCTCATGCTGTAGGCAACGTAAGATTTCTGGCAACTGGAACAGTGCATAACTGTGTTCATATATTCTCTCAAATATTTATACCAACGGCTACAATGCCTGCAACGCGTCCAGAATGTGTAAACACTTGCAATATTCTCGGTAGCATTTTTTGTAGCTGCACAGTGGCGACCCGAGTTTGCATTTGCATGCTTGTTAGCTAGAATTGAACCGGGATCTGAATCTGACATCATACTGAGAACGTTTTATCTGATCAGAAAGCAATCTGTTTGCTTCCCCAATCAACCTGAAAGCAGCCTCTGCACCAGCAAACTTGTTTTTGTCTGGATGGAGAAGTAGCGCGAGCTTTCTGTGTTGCTTCTTGATTGTGTCAGCATCAGCATCAGCAAACGGCTGAACCTGAAGGATACCGTACCAATTGTCAAGCCCTTTGATTTTATTAATCGCAGAAGAATGCACATCACATATAGTTATCATCTGCAGTAAGTTTTCGAGATTTGGGGAAGAGGTTTTGAGCCTTGGTAAGAAATTTATGAGCTCCAACAAAATCACCAGCCTCCATCTTTTCCTCTGCTAATTTTTCCGCCTTTGCAGCGTCTTCTTTATTGCATTCCATTGCAACAATAAACCTCAAAAATCAAATCTCCCCAGTCATCTAAGCCTATGAAACACAGTACAGTCAGGGAACCGATAACTCATAGTCCCTGCAATACACAAAAAAGCAGTGCACGTACATTGTTACAAACCTATCATTTCCTAATCCTAATCCGTTGCTCTAAAACTCAGTGTTAGCAAAACTCTACTTAGTGCTTACCAGTTTAGAGACAAGAACTGTGAGATCTGTGAACAATGCACACATCCTTCATCACATAAATATATCCAATAGGCTTAAGAGTCTGGACAGAGAGGATATTACTCTTCCGTGTTTAATTTATAAGCCTGAAAAACCCCAAAACCATGAAAGCACTAGATGAGTTTCATAAACCAAGCATCAGTGAAAAGCACAGTCGGAATCAAATATAAAACTGAAATCTTTACATCGAAATGCAGTTAATAGAATAGCTTAGAGCTAATTACTAACTGGTGAAGATTAGCAAGACCTTGAACCAATACAACAGGGATAATGTATAGGATTAACAGAGCTACAAAAGCCACGAGAACCACCACATTGGAGATCCATCTTCTCACAAACGATGCAGTGAAAAATGGCCAATGAACATCTCCAGGCTCGGGGGCTGTCTCAGTCAGCCATTGTGTTGGATCTATACCTTGATGAATGTTTGTTGCTATAGCAGCACCATGTCTTGTCCTAAAGGAAACGAAAGCAGCTGGAACTTCCTAAAAGGGTTTGCCAAAAAAAAAGGAATGAATATGCTGAGAATGCAATCGTCACATAAAGACAAAATCCTCACCTCTTCTGCTAATAACGACTGTTTCAATCTCATGTCGTCTTCTAACTTCTCAAGCTTCTTTTGGTAATGGTCAACCACATCAACATTCTTCCCAAACATCCCTAGAAACCCATCCCGCCTAAATTTTTGGCGAGATATGCTTCCAGATTTTGCTCGTGTAAGCTTCTTGTACAGCTTCTCAGCATCATTCTATTTCTACACATATTAACAAATATATGAAATCCAGAAATATCAATAGGTAAGGCAATATATAATCCTTACTAGGTAGAAAAGCTTACCATGAGAATTTTTAACTTATCTGCCTGATGAATAGCTATATGAGAAAGATACGAGGAAGAATGATATTCCCTGAAAAAGCTTTCCACTGTCTCACTTATACTGTTCCCAGATACAAGAGGGATGCCACTGACCAGAACCGTAAATTCTTGTGGCTGAGGCTTGGATTAATAAAGATGAGCTATCCGCTTTGATGAAATGTACTTGTGCTCCTGCAAAATTTACTTCAAAAATTCGTTTATGTTCATATATAGGCGCAAGTAAGTAGAAGGAATGGACAAAACAAAAGGCTTCTTACATAGTAAAGTTGATAGCAAACGACTGCAGTGAAGATGTATACTGCGCAAAAGTGGATCCACAGCCTGAAGCAAAATATAAAGAAACCCAATTGTGGTTAGCACTAACCCAATACCGTAATACCCGAGACACTCAAAAGAACTAAGATGAAAAACCCTCTAAGTATGATAAGAACTTGGAAGAACAATTAAAGAATACTTAAAGAAATTTAGAGAGACTTAATTAGAGAACTTACGTGGAACACTATTTATCTGAACTTAGTTTTTATTTCTCTTTTTCAAGTTAATTACAAATGAGGGGGTGAGGAGTTATTTATAGCTTCCAAGATAGCTTACAAAAGTTATAGATTATTCTACCATTATCTCTATAATTTTACTAAAATATCTAGATTTTATCTTACACACTTCTAGATTATTTTACATAATTCTCCAAATATATGACTAATAGAATTCTCTAGAACACTTCGAGGAGGTGACGATATTTATGATGTTTCTAGAGTGATTCTAGAAGTTGGGCTTAACTTTGGGTTTGGGTTTAGAGATTATGAACCCATAATTAAGATTAACCCAAAATCAAGTTTAACTTCGATAGAAATACATACAAATACAAGCATAAGAAATTAGTCAAGGACAATAAGAAATCGGGATACTGTTTAGACATAGCTTCGATTTCTTAGATACTGTTTAGACATAGCTTCGATTTCTTACTTATTAGATCCATCGTTAACATTAGAAATGCTGAAGTTATCCATAGACTTCTTTGGCAGGTCAAAAACAAATCTTCAAACTCGGTGCCCATATAATTCACTGGAAGAAGTATGAAGATCCCAACCACAGAAGCAAAGCTAACACTCTTATAGTGTCAAGAAATGCGTTGAAGTTTCACATCATTTGTCCAAAAAAAATTCAAACTTTAAGGAGATTCTCAACGAATGGATCACCTGAAGACAAAATCACGAATGAAAACCAAAGCATCTAAGCCAAGATTCGACAGGATCTCATCGTTGGTAGGTTCCAGTGCTCTTTTGACCCAACCTGTTGTAGGCATATCATGGTAACTTATGGACTGGATCGTATATTTATATTATGAAAGCCCACAGGGCTTGAAAGGGTTTCTGGGTTTCAGCACCGTTCCGTTCGATTTTGAGTTGACGTAATCCGAAATTTCAAATTCCCAATTTGAATCATAGCAACAAAAAGAGCTCCGCCGAGACGCTTGCTTACTCGTTAACAGTAAACGATGGTTCCGCCATTGCTGAAGCTCGAGTTCACTCAGGGTCCAAGAGCTGGCGATTCTCTAGGGTTCAAACCCGGATCCACTATTCGGATTGGTCGAATCGTTCGTGGTAATGATATCGCCATCAAAGACGCCGGAATCTCTACCAAGCACCTCACGATCGTTTCCGATTCGGAGAACTGGTTAATCCACGCTCTAGGGTCTTCCAATGGCACTATATTGAACTCGGACACTATCGACCCAGATACGCCCGTCAATCTTAGCCATGGAGACGAAATCAAGCTTGGTGAGTACACTTCCATTGTGGTGAACTTTGTGAATGGTGTTCAGGCGCCGCAGGAGCATAAGCTTCCACCCAGGCCAAGGAGGAATAACAAGCGTCTCGCTGTGTCGGATCCGGATCCGGATCCTATTGAGTCGGTTCAGGAGAAGCCAAAGCGCACGCGTAGATCGTCGAAGCAAGAGGAAAATGAACTACCCAAGAAAACTAGGGCTTCGAGAAAAATAAATCTGGAAGATATCGCCGATAAAGAAGAGGAATTGGAGGTGGATATTGAGAAAAAGGTCAATTCTAGGGTTGGGAGGCCCCGGAAGAACGCAAGTAGTGCAATTACGAAGGAAAAAGAAGTTCCGGAGGAGAGAAAAGCCAAATCTAGGGTTCGAAAAGGTAAGAACAGTGAGAGTGTCCAGAAATTGGGTTTGAATTCGATCGAATTGGAAGTTGAGGATACCCCAAAGGGAATAGAAATCTCGGAGGTAAAAAGCAGGAAGAGACCGACAAGGAGAAAGCAGATTGAAAATGCATATCTGGGATTGGAGAATGTAAAGAGTGAGGATACTGTTTTAGAGGAGAGAGTAGAGAAGAGAACTTCAAGGGCTACCAGAAGCAAGAAGACTGAAATTGGTGGAGATTCTTTTCTGGAGTTGGAGATGGTCCTGAACCAAGCCCGGAAAAGCCGTGCAAAGAGGAAGAAAATGGACCAGGAGCTGACCAAGAGCGTTGTAAAGATGGAAGATAGAAATGATGATCCCGAAGAAGAGGGTTTGAGGAACTGTCATGTTGAAGAAGATAAGGAAAATGAAGTTCAGGGAAGTTGCAGTGAAAGAAATGAATACAAATGTGATAAAGAAGGTGGGAGGGAAGGTGATGGGTCTAAGAGGGCAGAGCAGGATCCGGTTCAGGATCCGGGTCGGATCAGCAACCGGATGATTCAGGGTAGCAAGGGCTTCGAGTGACCGGTATCGATTCGGATTCCGATTCTGAAGATGATGTGTTTGATTATACCTCTGAGAATAGTGGAAATGATTCGGGTCGGGTCGAGGTTGGTACGGGTCTCCCTCCTGTATGGGATAACGTCTTCGGAGAGGAAACCATGTTGGCTGATGAAGAATGGGAGGAGGTGCAGAACGCAATTAATTGGACGGTTAGGGCTTTTGGTAGACCTGAAGAAGAAGAAGAAGGTGAAGGTGAAGAAGAATTGTCTTCACTATCAAGGGATGATGAGGAAGACCATGAACTGGACTGGCAGGACTCCAGATGGCTTTGATTATAGACTTCTGCGATGCTACTTGTTATAACTTATGTTTGTGTTGTTGCAGGACTCCAGAGTTTCTTACAGATTCGAAGGAGTTTGTAAAAGTAATAAAAGTCTTATCCACGTCCTGTCTCATTGGTATGCTATGCTATATGTATGATCTGATTGTAGGTTTTTGGTTTTTCCCGATCTAGTTCGCTGAAATTTTAAGAAAATATCGGCTGTAATCTGTATATGACTGTTTAAGGTCCCTTGTCATCCGGAGAAATGTTGAAACCTTCTATGAGCTGCTGTGCAGACCAAGGTTCCATCTTTTGTTTAAACAAGTTGGAGACTCTTGTTGTGTCACTTGTGTGTGTCACTTGGTCCTTCTTGGGAAAAACACTGAACAACGTGATGTTTGAAATATGAACTACGTGCCGTTTGTCGTTTAATTGAATTAGGCTTCATATGCCCCAAACATCGGCCTGTTATACAAAAGCCCATGTAAGAAGACAAAGAATAATGAGAGTGAGACATAAATAAACGAAAATAAAAGGTGTGAATGTGAAATAAAAATAGAGTTTTAATTTGTCAATTGATCGCACCGACGCAGAAATCTTTGGGCTCCTCACTCGTCAGTCGTCACTCGTCACCATCCTCGACATTACATAATTTTTTTCTTCTTGTAATTATTTATATGTTAGTTACCTCTGCACTAAATTTCTTGTAATTATTTATATGAAATCATTAAAATGGTTGTTGGACAAATCTAAGGCGTATAAATCTTTAAGTCTGCATATCCATTTGGGAAATTAAATGGTCCTTGGAGTGAATTTGAACCAAGATCAAACATACTTAACGATGCTCCATCGACAACTTCCACTGATTTACCGAAGCTGCTAAAAGAATTATATATGAGAAAAATCAACATAATCCAACTCTAATGATGTCCATAAAAGATGAGGTACTTGACCTTCAAATTTATTGTAGGAAAGGTCAACGTAAGTGAGGTTGACTAATTTAGATATAGATCTAGGGACTCGTCCTCCAAAACTGTTGTGGCTTAGATCTAAATATTTGAGATTGACCAATTTGGATATAGATTCTGGGATTAGTCCATCAAAATTGTTGTTGCCGACAAATAAATTTTCAAGCATAGATGAAGTAGACGTGTTTTCAAAATCAATAGATCCCTCAAATTTGTTCATCCCTAAATCAATATGGACTAATTAAGGAATCATGAGCAAGGATGAGGGAAAAAGTCTGGAAAATGATCGCTCTAAGTTGTGGAGTTCACTTAGATCAGCAGAAATTGAGGATTTTGAAGTTATTGAGAGAGAGGTCTATAACGGACAAGCTGGTTAAATTGGATAATATTATATCCCCACCAGGGAATTTATATATTCTCGGGGAGGTACAATTGAGAAAGCTTGGTTAAGTTGGCAAATGAGATAGGAATATTACCTCTGAGATGATTATCCCAAAGAATCATGTATTCTAGTTGGTTTAGGTTACCAACTGAAACCGGAACTTCACCTACTAATTGATTACGAGAAAGATCAAGATGTGTGAGATGAGAAATATTTTCAACTGAAGAATGAACTTCACCTACTAATTGATTACGAGAAAGATTAAGATGTGTGAGATGAGAAAAATTTCTAATGGAAGAAGGAATCTTCCCTTGAAGATTTCAAAATATGAGCTCTAGGTGACGAAGATGTTGGAGTTTAAAAGACCGCTCCTAGATTTCAAAGGGAGTACTATAATAGAGTTGCAGTGATATCACGTCTCCCAAAATACATCACACGTGACACCATCCCAAGAACAACAGTCAACGCTATTGTTCCATGAAGTTGTTGGTACGTGGAACTCCTTTTGTAGCTCCAAAAGAGTATCTCTTTGGTCGCGGCGACACAACACTACAAAAAAATATAAGTTTTGCGTCAAAAAATTTTCGTCGCAAAAAAGCGTTTATATTAAATTTTAATTAATTTTGCAACGATTTTGTGACGAATCCTTGTAAAATTAGCGACAATTTAGCGAAGACTCGTTGCAAAATTGTTGCTATCTTGGCGAGAAAAATGATCTAGATTTTAAAATTTTCATTCCAAAATTTTCAAAACAATGGCGCCAGTTTAGTGACGATTCGTTGCAAAATCATTGTTATCCTCGCGTGAAAAAAGATGGTCCAAATGTTTTCATTTCAAATATTTTCAAAATATAGGCTACAGTTTAGCGTCGATTTAGTGACGTCTGCAAAGTTCTATATATAATTAAGTAACAAATCTTTCTCTCCCAACTCACTCACTCACTCATTCACTCTCTTCTCTCTTCTCTCACTCTCTCCCATATGTATTTCAATTTGATTAAATTTATTAGATTAGAAAGTTATGGAAATACATGGATTGAAATATTTTGATTTGGAATGGAATATTTAGATTAGGATTAGAATATTATTGTAGGATTAAAATATTTAATTATGGAATATTATTGTAGGATTAAATTATTTAATTATGAAATATTATATTAAGATTGAAATATATTATAATATTTTAACTAAAACTGGAAAGTATTTCAATACTTCATTAAACTGTTTTATTCATATTAAAAATTTCAAAACTGAATTTGAAATTCACCAAAAATACTAATTAAATATATTATCAAAATCTCTGAAAAACGTTGCAAAATCGTTGCAAATTTGTATGAGTGAATCACCGCTAATTCGTTGCTATTTTGCCGACGCAAAAACGTCACTAATTTTGTGTCGAATTAGCATCGAAATTTAAGGTGCAAAATTGCATCATCTTATTCGTCGCTAAATCATAGCTAATTTTGCATCAAATTAGCAACGACAGTTTTGCATCGAATTAGCAACAATTTAGGGATGACACAATTTTGTGACGATTTAGCGATGATATTGATTTTGCGTTACGCTGTTGTTGTGGCATCGCTAATTTGCAACGTTTTTAGCAACAAATATAGATGTTGTAAAATCCATGTTTTCTTGTAGTGCAAGAATCGTGGAGGAGAAGCAAAGGTGTTTGGTATGGGAAGAAGGTAAAAGAAGAAATAAATGGTAATAATAATACCAATAAAGCAATAAGATTGGCTTCGACTCATGATAATTATTTTTTTTTTTAAAACAATGACGATTTGTTTGTAAAATTGGGATGTAATAGACATCTCTAACTTACGCACTTCTCTTTATACAAGAACATTCTCGGTAAGGAGCTTGACTTGGCAAGTCGTCCAATGAATTATTTTTTGAAAGAGAAAGACTTGCTATGCCAAAAAAAAAAAATCATTGGAAGACTTGACTTTGGTTGAGGGACGGGTTTGAAATTGATCGGGTCATGTGGTTGAGACGGAGTCAGCGAACCCTTACTTTACGTCCTTTTTTCCTTTAGTCATTCGTAAAGATTGCAACGACGACGAGCTTTAGGGTTTTTCAGTTTTAGTTAGATCTGTAGCTGTCTCTATGAAGCGGGAGGTTTGATTTCCTTACGCTCCGTTATACAAAAACAAAGAAAAGACAAGCAAAGCTAAGGTTCACACAAGTCTCAAATCTTTTTACTTGACGACATTGTGCCATGAGAGAACTATGTCTTCAAGCTCTGTAATCAAATCGGATCACCGCAAATGTCTTCTTCATCTTCAGCAACTTTATTTCAACAATCACAACATCCACCACAATCGCTGTTCTTCTTCTTCCTAATCCAATTATATGTAAAGAGTTATCTTACCACATTAAATATAACTTGAGTTAAAATATTGAACTTAATTAAAATAAAGATCATTAGGACTCATATTAGAGATAAGTAGATGGCTACGAGATATAGTATTAAACATGATTTTCAAGACACTTTGTTAAAGATTTATAATAACCGAGAAACATAGGCAACCAACATGGACCATATTACACAAAATGGTGAGAACATTACAGCTTATAACATTGACAGTGTTTAAGAAAACCACGAAATGGAAAAGTACAGTATAAACACCTCTAGCGAACTACAAACTTGATGAAACTGTGAGAAAGATGGCCTTAACGAGCTATGAACCATTCGTGTTTGTATGAAGTGAAGATATGTCCGATCACTAATCCACAAAACACACCAGGTCCAAATGCTATCGCGGCTGCTATCCAATTCAGCACTGGCTCTTCAGGTTCGGACAAGGATTCCTCGGGTTGGTACGACGTAGGAACAGAAACATGATGGCTTCCTCCACAAATGTTCTCGAGGCCGTATAGCCCAGGATTACCCCCAAATGAAGAGCAATTTTGAGTTCGAAATTGTGTGCTCTGTGGTACTAATCCTTCAAGATGATTGTGGGAGAAGTTGATGTTTGACAGAGACGAGAGTTTCCCGAGACCTCGAGGAATTTCACCTGACAAGTTATTTCTAGATAGGTCTAATGTCTCGAGCTTTGTAATATTTGCCAAGGTAGGAGGGATATTGCCTGTGAATGCATTGCCTGACAAGTTGAGAAGTCGCAAGTTGCTTAACAAACCAATGGATCCAGGTATATGTCCAGAAAATCGGTTTCCAGAAAAGTCGATGGCTTTGGAGTCTTTAAAGATCCGATGAAAATCCGTTTCTACTCCTTTGTACACCATTTCGATCGAATCATACCAAGAGTATACAATGTTTATATAGTCCCGCTCTATGTCGCCGACACCACCCCACGCAAGTGACATTTCTGTCCAACTGGCAAAATAGTGTTGTGGTATTGATCCAACAAAGTTATTATTAGATATGTCAATTATCTGTAGACTTGGAAACCCTGTATAGTCAGATGACTTATAGACTGGACCATAAAATGCATTTGATCGGAGCGCAAGAACCCTCAAGTCTGGCAGAGAGCCCAACCAAAATGGAAACATGTCCTTGATATTGTTTCCTCTCACATTCATAAATCCCATTCTTGTACAATTGATCAAGGATTTTGGAAGTTTTCCCACCAAATTGTTGCCGCTGACATCAAGTGATCCTAACTCATTATTGCCATCGATGCATAAATCTGGCAGAACTCCACTTAGACTGTTGTTTCGCAGATTTAAGTATTCAAGATCTAAACTCTGAAAACATTGAGGAATGGAACCAGTAATTTGGTTGTTGGACAAATGCAAGGTCGATAAATTTCTGAACTTGCAGATCCAGCGAGGAATTGGTCCTTGGAGTGTATTTGAACGAAGATTTAAAAATCTTAATGATGCTCCATCGAAGACTTGCACTGATTTCCCGAAGATGTTGAATGAATTATGAGAAAGATCAACTAAATACAATTTCGAGCATCTCCATAAACAATCTGGTACTTGACCTTCCAACTTATTGTAGGAAAGATTAAGAAACCAGAGATTGGCTAATTTGGATATAGAACTAGGGACTAGTCCTTCGAAGTTGTTGCGGCTAAGATCTAATTCTACGAGATTGACTAATTTTGATATAGATTCTGGGATTAGCCCATAAAAATTGTTGTCACTAAGATCTTAATATGTCAACTTAGATGATGAAGAGGTATTCCCAAATTCAATTGCTCCCGCGAATTTGTTATAACTTAAATCAATCAGGGATAACGAAGAAATCATGAGCAAGGATGAGGGAAAAGGTCCGACAAATGAGTTGTTTTCCGCAGAGAGTTGCTCCAATTTGTGGAGTCCACTTAGGTAAGGAAAAATCGAGGATTTGAAGTGATTTGAGGAGAGGCTTAGGAAGGTCAAGCTGGTTAAGTTGGCTAATACTATATCCCCACCCGTGAATTGATTATCAGAAAGGTACAAACAAAAAAGCTTGGTTAAGTTGGCAAAAGAAGTAGGAATATTACCTCTGAGATTATTCCAAGAAAGAATCATGAACTCAAGTTGGTTTAGGTTTCCGATTGAAGTCGGAACTTCACCTACTAATTGATTACTAGAAAGATTAAGATATGTGAGAAGAGAAAGATTTCCAATGAAAGAAGGAACTTCACCTACTAAGTGATTAGAAGAAAGATCAAGATATGTGAGATGATAAAGATTTCCAATGGAAGAAGGAACTTCACCAATTAACTGATTATTAGAAAGATCAAGAGATATGAGATGAGAAAGATTTCCAATGGAAGAAGGAATCTCCCCTTGGAGATTGCAACTTGAAAGATCTAGGTGATGAAGATGTTGAAGTTTAAAAAGACCACTGCTAAATTTGAAAGAGGTGTTATCAGTAATATAGGAAACGAGATTAAGTGATATCACCTCTCCCAAGATAGCATCACAAGTGACACCCTCCCAAGAACAGCAGTCAACGCTCTTGTTCCATGAAATTCTTGTTGGTACATGGAACTCCTTTTGTAGCTCCAAAAGAGCACCTCTTTGGTCGCGGCGACACAAGGACCGCGTGGGAGAAGCAAATGTATGAAGGAAAAAGAAGAAATAGATGGTAATGGTACCAATAAAGCAATAAGATTGGCCTCGAATCATGCTAATTTTTTGGAAACAGAAACGATTTGTTTGTTGATTTGGTATGTGATAGACATTATTGTTTATTACACACTTCTGTTTATATAAGAACATTCTTGGTGAAGAGCTTGACTTGGCAAGTCTTCGTATGAACTAGAAAGAGAGAAATGGTGAATAGTTTAGCTGTTTTTGTTGACAACCAAAGCTTTAGAAAATACAAAAGCGATGATTGTAAAAAACGTACCAACGAAAAAGACAATTAGAGCTGAAGACAACACACACAAACATGTATGTATGTCCAAGTAATGTCGTGAGAAACGTGGTTTTGGAATTAATCGGGTCATGTGGTTGACACGGAGTCAATGATCCCACTAGTCCCGTTCTTTTAGTGAAGAAATTTCTTAGCACCCACCAAGTGTTCGACGAAACGTCTAAGTTAAGGGAGGATGTATTCCCACATATTCTTGAGGCTTTGGATTGTATTAAAGATGTTGAAGATGTGTTAACCCGTGGGCGTAGAGGTTTAGCAACAACGAGAGGATGATTATATACGTTGGGAGAGAGCGGTGGAGATGTTCAAGTGGTTTAAGAGCAAGATCTACTATGAATTGAACGTGATTTACTATATATTCCTCTTATATGCATTCTCGATAAGATATATGGTTAAGGAAGCTGAAGAGCTTATAGCAGAGATGGATGATAATAATATCGAGATTGATTAGTATACACAATCTGCTCTAACTAGAATATATATAGAAGCAGAAATGCTTGAGAAATCATGGTCATGGTTCAAAAGGTTTCATGTTGTGAGCGTGCAAATTTAAAAGAGGCCAAGAGAGTATTTATCTGCTGCCAAGAAGTGAGTAAGAGAACAGTTCTTGAGTACAACGTAATGATCAAAGCGGTGGAATCGGGAAAAGCTGCGAAAAAGAAAAGGCGTGTGATTTATTTGAGCATGATAAGTGTACATATAATACTCTCGTCCAGATCCTTGCGATCTCTGGCATGCTGTAATATCGAGCTTTGTGAAACTGATTCAGCTTAATATGACAGAGAAAGTGTATAAAAAAATGGTTGAGTTCAATATAGAACCCGATGTTATTGTATATGGATGATCAATTCAATGCTTTTGCTATGAGTTATGTAGAAACGATGAACTAAGATCAAGAGTTTCCTTGATTCCTACGCTTTCTTGTAATGATTCTTACGCTTTCTTGTAATGTGAGGCCAACTCGAGGACTGATTGCGGTTATGATCAGTGTTTCGATCACAATCAGACCACCCAAGAGTGAGAGGACAATAGGCCATTCTCGAAACAGAACCTGCAATATATTTTAACCACATGAGCATGAACACGAAATCAAGAGATCAAGAGATCTATGGATCTCAACTCTCTCATCTCATTGTCTGGATCGAAGATTGGGACGATGAGCTTTAGTGGTTTTTAAAGTTTTGGTTAGATCTTTAGCTGTGTCTCTAATCCCTATGACCGTTAGAAAGACTATGAAGCTGGAGATTTGATTTCTTCATGATTATACAAAATTGAACAGTGAAAAACAAAAACCAAAACAGCTAAAATCCACACGTCACAATCTATTTACATGATGTCATTGTGCCATGAAAGAACTATATCTTCAAGCTCTGTAATCAAATCGGACCACCGTGAATCTTCTTCTTCACCTTCAACAACTTTCACTTCAACCACCACAACATCCACCGTTAACTCCACAGCCTCCACCACAACAGCTGTCCTTCCTCTTCCTAATCCAACTACCTTCGCTTCTCCTTCTTTCGTCATCTTCTTCTTCACTACATAACCTAACTTTTCCCCAATCATCTTCGCCTTCTCCTCCACTTCAACGGCGGATACCTTCGCCGTGAATCTCCTCTCCTTCTTCTTCCTACTCTCAAACAATCCAGAAAGATCTAATCCCGACGATAACGAGATCAAATCGAAAGCAGTAATCGAATTAACACTCGATTTCATCTCTGGTTCCGAATCAAAAATGTTACGATGAAACTCAGAAGTTTCTAGAGATTTCTTGAACCAACTTGTTTTCATGACTGTTTCAATACTCATCCTCGTTACTGGATTCGGATCTAACATCTGATAAATTATCGATTTAGCTTGTTTCGAGATCCAGCTCGGAAATCGATAATCTCTCCGATGAATCTTCCGATACATCGCTGCAATATTTGAATCATCAAAAGGCACATCTCCAACTAAAAGAACAAACAAAATCACACCACAAGACCACGCATCAGCTTTTGCTCCGTCGTATCCTCGCCGTGAAATAACCTCCGGAGCTGTGTAAGCCGGAGTACCACACGCCGTGTGTAGCAATCCGTTTTGAAGATGTTCTGGTAAAGCAGATAAACCAAAGTCAGAGACCTTGAGGTTACCTTGCTCATCTAAGAGTAGATTCTGTGGTTTCACGTCACGGTGAGCGACACCGTCTTGGTGAGAGAATCTGAGCGCGGAAGCGAGTTGTTGAAAGTAACGACGCGCTGTTGATTCAGGGAGGCGACCACGGCGAAGGACTTTTGAGAAAAGCTCACCACCGGAAGCGAGTTCCATTACGAGATAGATCTTAGATTTGGTTGCCATGACTTCATGGATCTTGAGGATGTTTGGATGATGACGAAGACGACTCATTGCATCGATCTCTCTGATGATTCTTGGTTCCATACCAGATTCGATTGTTTTCTTCTTCTCGATGATTTTAATGGCGACGAGCTCGTCGGATTCGATCGAACGAGCTAAATGGACTTTCGCGAAGCTTCCGCTACCGAGTCGGCGACCGAGTTCGTATTTGCCGAGGAGAATCGTCGGCGGAGATGATTGGTTTTGCGGCTGAGGAAGTGATTCCATGGCGGCGGAAGAAGAGAGTGGTGCCTGAGAGTTTCTTAAGAGAGTTTTCAGGGAATTGTTTGGTGAGCTTCTCTTGCTTTTTATAGGGAAATGAGATTTATTGCTTTTTACCGAAACTACCCTTGGAGAAATTAGTTCTGAATTCTGATGTTGTGTGTCACTAACAAGTAGAATCTTTTTTTTCTTTTTATTAACTTCGTTGAGAGATTTAGCAAAAAATATTTATTGTATATCTATTTTTGTTTTTCTTTTGGTTTTTTATAATAATAGTGTATTTTGCTGTCAGTCATAGCAGATATTAATTGTAAACAACTAAATATAATAGTGGTTATAATGAAAAATGGTCATGCAATATAAAGTTTGTAATATTTGTTTTTCTAAAATCATTAAAAAAAATGAATCATGTGTGGTATAAATGAGTTGAAAAAGTTGAATGCAAATTTTAACTTTATTCATCCCAAAAATCATTATTTACATTAATTTTTAATAAGATGTACTTAAAAATGAAAAAAATCAATTTCCAATTAAAAATTGTTCAACTCCATTTTAGATATTCAGCTTATTACTCTCATTTTATTATTCATCTCTTTTTTTATTCAGTTTATTAAAATTTAACTTATTCAATTTGTTTATTTTATTAATTTATTATGACTATATTTGCACCCTTAGTCTTTTGTTATAACTACACTTAACTTTATACTTGTACACAACGAAAAATATCTTATGGTCGAAATCACAATAATGCGCCTATTCCACTCTCAAGTGCTGAATAGCTAATCATAAAAAAGTTGGAGGAATCAATATTCCAAATAGAGAATATAAATAAAATATTGCTGTTCATCATTTGTTGTATGTATCTATTGGACACATGGTGTTGGAATTATATATTTTATTCCTTTAAATAATTTGTCTTCCTAATTTCAACGGTCCATACGTGTTAATCTTTTTTTCTTGCTAGATTCTCTCTTTTTTTTATCTCCATCTGAACTTTTTAATTACCCCATCATTAACTGGGCCGTAATCACAGTACTAAAATTAGATTATTGGACTAAGGGTAAATAAGTCATTTACTCAAGACGCAAACTGATCAGTGATCACTGGTGGCTTTAGACCCAACGAACAAACCGTCAAGATTGTTTGGCGGTTGTCGACTGACAGATGGACGGTTCTAATTCCGCCAAGTCAGCAAAGACTTGGGCCCATTTATGGTCCCTGAACATGGTGGTGAGAGCAAATAAAGAATACAAAAATTGATGTATTTGATTTGGTGTTAAAGTTGAGAGAGCTAATTACAACAAAACTTCAATTCTTTGATTTATTTTATTCTCCTGAGATTTAGACTTTGCCAGTCAACAATGGCAGATTCGTCACACACTAGAACTCACCAATATATTTATCAGTCGGCTCCATATTATAAGAATATATTAGCATGGAAAAGTTTTACGCATATGCATGAAACGATGATATCATATTCATATTAACCATTTGTGATACGTATCTTAGAAAATTATTGCTTTATATTTGGACTATTGGGTGTAGTGGACTAGTATATGATTATGTTGTATCAAAATATCTTCTGCAGGTTATATTATAATACTGAGCAGGTCAGACCATGTTGCAACTTTAAAATAAACCAAAATTTTGTGAATCTATAGAAACCTAAATTATGAAAAATACTATAGTAAATTATGATATATTTACGGGAGAATTGCTAAAAGACTCAAAATTGAGTTTGAATGCAAAACTAGACCTCAAATTGAAACAAATGCAAAACTAGACTTTTTGGGTAGGGAAATTACATTAACCCCCTTATTTGCAAACAAAAAAACAGAAACTGCATTTACAGTTCTAACCTTCGCGCAGAAGAGACTTCATGAACGAAGTCTCACAGTAGACTTCATTAATGAAGTCTCACAGTAGATTTCGTTCATGACATCCATGAAGTCTAAACCGTGATTAAACCTTAGATTTAAATTAAAAAAAAAATAAAAAATAATTTCAATGTAATTTTTTCCTCAAAAAATAATATTATTCAAATATGAACTTTATAATTTAAAATTTTAGAAACTTTCATAAAATTAAAGGATGTAAGGTTTATTATGTTTTAGAAAATCATTAATAGTCACAGACTTCCCTACCGAAGTCTGCAACTGTAATTTAATCTTAAATTTAAATTAAAAATTTATAAAAAATATTTTGTTCAAAATTTTTGATAAATAAATTATTTTAAATCAAAGTCTAAGGTTTAAAAATAGAATTTCATAAGATTTCATAAAACTAAACCATGTTATGTAAACCATGTGAAGCATAATAAGTTTAGGGTTTGCCAATTTGTAAAAATCCATGTATATATCTTTAGGGTTAGACTTAAGTTCATATATTTTTGATATAAAATGTCGATCTTTCATATAGTTGTTAGATTTTGGATATATTATACTAATTTGATGTCAAAAGTAAGTATTTGTTAACAAAAAGTGAAAAAAATATTAGAATTTTAGAGTTTAGGGCTTACAGACTTCTCGAGTCTCGGGTGAAGTCTCATAGGAGACTTCGTGTATGAAGTCTGTAACATTTTGTAAGCGTAGACTTCTTTGTAGAAGTCTGAAATTTCAGAGGAGAGGTCTAAAACTTCAAAGGTGAAGTATAAAACTTAAAAGAAGAAGTCTGAAATTTCAAAAGTGAAGTTTGAAATTCAAAAAAATTCGAAAAATTTCAAAAAATATTGAAAATTTTCAAAAAATATCGAAAATATTCAAAAAAAATCGAAATTTTTTGAAAAATTTCGCATTTCAAAAGTGAAGTCTGAAATTTCAAAGGTGAATTCTAAAAATTCAAAAAAAAAATTCAAAAATTCAAAAAAAATCAATTTTTTTTTAAATTATTCGAATTTCAGAGGTGAAGTCTGAAATTTAAAAGATGAAATCCGAAATTTCAAAAGTGAACTCTAAAATTTCAAAGGTAATGTCTGAAATTTCAAAAAAAATCAAAATTTTCAAAAAATTTCAAAATTAAAAAAAAAATTTGAAAAATTAAAAAAAAATAGAAAAAATTCGAATTTCATACGTGAAGTCTGAAATTTCAGATTGAAGTCTGAATTTTTAACCTAACCATAGTTTGACCTCCCATATATAAACTCATTTTTTCTATTTTTTTCAAATCTCTCTATTTCTCTCAAAAACGACATTGCTCTCTCTCTCTCTCTCTGTCTTTCTCTCTCAAACCTCTGTAAAATAACAATGATCTCTCCATCTTCAATGTCACTCCACCGTACCGTCATCGGTAAGACGTTGCTTTTACTCCCTCTGTTTCAATTTAAATGTAGTTTAAGGTTTTTTCACACAAATTAAGAAAACAAATAAATTTTCTGTTTTACCCCTATTTAATATGTTTAATAAATTTTTTCATTGGTCACAACATTATAACAATAAGGATAAAACTGGAATTTTTAAAAAACATATGCATTGAAAATCTAAAACAACACTTAAATTGAAACAAAATTTAAAATCTTAAACTACATTTAAAATGAAACAGAGGGAGTATTGTTTTTTCTTCGTTTTCGTCGCTATTAATCTATCCTCAAAAGTGTTATTCTCTCCATCCTCAGATCTGACTAACCACTCTCTCATTATTACTGCATTTTTTTAACCATCGTCTTCATCCTACTAACTTATATTTTTATGCTTGTTACAGATCTGAGGCGTAACACCACAAGAAAATAGTTAAGTTTGTTTTTTTTAGATTCATACAACAATTTATATTCCAAACAAAAATTAAGATTTGAATTTTTAATTGTCTGTGCGTTATGATTTGTTTTTTGGAATTTCATCTAGAGGATTCATTATGAATTTCAAGTCTAAATAATTTATGTTGAGTATGATTTCTAAATTTTTTGTTAATTTATCTGAGTTTTTTTGCGTTATTTTTGTGTTTGTATATGAGTCTTTGTTTTTCCCCTTCTTTTTTTACAGATCTAGATTTACACTGAGACTTCACACGAGACTTCATTGTGAGACTTCACAACCATACTTCACTGTGAGACTTCACAACCAGACTTCACTGTGAAACTTTACAACCATATTTCACTGTGAGACTTTGCACCCAGACTTCACTGTGGCCAGATTCACTGTGAGACTTCACACCCAGACTTCACAAACCACACTTCACGGTGAGAACTTCACACCCAGACTTCACGGTGAGACTTCACACCATTACTTCCACTTTGAGACTTCACACGTAGCATTTAATGTGACATTCACAACCAGACTTAACTGTGAGACTTCACACCCAGACTTCACTTTAAGACTTCACACCCAGACTTCAGTGTGAGACTTCACAACTAGATTTCACTGTGAGACTTCACACCCAGACTTCATTGTGAGATTTCACACCAGACTTCACAGTGAGACTTCACAACGAGACTGAACATGAGACTTCACACCGAGACGGTTCTAGGCTCCCGTAGCATTTAATTCACATATTAATACTGTAAATGTAAAACAAACAATTGTAATCCTCCTTCTCAGATTATAAATCTCTTGTACAATGATATTTCCAATTAATAAAAGTTATATTGACAAAAAATACTTCTTGAAAACCTATTAAATTAAATTTCAATTCTTAATTTAACAAAAATAAAGTTGCAAAGTCTTAGACAAAACTTTGTTTTCTGTTCATTCTGAAATGCAAGTGGAACAAAAAAAAAAAAAGTCATAATTAGATAGGAGACTTCAAAGGTGAAGTCTCGCAATAAAATAACTACTAGAAACTAAAAAATCGATTTAAGAAAGAATATAACACATTGAGATGTGAAATTCGTACTATAAAACAACAATAACTAATACATATGAAAAACAATTAAAATCTCAAAAATTAAAATAAATACGATACAAATACATTTTTTCAAAATGTTAGTGCAAGAGACTTCTCAACGAAGTCTCCGGATGACTTCCTCAGTGAAGTCTAAATATAATAAGCTAAATACCTAATAAGTTAAGAAATAATTTAAAAATAATTATACGTAAAAATAGTTCAAATTTTAAAACATCAAAAGCCAAACACAACACACATGTTAGGACAGAAAATAAAAATAACTAATTACAAATAAGCTAAATTTATTTTACTAAAATTATCATTTGAGACTTCTTGGATGAAGTCTCCCCACAGACTTCTCAGATGAAATATGCTAAACAATTCAGAGGAGACTTCGCCTGAGAAGTCTGAAAGTAGGGGTCTAGTTTTGTAATTGACAATTTTGACTTTTTAAAGAGACTTCACAGGCGAAGTCTCCTACAGAATGAGACTTCGTCTGAGAAGTCTATCAGTTTGGAGTCTAGTTTTGCAATTGACCACAACTTTGCTTTTTCATTAGACTTCAATGGGAAGTCTAATCAGTATAAGACTTCGCATGTGAAGTCTATTACGTAATGAGACTTCCATGATGAAGTCTTTTTTACCTTTAGACTTCTCCGGCGAAGTCTACACATAAAGTAGGGTCTAGTTTTGCAATTGACTAGAGTTTGACTTTTACATGAGACTTCGCATGAGAAGTCTGAGTAGAAAAATGGTTACTTTTGCAATTGACCAAAATTTTTGATTTTTTTATCTCAGAATTTATGATGGTTGCAGACTTCATCTGAGAACGTCTATCAATTGTCAATGTTTCAAAATTTCGGTCAAATGCAAAAGTAACCCTCTTTTTCAAGCAGACTTCTCAGGTGAAGTCTTGATAAAAAGTCTTTGTTCATGTCAATTGCAAAACTAACCCCTTTTTTCACAGACTTCACAGGAGAAGTCTAAAATAAAAGTCAAACTTACAGTCAATTACAAAACAACCTCATGTACATAGACTTCATATGTGAAGTCTGAAGACTGTTTTTTTTTTTTTTCAAAGGAGACTTGAGACTTCCATCGTGAAGTCTGTGAAGCAAAAAGTCAATTGCAAAACTAACCCCAGTTGACTATTGAGACTTCACCTGAGAAGTCTGTCTTCTGGAAAATCAGTGAAAAATGAAGCAAAAATTTCCAATTTCGTTTGATCTTGTTTTTACTTCGTCGACGGCCATAACTGTTCACACCACCAATACCCAAGAAATCCAAGCGTTATTATGCATGAATCTTAGTAAATTGCAAGATCTAAGGATGGTGAATTTTGAGAAAGAGATTTTAGAGTTTAATGGTTGAAATGAGAGAGAATGAGAAAGGAGATAGAGAAAAATGGAGTTTTTAGCTTAGATATAGAGCTTTAACATCTCTTATTTCAGTTGGTTGAAGCATTTAGAGCTCAATTTTTGTTGGTAATGGTGGTTGGGAGCTATTGAAGAATATGGCATTTTCGTAATTATGTGAGAATCTTTGGGTTATTATTTTTCAAACCCAGCTAGTAGACTTCTCTTATAAAGTCTGCGCTAGGTATTTTTGTGAAAAAAGAAGTTTGGAAGAGTATTTTAAGGCATTTTGAAAAAAAAAAGAGAAGAGGGGTCTAGTTTTGGAATTGACTTCAAATAAGGGTCTAGTTTAGGAAGAAGCCCATTATACCGTATATATACATATATAAGTAGAGAAAGAAATTACGCATATATTATAATGTTATCTACTTTCTCCTATTCATATTAAATGCCGTTTAAGATTTTTACACATTTATTAAAAAAAAATTGTTTTACTTTTCATTAATATATTATATAATTTTTTTTTATTGACCAATACAATAAAATAATAGAAATAAAATTAGAAATGTAACCAAACATTTACATTGAAAATATATAAAACGGTATTTATTTTAAAACAAATTTTTAAAAGTAAAACGACATTTAGTATGAATTGGAGGGAGTATTATATAACTAATTGGGGAAAGAAAATAATTGAAGAAACTGGATGAGCTAAGTTGGGAAGAGTTGTCTTAAAAAGACTTCAATTCATATTTAGATAGCTTATTAGGACAAAAAGGAAAAGTTGAGATACGATACGACCATTAAACTTTTAAAGAGACGTGATAAAATTATTTTGCCATGGAAATTATATGTCGAGTTGCGTGAGACATAGGATAACTTGCAATTTTATAATAAAGCTCTACATTTTGTTCGTGTCATTAATTGTGTGTCGAGCCCTTGTGTATATTGTGGTGTGTGGGTGTGAGGTGTTCTATCTGCAATCAGATAGGTTGAGAAGTTGAAACGTAACCCATGAATGAATTGGTACATTGGATATATAATTTACTATCATTTCACAGGACAAAGTTACGCAAAACTTACTATCATCTCACAGGACAAGTTCGGCAACACTTTATAACCATTCTGACATTTTTTATAATGGTTTTTTTCGTACATATTTATGTTTATATTGTTATTATTACGTTCTTGCTTAAATGGTTACTTATGGCCTATATATGATAAAATGAACTTAGTATTGGTACATATATGTCTAAGTTTCATATATATTAATTTTCCTCCAACGGTGGCTTTATAGTTCAACAACCAAGCAGAGCAATAACCGTATATTAATTGGAAGATTAGATTACAGTAATTAAGAAAGGACAAATTCATAATTTATCATAATTAAATAAAATGAAATAAATTTTGGACGGATTTATTTATGTAATCTTAAACATTTTCGAACGTATTTTTCAATTCCAAAATCAATCCTTTTTCATGTTAAAGAAGTGGTAAAATAAATACATATAGTAATAGGTACCAAAATAATACACTCATAGAAAGAAATTTCCAAGATCCATCATCGAGTGGAAGACGACATGATTTTGACCGCAAAATGAAAACGACACAATGATATAATAAAAAATATTCGAAAATAACAAAGAACCACCAATTATAGATCTTAGTGATATAGTATAATATTATATTATATAATTATATATTAGCTCTACCTGTATGTTTGCCATGTGTTTCGATTAACCTATATACACACAAAACATTTTAGGTTTTTTTTTCTTAAAAAAAGGCTGAGTCCTATATTTTTCAACCAATCTTTTTAGTATAAAAGAAATGAAAAAGGTTTTCTAATTCATATTTTGAATTATTTGAGAAGTGGCCGATTTTATATGAATTTAGATTGGTGAATCATACTGCTGTAAATGGTGAAATAGGAATAAAGATTGTATATTGCTATTAATTAGGAGGTGACGTGCAGTAAAACTACTAGATTATAGTCTTTGAATTTATTTTCTTTCGTCGAAAATTCCATAATTAAGTGTTTTAGATTCATAGAAACTAAATCAAGGAGGTCTTTTGCAGTAAGTTACGTAAGGGTGATATCAAAACTTATTCACAGAGATAAGTTAAGGCGATTGCATGATCAATCGACAAATTTTCCTCATATTCTTAATAGCGAGTAGTGGCCATCATATAAGAAATAAATATATATATATCAAAAAACCAAAAAGAAGAAATATATATCAGAATTGTTTTTTTGTACCAATATTTTTTAGGCAAGTGGCTATGCCATTTTTGCTGATGTTTAGATTTTTGGTAATTTCCATTTTTGCAAATGTTTTGAGCATGGGAGCTCAAGTTTCCCATAATGGCCCCGAGTATTGATATTTTAGTTCCCCAAACAATGGAATTTATAAAAATGAGTGAAAACAATACACTTATGTAATATCTCCAATAATTTTCTGGTACTCACATAAGCATGATTAAGATCTGAAACTATAATATTTGTTAGTTATTTCTCTCTAAGAGCCACCAACTTAAATGTTTATTTCAAAAGAAAAAAAGAAACATAATTGAAATCGAATGTATCAAATTTTGAAAGCTACGTTGTCATGTAGATGTTGTCTTTCATGATGCTGTGGGGGATGGATGCTCCACCACCAATACGAGTTGTTTTCATAATAGTTTTTTTCTATTATTTTTCTTCTTCTTTCTATAATTAAACATCGCTATGCAATTATATTCGTTTATTCCTTAGAACGAGTATCGTCAAAATAGAATGTTACAGACTATGAATCATATCGTTATCATGGCAGTTTGGTCTTTGCTTTTCTAGTTTCTACGAGAAGCAACAATATAAGTGCAATATGTTATACGAAGGGACCAAACTCGGTTCCTCTAGAGTCTATATTAAAATAAGCTGATTATTGCATTGAAACCAACATTTGTAGTCATTTAAATGGCTCTGAACGTTAAGAACGACACATATTAGAATTTTGTCATCAGACTATTCTCATTTAGATAGTCTAGACGCTAAGTAGTAAGTACTAATTTACCGTTGGAGTAGTGTTTAGCAAATGATAAAACATAGATTAAAACAGGACACGTGTATATCATAGTCTCACCAATTATACGACTTATTGAATGAGACTTGCTTCAAATTTGTGTTTGGTTACACAACCGCACAAATCAAAATCTTGAGAAGCGGCAAGGTCCACTTGGTGGTGGACAAGTGCGACTATGGGAGCCAAAAGAAGAGCATCAATGGACCACATATAATGGTGTCTTTACACCCACATATTATTTATTTTAAAGTATAGTATTAGTACATGTTATTATAATTTGAAACTATGCAATTATTTTTTTGACACGTTACATCAGTAGAGGCTCCACACTTGGACCAATGAAGAGGCGCATTTCGATTAAGCAAAGTTGGGACCCTCCTCAATAGCACTACTATCATCTATAATAAAGGGGATAACGATCTATTTCCCCATGAGAACTATGTCGGAGAATCAGATGCTTTCCAATCTTTGACCACGATTCAATTGCACATGAAACTATCTTGTAAAACCTAATTCCACTCGAATCCATAGTTCTCAACCTATTTCCCCAATTTCTTGATTTCTGCGGTTTACGGGTTTGTTAACCGAGTAACTAAGAAACTAAACCAAATTAAACCCAATTAAACCCAGATTTATACCCAAATGACCCGATTTCAACCCGATAAACTAATCCCTAATTCTAAAAATCAAAATCCCTAAAATCAAAAACCCCTTTCCCGATTTCCCCTAATTTCTTCACAATCTCCCCAATTTCAAACCCTAAATCGTGAAATCGAATACGGAAACGATGAGCAATGTCAGTGGAGTGTCGACTGGATCAACAAATTCCCGTGAAAGAGTAAGGGTTAATGGGGTTCCTAAGAGGTGTTGGTGTGGTGAAGAAATCGTGGCCAAGATTTCGAAATCTGACCCAAATCCATGTCGTCGCTATTTTCGGTGTGGATATGCTGCATCTAAGAAGGTAATTCGTATTCTCCTATGTTGTAGTTGATGTCGATTTTGTATGAATGATTCTTAACCTCCATAATTTGTAGCTTATGAATGACAGTCACACATTTAAGTGGATTGACGAAGCTTTGCTAGATGAGGTGTCAAAGTTGGATGTACAAATTGGGAGAGTACAAGAAGAAGCAAAAGAAGAGGTAATGAAGCAACAGAAGATGATTTTTGAGAAGATTCAGAAGCTAGAGAAAGATACAATTGAGAGTGTGGAAGATGCTTTGTTTGAATTAAGAGCTGAATTCAAATCAAAGATGCAAAAAATGATGGTTTTTGGAGTTGTTATTTGTGTGATCATGGTTTGTTTCAATCTCAGTTGGTAGGATGGGTTGTTGTATGTTCTTGTATGGATCATATGTTCTTGTATGGGTTGTCTTTGTATGCTTTTATCTCCTTTGACATTGATCCTTTATTATGGTATTGTTATGGGTTGTTGTTGACTATCCTTTCATACAGTTTTGATAAGCATCATGAAACCAAATGAGACCAAGACAGATCGAATGAGACCAAATGAAAATGAGACCAAGACAGATCGAATGAGACCAAATGAGACCAAGACAGATCGAATGAGACCAAATGAAAATGAGACCAAATGAGAACAAAAGATGTTATATTGCCGATTTTAAAAGTACTAGAGTTACATAGCCGATTTAAGAGTACTAATGAGTTACATAGCCGATTGATTTTAGTACCAAAAACAAAAACCAAGGACCTTACATAGCCGATTTTAAACCTAGAACAAAGAGCATACAAAACATAATCCTACTGCTCCTGAGTAAGACAACCCTGGGATGCCTGCTCCTGAGATGCTTGCCCTTGAGAAGTTTCACCTAGTGAAACCTACAAAACATAAACCAAGCTTGAGAACAGATAACCATAAATCAAAATATAAACCATACCATAGTTCTTAAAACCATTTAAAACCTGATTTGTAATCTTCTTCTGATGGGTCCTAGAATTGTGAGAATCTGATTTACAAATGCCACAGTGCATTATTCTTTTCTTCAATTTGGGTTTCTTCTTGCTTGGGGATTCATTGACACCTCTCTTCCTCTTCTTGTCTGCCTTGGTGATCTTCTTTCTCCCTGGTTGTGCTGGCTCAGGTGGTATATGCACATTTTGGCCTTCTGTTGAAGGCCAATATCTTGCACCCCTTAGTGGAACCAGGCCATCTGTATAATTCCTCTTCCACATCTCAGTCGTAAACCATACACACACATAATCTTCAGGAGTCAGCTTCTTCTCCAAGATCACTCCGTAGGCATGCTCACAAGGGATACCACATATCTGAAACTTCTTGCACGTACAAGTCCTCCTCCTCAAGCAAACTCTGTGACTATCTCCATTCAATCTGACTTCAAACAGCCCATTTGTGCTGATACTTACCTTGCACAAAGCAGCTAGTTTGTGCTCCATTGCAAGAAACTTTGCTACATACGGTGTACATACACCTGAAGAGTAAACAGAAACAGAATCCCAAGTTAAAAAACCTTCTAGAACTAAAGTTATAGATAGTATAGAAAAGGGACAGAAGTTATACCTTTGTGATCATGAGAGATTGCAGATCGTTTGGCAATTCTTACCATTGCAAGCCTTCTCACTGTCTCTAACATAGCCACAAACGGTTTCTCTCTTGCCTTGTTGATAGTCTTGTTGAAAGACTCTGTTGAGTTATTCTCAACATCCTCACAGTAGTTCCCCAACTTGAAAAAGGCTCTGCACCAGCTTTTGGGGTTTGTTTTCAACACATCATCATACACCCCAGTATCATATGCATGTATCCTTTCTAACCTTTCTTCATACTGCAACTCATTGTAGCTCCAAGCCAAGTTCCATAGCAGTGGCTTCAGTTGAAGTTTAGAAGCATGATTCTTCTTCAAGTTAGCATAAATGTGTCTAACACACATTCTATGCTCCATCTGTGGTAGCTCCCACTCAACAGCCTTGATCAAACCCTGAAACAGAAGCCAATGAACATAATCAGATGCATATAACACAATCAGATGCATTTAACACAATCAGATGCATATAACACAATCAAAACAACATAATCAAAGGCAAAACAAAGGAACAAAATCAAACCTTTTGACGATCAGAGACTAGAATGTACCCAGATCCATCACCTAATCCCAGGTCTTCCTTCAATCTCTTCATAAACCATAGCCAATTTTGTGTGTTCTCAACTTGAACAACTCCCCAAGCTATTGGATATATGCCATTGTCTGCATCCCTGCCAATGGCAACCAGTAGCTGTCCCTTAATCTTTGACTTTAGGAAGCAGCCATCTACTCCTATTAGAGGCCTACAACTTTGCTTCCAAGTCCTTCTCAGTACATCAAAGCACACATAGAATCTGTTGAACAAGTCCTGACCCTCAGCATTCTTCACAGTGTCAATCTCCACAACAGACTCCGCGTTTGCATTCAGAATCTCAGCAGCATAATCCCGTAGACGAGCAAACTGATGATCATACTCCACGTCTATCCATCTCAGTGCCTTGTTCCTAGCAGCTTGACACTGAGGCCTAGTAACAGAGACCTTCCACTTTTCCTTTACAATCTTTTCTATCTCCGCAGGCATGTAGTTTTCTGGATTCTCCCTAATCTTATCTACAAATAACCTAGCTATCACAGGAACCTTAAACATCTCACACTGTCCATTAGGGATGCAGCTATGCTTCTCTTTCAAAAGCCTAATCCTCCACCTCCTATCATTTGGCAGAGATGAGGCAAAAACTTTCCAATCACAACTCTAGTTTTCACCACCTACACATCTATACCCAATCTTATCCCTATCATACCTGTATTGCTTCAAATTACAGCCGGTTCGCAGTGCATAATCGAGTACACACTCCTTGAATTCGATTCCGTTGAAGAATGCTTGCCCTCGATACATAAGACCCTCACCACGATCAATGTTTGTGTATCTCTTTGCACTGCGTCCTTTTTCCTCTTCCTCATCACTATACGGGTACACATAATGACGTATCGATTCCTCTTCCTTTGAGAACTCATTCGCAAGCTTCTCGATGTAGCATTCATCCCGATCTTGAGCTTCTTCGTCGAAACTGTCAAAATTACCTTCGCCAGGTTAATCTCGGAGGATTAGAGCCATTGATGAAGTCTTATGAGCTTCGATTCACCGGCATAGCTTCTGATTCTGTCGTCGGAACCTCGGATTACGGCGTCGGAAATTGGGGGAAATCGTGGAAAGAGGATTTGTGTGTTTAGGGATTTTGATTTTTAGAATTTGGGGATTGGGATTGTGGATTGTTTATCGGGTTGTAATCGGGATTGGGTATTAGTTTATCAGGTTGAAATCGGGTCATTTGGGTATAAATCTGGGTTTAATTGGGTTTAATTTGGTTTAGTTTCTTAGTTACTCGGTTAACAAACCCGTAAACCGCAGAAATCAAGAAATTGGGGAAATAGGTTGAGAACTATGGATTCGAGTGGAATTAGGTTTTACAAGATAGTTTCATGTGCAATTGAATCGTGGTCAAAGATTGGGAAGCATCTGATTCTCCGACATAGTTTTCATGGGGAAATAGATCGTTATCCCATAATAAAGTTAGGTTCGCTTAAACACGAAACACGTATCTTCTCTTATTTTTACTATTTTTCTATTTTACTTTTGATATTCTCATTTCTAAAAAACTATATATAAAAACAATAAATTCTCTTAATTACACATTTAAAATCAATTATTACAATTAGAGCATAATTTAACTCATTAATACATTTGAAAGAAACTCAAACAACATAATTGACTATAACCTTTCAACATGTGTCTTTTCAATTTTTCTTTATTGTACTACTTATTCTCATTTACAAAAAAACATATACAAAGACAATTATTTCTCTTAATTTACCATAACTTAACACACTAATACAATTTACAATAACTAATGAATTAATTAGACAAATTTCATTTTGCTTTTTATTCATGTTGATTTCCTCTTCCAAAAATGATGTAGCTTGTTAGGAGCATAAAACTCCTAACAAATGTAAGACTATACAATAAAATTTTAAATGAGACCATAAATTTTAAATTTTATAAATATACAATAAATTTTTAATTACATACCATAATTATTAATAAGACCAAATTGTTACATCTTTTCAACATTTATTTTAAGAATATTAGTTATTGTCATTTATTTTAGAAAATAAAAAATCATAATAAACACAATTTAGTTTTATTGACCATTACATTTAATTAAACCAAGTTGTAACTCCCCTCAATATTTTAAGTTGATTATTTGTAACTCTCACATTTTTATGAAAATGTAAATCCTCTCATTTTAAGTATATATATAAGGACTATTTTCTTATCTTTCATCATCTTATAACCACATATTACATATTTTCAACATTTTAAGTTGATTATTTCTCATATTTTCAACTATTTTCTCATCTTCTAAAATGACTCAACCAAATTTTTATTAAAAAATACTATTTATTTAATTATGTTTATTTTTATCATCACAATTTTCATTAAATCCATTGTTATTTGGATAAGTATGTCTAAATAATCAAATGTACGAGGATAAGGCAATGCGATTGCAATTTTTTACCTCATTCAAATTAACCATAAGAAAAATATTTTTGTTTGCATTCATTTTTATTTAGCTAAATTTCACATTTGGATTGGATTCATGTAAATTTATACCAAATCTAAAAATAATTTGTTTTTTATAAACATTTTGAAACTAATTCAACTCCAAATTTTAGATAAATTTTTTCCCTATCAAGAATAATTTTGTTTAGCAATTTTTTGTTTGTTTAATATAATTTTTTAAATTTTATTAATCATATCTACATTTTGTTTTGAGCCTGTCTCAGTTATCATTGACATTTTTTCAATTAACTTAGTTCTAATATATTCGTAAAGGTTATGAGATTTTGTTTTTTTAGTATTCTTACATAATTTTGAGGAAACAAAATATAAAAGATGTTAATTGACATGTGTCTTCTCACTATTTTTCTATTGTATTACTTGATATTTTTATTTCTAAAAAACATATATAAAAAAAAATGATTTCCTATTTTTAAAATCATTAATACTTAATTTAATTTTTTAAGAGAATCATATTTACTGTAGTTTAAAATTTGGTCTTAAGTTTTTTAATGGGATAAATACATTAAACCTATAAATAAAATACCACGTGACATAAGTTGAATGTGCAAACAACAACTACATATATCAATTATTTTGATATATATTTAGTTATATAGTGTTGCATAATTTACTATATTAATTTAAATTCACGCAACGCCTGAAAACTCTCCTAGTTAGAGAATAAGATTTGGTTTCTTCCCTAACCTCCAAATGTTATTTATCACGAAGAAATATTAAATAAAATAAAATATCCCTCCTTCAAGAAAACTTCCAACTTACTCACACTATAATGGAGATATATATAATACAACCTGAAAAACAAAATTCATTATATACTAAAAAGTTTCAATAATGAGCTTGAAGTTAAAGATATTACAGTAGCATAAAGAATTTGATCAGTAAAAAGTGAAGAAACATAAAATCATCTTTACTACTAGCTAGTTTTATGTCACAAATCAAACCTTTTAATCAAATATATTCTTCTTATTGTTTTGATCATTTACTTCCATGTGTCTATAATGTGTATTACCTCTGCTTGTATAATTAGTTTTGAAATGAATTGTCTCTAAATACATGTGTGTTTAAAGTAACGGTTGTATCTATCTTTCATCTCCATAATATACTAAAGAGAAGGTTACAGAAATCTCCACGAATGTAGTTTAGCAAAATATATATAGGAATACTTATTTAACAACTGTTCTAATTCGCATTGTAGACGTTGTTGGTCACAATTTCTAGGTTAATTAGGTGGTTATAGTTGTTCAAAATATATGTTCTACGAAACCAAATCCAGATATAAATGTATAACAAGTGAAAACGTCTCCTCGATTAGAAGAAAAGACGCTTATTGATTTTAAATGAATAATAAGTTGACAAAATAACAAAAGAATAATAGTAATAAAAAAAATTCTAAGGACAGAACACTGTTGTATATGTGTGACTTAATTCTTGTTATTTTATTATATACTTAAATAGTATATGAATATTGATAACCAATACACTATTCTAACGTCAAAACGTGATTATTTCGATTATTTTATTTCAATTTGAATAGAAACACAAAAGATCTCAATTTGTTTTTAGTAAAGATCAGATCATATGTAGAGAGCAATAATGAGAATAACCCATCTGCTTTGTTCAGCAATACTGTGCTTTTTTAATACATAGCAAATGATTAAAGTTTACTACTAACTGATTACAACATAGTTAATTAATCAAACCCACTAATCTAGAGACTTTTACATTCCCCAAATCCCTCTAGCCGAAGCCACTCTGCTATTAGATCTAGCAGTGAGTTCATACAAAATCCTAGCAAATGAATCAGAATACTTACCATCGTGAAAAAGTAGCTCAGCAAACGCATTCTCATATGCGAGTAGCAGTCCTCTGTTCTGAGGCTCAGAGACAAGGTTCTCAAGTATCATTGCAGCTTTTCTGCACACTTCTGGAACCGGATGCGGAGTTTTTATCACTTTCAGCAATCTATCAACCGCCCTGAAACGATCATAATGGTGTGTCATTGTTGCAATCTGAAACGGTTTGATTGTATTTGATAGAGAGGGATCATAAATTTATATACCATCTCTCGCTAGCAAGCTTTAATCTGCAATCCATGTTAACTTCCACGAGATTGTAGAGTGCCCCAACAGCTGCAGCTTGTGCATCAACTGCTTGTATGCTCAAAAGATCAACTAGTCGCTTGTGTATCTGCAAGGGATTGGTTCATTGTTGGGTTTATTCTCTACATAAAATGAGTAAGTAATCACACCGTAAGATGATTACAAGAAAGAAGGTATCAAACCTGTGGAATAAAGGGACTAATGAAAGGTTCATTGTCCGGATTAATTATCAAACGCCCCAGCAATTCAGCCGCAGCACAATTCCAAGCTTTGACGGAAGAATCAAGAATTCCAACCACAGCTTGAACAGCTTTCTTTTCACTATTTGCACAAGTAATGATTGACTCACATTAAGTTGGAGTTTGAAACAAGTTATGATGCATTATGTTAGAAGAATACAGGGAGATACAAATTCTCACTTTATGTTGATGTATGACTGTTTAAGCGAGCTGAAAATTCGCAGATCCATCAGATGCGCTAGGTTTACAATTGTCTCAAGCGAGTTTGTCACCAGCTCTTCGTCCTCTGCAAACATAAGAGTCGCCAACTAAGACAATACTTCCCAATCAAGTATCAAAAACATAAAAGGAAAGAGAGAGAATGCATTGATGCCAATTCAATCCAAGAAGAAACAGAAGCAAATGTGAGGAATTAACTAGTAAAAGAAACCAAAAAATGTTGGATTAGTATTCCTATTACCGGTCATGTGATCTTGTATGCACTGGAAAACAGTTTCTAAGCAATGGCGATGCTGAGCCATTACAACTTCATTATCTGGCATGAAGGAGAAGTTGCGGATAACGTTTGATGCAGCAATGGCGCACATTTGTTTCTCTGATCTCCCTTCATCGTCTAGATTAAATATACCATCCTCTTCCATCCACCACTGAGATGACTGATGTTTCCCAGTGCTCTTTTTTCCTAATGCCTCAGCAGCTGAAGAACCAATGCTGGATCTGCAAGGCCAAATATACCGCACTTAGGTTCCAAATATAAGCAAAGATAATTTAAAATTATATTGAAAGCAGTACCGAAATTGGCTCACCCAGGGTTTTGGATAGAGGCTAGAGCATCATAATCATTACCAAATCCCGTAACTGAAGCATTTGTACCTAAAGATCTGACCCTAGTTCCTCTTGTTAGGTCCTTTGGGAGAGCTATATCACGCCAGTCATCTATCTGCCAAATTTTTAGCATATGTTGGTTCAAAGAACAGAGAGGGAAAACATAATCCTAACACTAAATTACAAACCAAATATAGAAAATAATAACAATGGCTTACACAGAAACAATTAAATCAACTCACAATTAAGAGAAGGGCATCAAGCAAGCCAGGTATTTTTGCTAGAGGTGTGACATCTCTTCGAATATCCTCCTTTTCCTTGAAGGAGAGCAATGTAAGCGTATTCAAAGCCCACGTCACCTCACTCTTCAAACCACTCTGTAGCGCAAGGACTATTCTTCTGTTGTTCTGGTCTACAAATTCCAATGATCCCAGCAAAATAACCAATAAGAAACAAAACCATAATTCTCTATTATATGGTAACGCAATATCCAAGATATGGAGAGTAATGAGCTTTAAGCTAGTGGTGCCAGAGACCACAGACTGGGAGTCTTGTGAATTTTAACTCCTTTAAGAACCAAACACAGTAGTCTATCTACCTTCCCGAGATCAGATATTCCAGAACTAAGGAAGTGGTAGTCGATTCCACAGTATAAGGAACTGTTAATTGATTTCAACTTAGTTTTCAAAAATCCCCAATTCAGTAAATACCAGCATCAATTCGACCACACTCCCAGGATGTAGAACAATTCCATGGAAACAAAAGTACAAAACCATATTTTTCTACTGCGACACCACAATTGATTCGTAGCTTACATTTAAGTACAGGTTGAAAACTCAATATCTGGTATATAGTGAAGTACTGGCCTAAAAGCTCACTGCTGCCTTCAAAACTCAGATTCGACAGATCAAAGAAGTGCTAATCAATCTCAAAATTTTCAAATCTCCATTCACAAAAAAACCTCTTTTCACAAGGACGGTAACATCACAAGAACAAAACAACGATGATACACTGATTGCGAGCTTACCTACGAAGGAATTATGAACTAGAAGAGAAGGACCGAGTAGAGCTGACGGAGACATCGCGTCTGCCGCCGCAGCTGCAGCTGCAGCAGCAGCTGAATTAGCACTTGTACTACCGAAAGGACGGCCTCTCTTCGGTGGTGGACCCAAACCTCCACCGGAATTACCGCCGGATTTCCCAAGCTCCCGTTTCTGCATCTCTCTCTCTCTCTCTAATTTGGGGCTACAGTTAGGGCTCGGAAAATTTAATCCGGAGTGAGTTTTTAGATCGGTTTAAGTGTCTCAGACAATTAAATTTAAATTATTTAAAGAGAGCACTTAACCCTCTTTTCGAGTCAGAGGGTTCCGGTATAATAAAATCAAAAACTTCTAGTGCGGTTTTAGAGTTTAGACGATAAATTTAAGAAGAATTCTTTAAAATATCACTAAAATATGTTTGTTTTCTGAAAATACCATTATTAGTTTTATTTTCTAAAAATACTAAAAATTATTTTTTTTTTAAAAATACCATAAAAACAAAAAAAAATTATAAAGATTTGTAATTTAAATAATTGGATTTGGGTTTAGTATTTTCGATTTAAGATTTAATATTTTGGGTTTAGGGTTTATTTTTGAGGGTTTAAGGTTTAGTTTTCATGGTTTAAAGTTAGATTTTAATTTGTAGTATTTTTGAAAAATAAAATTGATGATGGTATTTTTGGAAAACAAACTTAGTTTAGTGGTATTTACGAGAATTATCCAAGGATTTTCTGCAAAAAAACCATCAAAATCGCCATTTTTTGCAACTTAACCCTCTAACTAAAAAAAATGCAAGTTAATGCCGACAACTCAAAATTTACTTACAATATAACAAATGACCGTATATAGATTTTGCAAACCGTGTAATTCTATGTATAAGTTATTAAAACTATACTGATTTAATAATTTTAAAATAACAAAATATGATTATAAAGAGATTTGAACTCGGACCTTTAAATACATATCAAAACATACACAGCCATTTGTGACGAGTCAATTTTTTATATTTACCAACTTATACATATATATAGTGACAGATCTCCTTTCAACAATCTCCTCCAAACTCGATCCCAAACAGCTACCCAAACGCTTTTCCTAAATCGGAAGCCACTGAGAGGTAATTCAACCTCACTTGAGAAATTCTGATTTGAGATGTGAAGAGTAAGCAGAGAAATCAAGGTTGGTTCTCGTCGATGACCAGATCGCCACCACAAGAACAATCCATTTTCGCCATCAACCAAGCATGGTCCTGAGAGGCAGAAGATGTTTCCGGTGAAACTTTGCTTGGTCGTCGTTGGAGGAATTAGGTTGGAGTTCATGTGAGATATCTGTGATACAACGGATGTTAAGTGTTTACAAAATTTAACTCCGTTGTATCTGTTTTGATTAATGTCGTGGGTTGTTTTAAAATAGTTACAACGACGTAGTTTTGATAATCTATATACAGAATTATGTGGTTTGCAAAACCTATATATACGGTCGAAGGTTATAGTGCAAATGATTTTTGAATTGGCGGCATTGACCTGTATTTTTTTCAGTTTGAAAATTAAGTTGAAAAAAATAGCGATTTTGATAAAAAAAAAAATTTTTGCAGAAAACCCAATTTAAAAAAATAGAATTGTTAAACGAAAAACTAAACCCTCTTATGAATCAGAGGGTTCCGGTTTAGTTGAAATAAAAAACGCTCACGTCTTTACGTAGATGGTTTTATACAGACAAACTTGCAGAGGAAATCGCCAAACCCTGCGCCGCCGTTGTTTTGCCGCCGAAGCAAGCTGGCATCATTCTTCTTCAAAAGCCTGAGCTTCACTAACGTCTTAAGGTGATATTTAGATTTCAATTTTGGTTCCCAATGTTTGATTTGAACTTTGAAGTCTTCTGGAAGCGAGTCAGTTCCGTGTTTGGAATTTTTCAAATAGCATCTTTTCCGTTTTGATCTCTCTTTGAGAAGTGCACAACTCTGTGTGTTCGATTTGCAATCAGCTTTGTCGTATTCGGGAGTTCTCACAAGATTTTAGGATTTGGATTGGTAATTTGATGCTTTGTTCAAGTTTTCTCTTCTGTTCCTAAATTTTATGTAACTAATTTGGATCGCATCGACTCTGATAATGTAATTAGTAAGGTCTCTAGAGTGGTTTATGAAGGTTCCTTGATACTGCTTCGTGAATATTGAATCTGCTTCGTGATATTATCTGCAGGTAGCTGTGTGTTGTGTAAATTGAAGAGATGGATGAGTCTGATGGTAGGAAAGTCAGGAACATATGTATTTTAGCACATGTAGACCACGGTAAGACGACCCTCGCTGACCACCTAATTGCTTCCTCTGGTGGCGGTGTACTTCATCCGAGACTTGCCGGGAAGCTTAGGTATATGGACTATCTCGATGAAGAACAGAGGCGTGCAATCACGATGAAGAGCTCTTCAATTTCTCTTCGATATAAAGACTATTCTCTAAACCTGATTGATTCCCCTGGGCATATGGATTTCTGTAGTGAAGTCTCAACAGCTGCTCGGTTAAGTGACGGGGCTTTGGTTTTGGTTGATGCTGTTGAAGGTGTCCATATTCAGACGCATGCTGTGTTGCGTCAAGCTTGGATTGAGAAGTTGACTCCTTGCTTGGTGCTTAACAAGATTGATCGGTTGATTTGTGAGTTGAGGTTGAGCCCCATGGAAGCATATACCCGTTTGATTAGGATTGTTCATGAGGTTAACGGGATTGTGAGCGCTTATAAGTCGGAGAAGTATTTGTCTGATGTTGACTCTATACTTGCTAGTCCTTCTGGTGAGCTTTCTGCTGAGAGTCTGGAGTTGTTGGAGGATGATGAAGAAGTTACTTTTCAGCCTCAGAAGGGTAATGTGGTCTTTGTGTGTGCTTTGGACGGGTGGGGTTTCGGGATCGCTGAGTTTGCCAATTTCTATGCCTCCAAGCTTGGAGCTAGTGCGACTGCCTTGCAGAAATCATTGTGGGGTCCTCGTTATTATGTTCCTAAGACTAAGATGATTGTAGGGAAGAAGTCTTTAAGTGCAGGAAGCAAGGCAAAACCAATGTTTGTGCAGTTTGTACTTGAGCCTTTGTGGCAGGTTTACGAGGCTGCACTAGATCCCGGTGGGGATAGAGCCGTTCTTGAGAAAGTTATCAAATCATTCAATTTGTCTATTCCACCACGCGAACTTCAGAACAAGGATCCAAAAAATGTGCTTCAATCAGTGATGAGCCGTTGGCTTCCTTTGTCTGATGCAGTCTTGTCTATGGCTGTGAAACATCTGCCAGACCCCATTGCAGCACAGGCATATAGAATCCCACGCTTGGTTCCAGAAAGGAAAATTATCAGTGGTGACGATGTTGATTCAAGTGTCCTTGCAGAAGCAGAGCTTGTTAGAAAATCAATTGAGGCTTGTGATTCTAGCCGTGACAGCCCTTGTGTTGTGTTTGTGTCAAAAATGTTTGCTATTCCAATGAAAATGATTCCTCAAGATGGGAATCACAGAGAGAGGATGAATGGGTTAAATGACGAAGACAGTAAAAGCGAGTCGGATGAGTGCTTCCTTGCATTTGCTAGGATCTTTAGCGGGGTTCTTCGCGCCGGGCAAAGAGTCTTTGTAATTACCGCCCTATATGATCCCCTCAAGGGTGAATCGTCTCACAAGTATATTCAGGAAGCAGAACTGCATTCCCTATATCTTATGATGGGGCAGGGTTTAACACCAGTAACCGAGGTGAAAGCCGGAAATTTAGTGGCCATAAGAGGGCTTGGACCATATATATCAAAAAGCGCAACACTTTCATCGACTAGAAACTGTTGGCCCTTAGCCAGCATGGAGTTTCAGGTGTCTCCCACTCTTAGAGTTGCGATTGAACCATCGGATCCTGCAGATATGAGTGCTCTGATGAAAGGTCTAAGACTTCTAAACCGAGCAGATCCATTTGTGGAGATTACAGTGTCTGCCAGAGGAGAACATGTGCTTGCTGCTGCTGGAGAGGTTCATCTTGAAAGATGCGTTAAGGATTTAACAGAGAGATTTGCAAAAGTGAATCTAGAAGTCTCTCCGCCTCTCGTGTCCTACAGGGAGACCATTGAAGGTGATGGATCTAATCTTTTGGAAAGTTTGAGATCTCTAAGCTTGAATAATTCGGATTACATTGAGAAGAGAACTCCAAATGGCCGATGCATTATCAGAGTACACGTCATGAAACTACCGCATGTGCTAACCAAGCTGTTTGATGAGAACACTGAATTGCTCGGTGACATAATTGGAGGTAAAGGCAGTCATAGCGTTAAGATACTAGAATCCCAAAACCCAAGCCTCGGAGAAAATGTGGATCCCATCGAAGAATTAAAGAAACAGTTAATTGAAGCTGGCGTTTCATCAAGTTCTGAAACCGAAAAGGATCGCGAAAAATGTAAAACCGAATGGTCAAAACTACTCAAGCGAATTTGGGCGCTTGGTCCAAGAGAAAAAGGTCCAAACATACTATTCGCTCCAGATGGTAAAAGAATCGCTGAGGATGGATCAATGCTTGTAAGAGGCTCTCCTCATGTCTCTCAGCGACTTGGATTCACAGAAGATTATACTGAGACACCTTCAGAAGCATCTGAAACAGCATTATACACCGAAGCACTGACTCTCGAGAGCAGCATCGTCTCAGGTTTTCAGCTAGCGACAGCATCAGGACCTCTATGCGATGAACCTATGTGGGGATTAGCTTTCACCATTGAGTCTCATCTCGCTCCCGCAGAAGATTTGGAAACAGATAAACCCGAAATCTTTGGCATTTTCACAGGACAAGTCATGACAGCTGTCAAAGACGCCTGTAGAGCCGCCGTGCTTCAGAAAAATCCAAGGATTGTCGAAGCAATGTACTTCTGCGAATTGAACACCGCACCTGAGTATCTTGGTCCAATGTACGCGGTTCTGAGCAGAAGACGAGCTAGAGTGCTCAATGAAGAAATGCAAGAAGGGTCGTCCCTGTTCACAGTCCACGCGTACGTGCCTGTTTCGGAAAGCTTCGGTTTTGCGGACGAGCTAAGAAAAGGAACGTCTGGTGGTGCGAGTCCTCTGATGGTTCTGAGCCACTGGGAAATGCTCGAGGAAGATCCCTTCTTTGTTCCCAAAACCGAAGAAGAGATCGAGGAGTATGGTGACGGAGCAAGTGTGCTCCCGAACACGGCGAGGAAGCTCATCAACGCCGTACGACGCAGGAAAGGATTACAAGTTGAGGAGAAAGTGGTTCAACACGCCACTAAACAAAGAACCTTGGCTCGTAAAGTTTGAGTTTATATTTGTTTTTTTTTTTTTTGAAAAAGGGTTTATATTTATTGAGTTTATATTTGTTGTTTCTTCCTTTTTCTTTGGGCTTCGAATTGGGCTTGTACTCACTTTGGTACATGTTGGAGAAATTATAACTTATAAGAAGAAAGATGATAGGTTTAAATTGTTTTGAAAACTATATACATGAACCAAAATTAAAAATCAAACTTAAAGTACACCTACAACTACTTTTTTTTTTTTTATAACTATAGTCCTATATTTCTCAACAAATTAATGTGTGTATTAAATATTAAAATAGAGTTTGACATTTCAATTCCTGTAAATGGTTTCTAATGGATAGCCTCTGATGACAACTAGATAGTATCTTCAATTTCGCAAAAAATGAGTTATTTTCCTTTTCTACTTAGATTAATAAATTACAAGATAATAGTAGAGTGGACTTTAAATTGCTTCGAATTGGGCTTTGCTCTCGTACAAGTTGTGGAAATTATAAATAAACCTATTTTTATATGTGACCAAATTAAAAATATATTTAAAACCTATTTTTATACGTAAGCATAAAAAAGAACTTATTTTTAATATTGTTCATAAATGAATATGAACCATAATTAAAGTGCACCTACAACTACGAGATATTTTTCTGATTCCTAGTAGAGAATCGTGACTTCATTTTTTTGTAGCTTTTATTATCCTATATTTCTAAACAATCAATGTGTGTATTAAATAGTATTATACGATATTTTCAGTTTCTGTAAATAGGTTTCTAATGAATAACCTCTGAGTAACCATTAAGAGTGTCATCACTCTACCTAGCTGTCAGTGCTTTTGCTTCTAGAACAGATAACACAGTTCATAGATTAGAGAAGTTAATGAAGCTTCTCTTTCCATAATATCTACCTTCAACTTTACTTTTTCCATTTAAATTGTTTTATTTTCGATTTTTTTTTGTTCATTCTAATTATAGTTTGCAAGCTGTCCGGTGTTTTGGATCTGATAGTTAAGTTTGGTTTAAAGATCTACACAATAAGAGAATCAATCAGAAGTCTGATAATTCAGATTTCATGTTAATATTTTAGTTGTGTATATGTTGCCTCCTCAAGCAAAACTACATTGTTTATATTTTTGATAACTTTGGTTTTGGATTTGTGTAAATCATTATGATTTTAACAGATAATAATTCAGAAGGGTGTAATAAATATATTGTCCATAGTTATCCATATATATACCCGACAAGGGGTGAAGTTCTTTTACTTAGTTTGTACCCAACCCACTTTATATTGTTTTCAAAACAATAATCATATTATTTTATTTTGTAAACACTTCAATAACTATTTTTCCATAAAAAGACATAATCGAGCTTGGATTAAGTTTAACAAAGAAATCCCGAAAGGTTGAAAAATGACTGTGTGTACAGAGTAATTAAAAAATATGAAGTAATATATGTGTTATTATTCATCGGCGAAAAAAACACACACACACACAATGACTTAATGAGAAACATTATGTGATGAAAACTTTCTATTTTATAGTTGACCAAAATATTATGATCGTTTCTACATATATTTTCTTGTTAAAAAATTTTAAAATTTAGTTTTTTTCTTTATTTGTCAACATGCAATAACTTGAAATAATTGTATCTTTAATAAAAATTGATATCTCACTAGTAGCGTATACAAAACTTAACTATCTACAATTTAATACATATATACAATATTGATATAATGTATAAATATATATATATATATAACTAATAATATATCATTTCAATTTAAATAAACAATATGCCAATTATTTAAAATCAATAGCACTTGCCTAGGTAAACCCAATTTTTAATGTCTTAATCTAAGAATTTTTTTCCTTTAATATATAAAATCACAATTAGGAGTGTTCAATTCAAATAACTCAATCTGATACAATTCAAACCTAATTGAATAATATATCCAAAAATCGAGCTATACTTAAAGGTCTAGTTGGATTCATTATTTATATATTATATTAAACCTAATAAGCTTAAAAATGATCTAACATCTAAACTTATTAAAAAATTAAAGATATTTAATTGAAACTCACGAAATGAAAAACCATATCGAATCATTCATATTATATTATATTATACATCACTTTTAATACTATTATTTATAAATTAAAAAAAAAAAACTTAAAATCCGAAAACCTCAAAACCAAATTGAATCAAACTCTGGACTGAACACTATTGATAATTCGTTTTAACATTTTTTTGGTATTTTTAGAATATAATATTTTATTATCGGACATCATCTTGTAATAATTGATATCAGGGAAGAATTGAACGAAGGAAGATTATAATGCAAGTGCGACCAAATCAGGGTAATGAAATTGAGTAGTTTTCTAATCTTAATAAATAATCAGAACGAATTTTAAGGCAAAAGGAAAAAAAAAAAGAGGATGGGAGTGAGGAGAGGAATCACATGTTGTCACCTAATATTCCAAGTCTTATGTCAAAGTGGATAAGTCTCTCTTCACATCTCCTCCGTGTCTCTTTTCTTTTCTCTTCTTTATTTTTTTTTGTTGGGTTAGAAATCTAATATTCGTTGACAACAACAAAAAAAAACTATCTAGTATTCACCTATACGTAATTTAAATACAAACCTAATTATGGATGGATCTTAACATTCTCACAACATCTTAACTCTTCCTACTCATCTATTTTTACGAGTATCATGTTATGTAACCTAATAAGCTTGAAGAAAAACTAATTTGACAAAATGGGTTAAGAGAAAGGCTCGTAAATTCTAAAAGTTAAAAGAGATATGGGAGAAAAACGGACAAGAGAGTATGTAGTAAGTCTTCAATTTCAACATTGAAGAAAACACTTTCAAAATGTCTAATGATCAATGTTGGGTTATAAAAAGATGCCTCTTTATCCTGTTCTCTCTCTCTCTCTCTACAGAGACAACCTTATAATATAAAGAAATCATTATAACGTTCATGTGGGGGTTTCAAAAAATTATCATAATAATAGTTGCAACAATATAACAAGTTGGTTGTGCAGTAAGCTTTAAATATATTATTAAATTGATAAAACTATTTCTTTCTTTAGTGCAGAAACCTTGATTGTCTCATTAGCCAAAGCTCATATGGAAAAAACAATTAACAAAGATAGATAAATCTCCAAAACTATTTAAAAGAGTTGGTGGAGAGTCGTTTTCTATAGACATTAATCTAACCCATGGTTTATTACTTTTCTCTTTTTCATTGGTAACAAAGAGAAACGTACCAAAAAGATATATGATATTGATAATAATAAATAGTAAATGAAATATTTAATTTTTTCTACCCGTGCAAATAATGTCAAATCCAGGAAAAAAAAAACGAGTGGATGATAATAAGAAAAGGGAAATAAGACCCCACAGCTTGTGAAATTGTTGTAACCGACCCTACCCTATTGTCAAATAATTCGAATATATAATACGTTTGATATGTGACAAATAAAATAATAATAACAATGATAATAAATACTATAGTTATGGATGAATTGACTGGTGCCCCCACATCAATGATTGTGATACAATACATATTATTCACATTTGTATGTGTTTATAAATGAAAACATATTTAATTACATACTTATATTTGGAACACAGTTAGGTTAGGTCCATGTATATACTTGGTTTAGGCTTCGACTGAAATGGAGGAAAAAAAGACCTTTTAACTGTTTCCAAACATCCAATTTTTATTTAGAAGTTTTGACAAGACATGGCAATTAAGTGACTTGATGGAAAAAAAGTAGACTTAATTTTTTCTGTAAGTGTGCAATTTTAAGTGAAGATCAGGTTTCCTTGGGCTCATTTAACAAGAAAAAAAGAAGTGAAACGTATGAGATAGGGTATCAAATATCAAATTTTAAACATTTGTACACGATCTGCTAAAATCATTCTAGATTCACCCATTTAACGTTTTATTTTTGTTTTGTTTTGGAATAATTATGAATGTAGTTTTATAGTTCTACAATAATTGTAGCGGGATAATGATAAGTGGTTAAATGACTTAGGTTTTTTTTTTTTGGTCACTTGGTTAAATGACTTAGGTTAATCTTTATAAATTATAGATAATGAATTGGTGGCTAAAGTTTTGTCCAAAAAAAAGAGTTGTTGGCTAAAGTAATAAACCACGGGTTAGATTAAACAAGTAAGTAGTACCTAAGTTTTATTACTTACTTGTTTGTTTATGCTTATCTATAAGTTTATTTGTGTTCAAAATTGGAATTGCAAAGTAAAAAATGAAGAATCATCACGTATTAGGTATTCCACATCAAAACCTCATTTAACTAGGGAAGCGTATTTCCTTGATATATGTTAAAAAAGTACATTGGTATATACAAGTACATGAAGATATAAGAATTAGATCTAAACGAACTATATATTTTATATGTCTTCAACATAGAAAGATTTTGTAAAACAAAATAAAATAGAGTAAAACAGAGTAAACGAAGATAAAGATTTAAGTTTTTATTTTGATTTCATCTCTTCTTATTTTTATAAGTTGCAAAACGTTTTATTTTTATATACAGAGGATGAAATCTTTTGAAAACCCTAACAGATGTCATCATCTTGTTACATCCTCCATATCAAGGGCTGCAAAACGGTTCAAAGTCGAAATCTTTCCCGTAAAGTATTTCGTCATCATTTCTGTCTTGCTTTTCTTGTTGTCTTGTGATGTTGCAGGTGAACGTTGTTCTTCAGACGGTGTCGTTTCTTTTTTGGGTTGTAATGTTGAATGGCACATAGATTAGTTTCTTTTCTCGATCCACTGAATAAAGCACTGTCTTTTTGCTGCAGCTGAACTTTGTTATCGTTTGAAACAGCAATTTTAATACTCCCCCTCAAACTTGGTGTGGGTGGTACGTCTACACCAAGTTTGTACTTCAAGTTTGAAAGGCTTCATATGGCAATGACTTTGTAAAGATGTAAGTGAGTTGTTGGTGAGTCGGAATGTGTTTGACGACCAATGATCCCAATTCTACCCGTTCTCGGACATAGCGGTAGTCTATCTCAAAATGTGTGCTTCTACCTTGAAAGGCAGGGTTGGTTGTTAAGTACACTAAAGATAGATTGTCACCATAAAGTTCAGGAGTGACCTGGAGAGGGATACCAAGTTCACACAAAACAGCCCTAATCCAAGTTATTTCTTGAGTTGTTTCGGATAAGGAGCGATACTCTTCTTCCGTAGAGCTTCTTGAGACTATATGTTGCTTTTTTTAGGACCATGAGATGATGTTTGAATCCAAGAAGGTACAGAAGCCTCATGTAGAGCGTCTGGTGGCAGTACACCCCGCCCAATCACTATCATTGTACGCACGGAGAGTGAAATCTGTCGGCTTAAAGAAGTTTATGCCCATAGTCAATGTTCCTTTCACATATTGCAATATCCTCTAAAGCAACTTGTAATCTGATACAGTGGGATCATGCATCTTCCGGCAAACAAAGTTCACAGAGAATTGCAAGTCCGGTCTTGTAAGGGTAAGGTATTGAAGTTTTCCTGCTAAACTCCAAAAATAAGTTGGATTGGGAAAGGGATCCTCTTGATGAGGAAACTTGTCCAGCTGCAGGGGCAGAGGGTGGATATTGGTGTGCATTCATTCATTGCAGACATGATCAAAAGATCTTCTGCATATTTTTGTTGAGACAAGAAGAGGCCTTGATCATGAAAGTGAGCTTGTATGCCAAGAAAATAATGTATTTTACCAAGATCCTTCATCCAAAACTGATTGTTGAGATCATCAAGTTTTACCAAGACCCTTCATACCCTGTGATTACCATATCATCAACATATAGCAGCAACAAAATAAAATCTATACATTTCATATAGACAAAAAGAGAGGGATCTTTAATGCCGCAACTAAAACCAAACTCAAGTAGGTAGTTACTAAACTTAATAAACCAGGCTCGAGGTGATTGTTTTAGGCCATACAAGGATTTATGAAGATGACAAACTTGAGAGGGTTTGGTTTTGTCAACAAACCCAGTTGGTTATAGCATATAAACGGTTTCAGTAAGATCTCCATGTAAAAAGGTTTTTTTCACGTCCATTTGTTTGATTTCCCATTCCATAACAGTTGCAACATGTAAAACAAGACGAATTATGGCAGTTCTTACAACCGGGTTATACGTCTCCAAGTAATCAATATCCTCTTTTTGATCAAATCCTTTTGCTACAAGCCTCGCTTCGAGCTTATCAAGGGTGTCATCTGCTTTAAGTTTTGTTCTAAAGACCCACTTACTTCCTAAGACGTTCATATCAGAGGTGTAAGGGACTAGAGTCCACGTTTGAGCTACTGTACAGTTTCTAATTTTTTTATGCATAGCATTGTTCCAACCCAGATGCTTCAATGCATGTAACTGTCTTTGGCTCTGCATATTTTACTTTGTGTGTGAGAAAACCATACTTAGGATTAGGCTTAATGATTTCAGCCTTTGATCTAGTCACCATTTGATGAATTGGAGGGTTTATAGCTTGCTCTAAGTTGACAGGTTGAATGATTCTTGACTGTGGAGCTGAAGATGGCTCAGCAATGTCAGAACCATTTGCTAGTGAATGATAGATGTTGCCTATAGGATAAGGATCAGAGCCCGCCATACACCCAGAACTATCTTCACTAGCATTTGTTGACACTACTGAGGCATGTAACATAATGGAAGGTGTAGGTTATTGTAACGGTGGGTAGTCTTCTGTTGTAAAGCGTGGTGTATCTGCTGGTACAATAGATTGAAGCGTGGATGGACCAATGATCTGATCATGATGAATTGGGGATGTTACAGAATGGTTTGAAGCTTCAGAAGGTGTTGTTTTTGGAGCTTGTTTAGGCATAAAACTGCGCTGCCAGGCCGATGTCAAGGGAGTGACAGTTGAGGAGTGGAACCTGTGATAGATATGTGAGAATGGGAAAGCTTGTTCATCAAAGATAACATGACGGCTTATATAAACTCTCCCTGTTGTAGGCAATATGCACCTATAGCCTTTGTATCTTTCATTGTATCCCAAAAACACACATTTCAAGGCTATTGGATCAAACTTGTTTTTAGCATAATCTCTTAAAACAGGAAAACAAGCACAACTGAATACTTTGAAGGATTGATAATCTGGTTACTTGCCATAAAGAAGTTCACATGGGCTCTTAGGACTATCCAATGAAGTGTGAGGAAGCAAGTTACTCAAAAAGTTTGCAGTGTAGAAGGCTTCAACCCAGAACTTGTGAGGCATTTTACTCTGAAATATCATAGAGAGACCAAGCTCGGTGATGTGTCTATGTTTTCTCTCTGCCAAGCCATTTTGTTTGGGGCGTATAAAGGCATGATATATACTGTTCAATACCATGTCGTTCCAAGTGATTGAGAAACACTTTACTGATAAACTCTCCCCCTCCATCATATTGAAAGATTCTAATTTTACTTTGGAATTGATTTTCAATCAAGGACTGAAACTTTGTAAAAAAATAGAATAGAAATCAGACTTGAAATTATGTAGGTAGAACCAACAGTATCTTGAATAGTTTTCAATGAAAATGACATAGTACTTGAACCCTTGGACTGACACAATAGTTGAAGGACCCCAGAGATCACAGTGAATCATCTCTAAGGGTCTAGTTACAATAAAGGAAAAAGCATAAAAAGAAGCCTTGAACTTTTACCAAGTTGACATGCTTCATAGAGAGATTTAAAACTTTTATTTATAACAGTAGACTTAGAAGCTGAAAGTTGTTGGAGGACTTGAGGATTTGGGTGGCCTAATCCTCTGTGTCAAACTTCATCTGAGGTTGCTATTTGACGAGAAGAGTAGAACACTTAAAGCTTTGGTTCCTCCAACATCTAGAGGCCATAAACATTATTTTCCAAAAGAAGCTGCTTCTTTGTTTCCTTATCACGCACACGAACTTCATCACAGTCAAACTCAAAGATACATGGATAAGCTTTTGTGACCTTAGAGACTGATAAAAAAGACTTAACAATGTTAGGACAAACCAAATCATCTTTTAATGGAATGTTACCTGAAGTGGAAGCAAGGCTTGCGGAACCAGTATGTGTATAGGAAGAAAGTTTCCATTTTCCACCATTACTGAATCAGAACCAGTGTAGGAATTAGCTTGTTGGAGATGATGCAGAGAATTAGTAACATGAGCAGTGGCTCCTGTATCCGGGAACCATTCATGTCCAGATCCTTTTGTAACATCAGTAATACGCAGGGCAGCCAAATCGGTTGAAAGAGCTTCATATTGATAGTTATTGTCGAAACGATGCCAGCATATAAGGGCATGATGACCTCTCTTACTGCAAATCTGACAAATGGGTTTGTTATCAAAGCTAGAACCATCATCAGAACTCTTTATGATGAAATTTGTTGGTGAAAAATCCACGGCCACGTGTAGATAAAGAGTTTCTCCCTCTAAATCATCCAAATCTCATATTTCCAAAACCTTTTCCTCTGTTGGAATAGAATTTTGTAGGTTGGAAAGAATGAACGGTGTTAAAGGTCAGGTGAGGACTGACTTCAGAGGTTTCAGTATATCTTTTTAGTCTGTCATCATATCCGGTAAGCCTTGGAACTACCTCATCAAAAAGAAGAGCAGGGGAGCAATCCATAGTTCCTTATATGCTTGTTTTAATGGGCTCATATTCTCTTCCTAAGCCATGAAGTGCTATAAAAATCTTCATTTTCTCTGGCACAGGACTGCCAACAAAGGCTAGTTGGTCGCAAATACTTTTGAGGTCCTTGAGATATTCGTCCATAGATCTCTCTTTCTTTTCCAAGGTTTGTAAACAGCGTTGCAACTCGAAGAGGTGAGAGAATGAAACTCTGTTGAAATGGTTAGCAAGGGTATCCATACCTCATGAGAAGTGGAACAGTTGACCACAACACTGAGGATGTCTTCAGCAAATGAACCGAGAAGCCAAGATTTTACAACTTGATCCGTTCTGAACCAGGTATGAAAATCCGGGTTTATTGCTTCTGGTGATGAAGCAGAGATACTAGGAACATATATTGTAGATGGAGGAGCTGAGATAGAACCGGTGACGAAGCCGAGCAACCTGTGTCCAGCCAAGAACGTCTCAAATTGATTCTTCCATAAAATGTAGTTTTGTTGTGTAAAGGTAACCATGACACAATTGGATATGTTTAATGGAGGGATAGAATAAGACTCCATGGCTCTGATACCATGAAAGATTTTGTAAAATAGAATAAAATATGGTAAATGAAAATAAAGATTCAAGCTTTCATTTTGATTTCATCTCTTCTTATTTTTACAAGTTGCAAAACGTTTTTTTTTATACACAGAGGATGGAATCCCTTGAAAACCCTAGAATCCTAACAGATGTCATCATCTTGTTTCATCATCCATATCAAGAGCTGCAAAACGGTTTAAAGTCGAAATCTTTCCCGTACAGTTATTCGTCATCATCATCTCTGTCTTGCTTTTCTTGTTGTCTTGCGATGTTGTAGGTGAACGTTGTTCTTTAAACGGTGTCGTCTCGATCCACTGAATAAAGCGCTGTCGTTTTGTTGCATATGTACTTTGTTATCGTTTGAAACAGCAAGTTTAATAAAGATGGTCCACGGTTTGGAAGACCAATTTTGATTTATATTAAATAAAAATTACTAACTGACTTTGAAATATAGGTTTTGTGAGAACATCAACTAATTGATTCGTTGAAGAGATACGAGAGATTCGAAGGATACTAGATTGAACTTAATCACCTATGAATTAGTAGTTAGTGTAATGTGCTTCATGCAAAAATACCACACTAAAGTAAGTGCGACAAAATTGTTGTAATTATATAGATGGGTCTAAAGTCGTATTTGTGTACATCGTAATTCATGTTCCTAAAGCTTGAGAAGTAGCACATCATATGTTTCAACATAGTTGTTCTTTCTATTGGTTGCTTCCTACAAATGTAATAGAATTTGCCGATAGCTAGCGATTGTCACTCGTTTTCTTCTGTCTTGACGATCATTTATCGATTATATTTTACACATATTCAATGGATCGCATTAATTGTTATGATTGGGAATGATCTAGTAACTAGGAGTATTGAATCAATGTTCCTATGTTACTTATTATATTAAATCTATAAAAATCTAGAAGCGATGCTCCAATATAGTAAAACTTCTACATATAACCAATCATAGTTTTGTTGATCATTGCTTGTGTGGTTAACCAACCCCATGAGGCTTGAATTAACGTTAACCATATAATTCTATTGTTGCATCACAAGTCTACTTGTATACGTATTAACCTTAATTTTAACCACACAAACAATAATGATCAAGTAGAGCAAAACACTGATTTATTATGTTCAAAAGAGTAAAAATGGTGATTTCTCTTAAGAAATCCTGCTAAATATACCTACACCGATGGGCGATGGGTACTGCATGAACAAATATCTAACACGTTTTACAACCACGAGCCACTGAAAATCTTTTTTTATTTTTTATTTTTTTTGCGTGTCCTTCAAATTGAAATGCAACATGACAAATAAATAAATAAAAATTATTATTCCAAAATTCATTGATCTCTTAGAAACAAAATATCAGTCCAGTTAACATTCGAACCACATAAAACATAACATATCACAAATCTCAGTTTCGATTTATAATCTCGGCGATTTTAGTTATTTTAGTTTGCAATTTCAAACATTCTTATTTATAATTTTGGTTCGTCTTGATTAATATCTAGGTTGACTACTTAACATACATACTCCCTCTATTTTATAAAGATATATGTTTAATATTTTTTGTAAATTTATTTAACATTTTTAATTTTAGCTCTATTAATTAGAGTTAAAATAACTAATATTTAATTGTAAAATAAGGATTTATCAAGTTTCGTAAAATGAATCTTAATATATGTGAAAATCTTAAAAATCATTTTTTATGAAATAGAAGAAATATATGTAACGAGTCAATTTCTATTATTATTCTTGAAATCCACCTAAGCAAATACGGTTTTATTAGTTAGCTGGAGAGCCAATTTGACAAAAAAAATAAAAAAATGGACCAAGGTTTAACGTGTCAAGATTTTGGGAAATGTCTAAAATTGTTCGATAAAGAAATAAATTGAGATTACCGAAACGAAAACCATTAAATTAAAACAATTAAGGAAAACACTTTTTATAAAAGATTAACTCCAAAGCAAAAAAAAAAAAAAGAGAATATGAGACGGTGTTCAAGAACAGCTCTGGCACTCCACAACTATCGAGAGCCCACGAGCTTCTCTCTTCTCTCAATGCTGTCGTCATTTAACATATTTTTTGTTATAAAAAAAACACATTAGTAAACAAAATCGTAACGCTAAAGTTTAATTAATCAAATTGTAAAATTTATGAAAAGATGAGAAACTAAAATTAAAAGATCGTGTCATACTCTTCTGTTCCCTTATGTGCTTACATATATTAAACGGTATCGTCTTAAGATTACACAAAAATGATAAAATTTGGATTAAACTAAAATTATTATATCTACTGCACGATTTCTCAGGTGTTTTTGAGTTTCGTAAGTACTAAATTTTAGAGATAACATTTTTATTGATTTGGGAATAGTAGTAACATTGTTTTTTTTTTTACTTTTATTTTTTCACCGTGGACGGTACTAAGTACAAAGTGGTAAAACCCCTTGTAAAGAAAAAACAAGAGTCAAAACAACTACAAAAAGGTCCAAAAGTAAAAAAGCGAATATATGGTAAATGTTATATATTTTTAATATTTGTTTTTTTTTACCTTGAAAATTAAGGAAAATAAGAAAAAAAGAAAGAAAAAAAAAACTCCAAAATTTTTTATTTAGGGCTTTTCCTTAAAGAGTGAAGCTAATCCGGTGACAGCCTTCACTTCTCTCTCCACCGACACGTCATCATCGCCGCCGTTTGGAGAGGAGGAAGAATTAATATTCACTCTCGGAGATAAACGTTTCTCCTCAAAAACCAGCTCAATCTCTACACAATCCACGACCGTCTCCGCCGCGACCACCGCAACATCCGTCTCTGTCTCCGGCTGCTCATCGGCGTTTCCGACAACAACTGAAGCTCGTGTGTAAGAAGAAAGCCATTTAGATCGCATGTACTCAGCTTTCCTCCACGGAGGAAAATGCATTCCTTTCTTCTTCAAACTCTGTTTCGCCGCCTCCGATATCAAAAACACGATCTGACTTAACCGATCAGATTTTCCGACAAAAATGAACGGTAGAGATTGAAGTAACGCCTTGTAACCACTTGTTTGTCTCGCTATATCGAACTCTGATCGGAAATCTACATCGATTATTAACCTTTCTTCTCCGATTATCACATCTATGTACTCATATTCACCTGGAAAATATATAAAGATTCATCAGTCACACAAAATTCATGAGAGCAAAAAAGTTGTTGTTGTGTTGAAGAAGATGAAGATCTTTACCAGCTGGGAACGAAGGAGATTTATCCCATTTAGATTTGCAGATTGAAGAATCGTAATTAAGAGATAAGAGTCCTTCGTTGACGATCTTCTTCATATCGTCTTTTCGTTTCACCGATTTGTTCTTATCTACAATCTTCGCCGCGTCGGCTAATAGATTCCTCTCGGCGACGGTTGTGCACGGAATCAAACTCTGGTTAAGATTGAGAAATTCAAATTCAGTTTTTGGTTAATCAAAGAGAATTGAAGAACAAGTGAGATTTGTTGTTGTTGTTACCTTGAGATGATCAGAAGCGTCGCAGCCGTCGATAGAACCACCGAATAGATCTGTTTCATCATCGGAAGAGCTATCGTTGTTGCCGTTAAAGCAATTGCAGCGATTACGTCCACATTTCGCTTGTTTCTCGTTGTTTTCTTCTATGAAGTTCTGAACCATCTTCGCTAAGCAAATGGAACTTGGCTCGAACTCCGTCACTGCTGCTCCTCCGCTGTATTGAACTTCACCACCGGTGACGAATGGTTTCTCGGTGGTTGTTGTGTTTCTCAATACGTTTGTGAACGGCCGATCAAACAAACGTTTGAGACGAGATTTGAGCACCGGTTTGTTGCCTGGTTCTGCTCTAGCTACGGAAAGAGAATCGATGTCTATCGGTTGGATCTTCATCGTAAATGGCATAGCTCTCACAAAGACGAAGATCTAACTTCTCTTCTCACAAGTCTCAAGTCAATTCAAATTCAAATTCTCTCAAACAACTTCACAGATTTGATTTCATATACACTCTGCTTCGTTCAAATATCTCAGATCTCTTCAACAGAAACTTTAAAAAAAAAACTTCTCCAAAAATTCCAAAATTGGATTCAAAAACCACAGAAGAAGAAGAAGAAGAAAGAAAGAGACTCTACCAAAACCTCTCAACTAAAACCAGGAGAAACTTCTGAAATCAGCGGATCATCTTCACAAAACGAAGCAAAGAATAATAATAACAAAACAAAACAAAAAAAAAGTCTTAAGAGTTCCGACGATTTTCACGGAAGACATGACGGCGATGGTAAAAGTCGACGGCGTTACTAGTAACGGAAACAGAAGTAATTACCGGGATATTCATTTTCCCGGCGAGATTCATCGCCGGAGAATTTCAAAAGGTAAGAGACAAATCTAGAGAGAAACAAATTATTATATAAGAAAACGTATTTTGTGATATAACTTGTTATTTTCTTATGTGTGTGTGTGGATGGTGTGGGTAAAGAGAGGTTGGCTTAATTTTATAAAGGAGTAAGAGAGAGAGAGAGATCCGAAGCTGAAGAGGCTCAAAGGTGAAAAGCTGACTAGGCACTGTTATGCCACGTCGGATAATAATTGTTTTTACCGTTTAATCTTCTAAGTGGGAAGAGATAGTTTTTTACTTTTTTTTTTTTTAAATGAGTTTTTTGTCGTTTTCATCTTAGCGTGGTGGTGAATCCTTTTTACGGAGACGTGTCAGTAATTGTGGTAACTGTAAAATTACGTTTTTGTCCTCCACTACCGTGGAATATCGGGCATATCCGAAAATGGATTATTCCTTTTTAGTTTAATAAATAGTGGGAAACTGAATTTTATCCAATAATAAAATATAAGGGAAAACAATATACTAAGACTGACTACTAAAGGACAAAAGAAGAAAAAGGCTGAGAATTTGTTTTTTTTTTAATTAAAGAAAAAGTAAAAGTTATGGCAGTAAATTATCTGAATGTTGAAATGATAACAATATATAGGTATTTAAAGATTTTTTTTAGAAACTTTATACCCATGCTGTAATTATGAGACTTTAAGCTTTGCTTTATTAACTCACATTAAAATCACAACCATTTATTAATTAGAAGAAAAAATTACTAAAAATCATGCAAAAGACAGGGCCCCAAATATTTGACCGTTTGGTCTATTCATATAAAGAAAAGTAAAAGTAAAACAAAAGAAGAAGAAAAAAAGGTTTAAATAGAGTTAAAAAAAAAAGAAAAGGAAAAGGTGGAATCGAGAATAAAAAGAAATGTACGGGTTAAAAAACGAATATAAAAGAAGATGACTCTTCCTTTGTACGCATGTATGCAATTATCCTAGCTGCTGGTAAATTAGAGGACAATGAAACAAATACATTATGAGTTTCCAATAGTGACTACTCGGTTCGTATGTTCAAAATTGTATAACGCATCTTAATTTTTTAAACTAGCCACTTATATTTTAATATTGTTTGTATTGAACATTTTTTTTTTGTCAACGTACTGAACATATTGATATTGTTACATTTTACTTATTTTACATTTGCAAATACTTGTACATATAATTTTGCAACTCGACACATGTATTATATACGAGTATACATAGTAAAATCATACATGTTGGAACTTTATTTTATTTTAGTTAAGTACTGTGGAACCCTGTTTAATAGTAATTGTTCTGTTGAATAAAGCAAATAATCGATTATTCGTGTGTGATATACAACAGTAATGCTACATTGCTATAGCAAATAGTATAGAAAATCGAATTATAAACATGAAAAAAGAAGTGTAAGATTCTTCTCCCCAAAAACGAAAAGCTGATGATACTTTCCCTCTACAGCAATCAAGTTATCAAAACCCTTTTTCTATCACTTTATTTTCCCTTTTTTCCCCTGTGCGTGACATTTTTATATAGACATGTATATATGTAAATGTAATTAAATGGACTATATCGGGATTTTAATGTTGAAAGTAAAACATATTATAATCTGTAAATTAAATTTAAGACATATCATTAATTATATTTGTCGAACTAATTTTTTTTCTTCTACGTATTCAATCAAGATGTGACACATAGATCCAAAAAGAACTTTTTGAATATGAATTTATGTATCAATCTAGCGGATAAATTCGAGAAGTGAAAAACATCCAAGCACAATAAGAACTAGCATGTTACACCATCACGTAAAAACAACTTGTGAATGATCATCACATTACATGGACATCTTAAAAAAATACTACAAAAGACACCATTACAATAGGTTTTTACTGGTAACACACTAACACATGTTATTAAAATTGAGTTAGAGAAACGTTATATTTTAATGTAACTTGTTGTAAAAATTATATAGTATAAACGACAGTTCGATGTAGTGAATTTGCTGTAAAAATATGAATCAACATTTTTCTTAAAACAAATGACTAGTAACATTTTTGCAGTATAAGTTAATTACCATATGTACTATTTAAGTAAAATTAATTTAAATTATTATAATAATTAAGTTATTACAAATTTATTAATGAATAAAACTAATATAATTACAGACATAAACTAATATTAATTTTAAAAATTTAGTTATAATATTTTGTAACATAGTAAATTAAAACAATTAATGACATACATTCCATAATATTTACAATCTCATCATTTTCAAATATATGTCTAAATTTTTTTTTCATTTCAAATAAAAATAAAAACAATAATTTTGGCAAAAATGAAGAATTTCAAATAACTAATTTCTTTATAAAATAAGTATTAAATAAAATGAATACAGTAAAAACAATTTTTAATATTATTTAAATTAATGAAACAATCAAAAATATATTATATAACTGAATTTTCGTTTTTAAAAAAAAAAATTAACTCAACTTCCTACATCTTAACTCATAAGAATTTCCATGATGTTGAGTTATGTTTTGATTTGACAATTTTACAAAAGAAATAACTAAAAAATGTAAATTAATCATAACTCAACAAAACTCAAACAAATTGTCATTGGTAACAATTTTTATTTATGAATATAACTCAAACTTAACACATGATAACTCATGTTACTAATCAGACCATAATCTATCAAACGAAAGTATGTATTAGGAGTATTAGCCACGCTGAACTTAATATTTAACGTGCTATTTCAAAGATTGACAAGTAGACAATTACTAGCTTTACAATGCGGTAATTCGTGAACGAGACCTGACTAAAATAAATCTTACAAATACTTCATTAGACGTCTCATGATGATCTATGATTTAAGTACAACCATATATTTGATATCATGTAGTTGTTTATTGAGCTAATCTTTTCTTAACCTTCTTTATTTTCAGTCTTAAATCTTTTTTGAAAAGAACCCTCATCAATATCCCAAATAATTTTTACCATATTATTCATTTATTTGTAACGCACATTTACTTACTTTACAACAATCGTTTCTCAACGAATCTAATAAACAAATAAAAAAAACGATACTCAAATTTTGTCATAAATAAGTATTTGAACTATAATATATATTTTATTAAATACTTGTTGAAATTTTTATGAAATTAGTAGAACAAAATATTTGAAAGAAAAGTAAATGACTAGAACAATAAGGCTTATATGAATTGATCCGATTTGATATTGTTCTTTCCTACGACAGATCTTTAGTAGATGTTAAGATATAGTAATACTTTACTATTTTATTTGTTTGTTTTACAATATTCCAAAGTCTTACCTAAGCTAAAACAACACTAAAATAACCAAACATTACTTAAGGATATCCCTTTTATACACTTCAACCTTAAATCTAAAAGATAGTACTAATTTATAAACCCTTATTCTAAAGGTACATTTGAAGTACCATGGTTCAACCGCTATATATAATTATATATTCTAATAAGGTTTGAATTACGGGTTATTGCAAAATTATTTTCAAATCTAATGAAGCTCTTACGCATATTAATTTATAAGTCATGTTTCTAACATTGCAGTTTGAGTTGTCTATCTACATGAAATTTTTCACTTTTGAAAAAAAAGATTTGTTGACACAATAATGGGTAACAAAATCCCAGCAATTTTGTGTAAATATGTTTGTTTAAATCACATCCCCTAGTTTTTTGTTTCTTACCTTTAATATCTCTTAGATTCCCAAATAAATTAAATTTAATTAAGGGGGAAACAGTAATACACCTCTGGGACCTGACAACACTAATTATTTCCACTCACATTTTACCTTTTTTTTTATCCTCTTCCTTTTGGCTTTTTCTTTACATAATTTATTTAATTCCTTAATCATGATTTTGAGGCAATTAAATTATTATTTACCCAACCTTTGGTTTCAAAATCAACCACTTTGTCATGCCTTAACCCAACCACCATATCGAAATTTCCCAGATGACGTATCTCTCTATTACCAATAAAACCATTGTTTTTTCTGTAATTAAATTGTGAAATACTTAAATACCAACCCAGTTGAATATGATAATCATAGATTAGCCGTTTCCGTTTCTAGTCTAATTGATTTGGTATTTCATTTTTTTTTTTTTTGTTAATGGCTTTGGTATATCAATTCATTATAATCCTAATAGTATTATTTTGTTAAAAGCATATATAGTTGATGCTTCCGCTTTAGAGAACTTCTTTCATGAACTGCAATTATTTTATTTTGAAATTCATCATTAAGTTTCCCCCTAAACATATTCTCTTAAATTATATAAGCTGAGTCAAAACAAAGATCTATTCTAACAACTCAAGTCATGATTGTAATCCGTATAAACATTCTCTATTCTGATGTCTAATTATTATTTTGCTGGTAGATATAATTCGATTGTGTTTTGCAAATTTTATAATTTTATAAACTCATCTAACAATGTGATTTCATGATTCAGTACTGGATTTATTAAAAATTACAAAATGCTAATTTATGAATCATTGTGGTATCTTGTTAAGAACATTGGCAGAGAAACAAAGCCACATTTTGAACTGATTTGGAGATTAGCTGTTTCCAAGACTCATATATGATCATCATAATTAACACTTTTTGATTTTTCAATGAATTTAGGGAAAGTTGCAGCCTTTGATAAATTTTCTTTTGCTTGATAGGCTCTGGGAATTGCCAAGCTAAGGCCCTACCTTTTTGATGAATTTCATGAGTTTGTCTACATTTTTTTCCATACTATTTATTTGTTAAACCATATTAATAAGCAGTCTATTTTAACTACTACTAGTAGATTTTTTTTTGTTTACTAGCCAATTCATAATATAAAATTTTCAAATATTATTGATGTATAGAGTGGACTTTCTACCATCACATCTTGAAATATTGTTCTAAATATATAGGAATATATATTTCATCTATTCTTATGATTTAATAAATTTATTAATTATTTCATTTCTAGAACATTTTAAGACCTGATCTAATTAGAAAGTGTACCCTATTTTTCTAAGTGAACTAATGTTGACACACTTTCCTTTCCACAAAAACTAAAGATATATTTTTTATGTTAAGAAGTTGTGGATTTGTGGTCCATGATTTTTATTGAATGATAATATGATATATATAAATTAGTGGATATATACTATTTGATTACATATAGTAAAATGGATATTTTTTTGCTTACATTTCAAAGGATTAATTAGAAGGAAAAGTACAAAATAAAACTTCAAGTTATTGCTAAATTCATATTTTTTTATAAATGTACAATTTCATATTTAAATAAATAATATAGAGCACAAACCATTTTTGAGTATAATAAAATTATATGTTTATAGATTTTAATATGATAAGATATATAAATTTCTTTTATTTTAATTTGATTCAAAATTTAAACCCTCAATTATGTTTCACCAACAACATCACAATTATGTCTACTAGATGTTGAAAGATTAATTCACTTGACATATTTTATATCGTTTGAATTGTCTAAAGTTTTGTGAAGAAAAAGCCAAATGAATTCGTTTTCAATTGTATCTATAATCAGGTCAATCAGATGGGCAGATAAAAGGATATCACACTACTTACAACTTAACAATCGATATCTTATTGACAGAAATTTTAATTACATCTAAAAGGTAATTTTGTAATCCATCTCTCTAAAGATTTCGAAACTTTTTTTTGAGTGTAGACAAAAAAATATCATCAAATTTTTTTATTTTAACATCGTGTAAACGGATAGAGGGTTTTATATTATTATTGTGTATGAATATTTGATTATTTTGTAGGAATATATATAAATTTATTTTTTCATAATTATTTTAAATTACATTTGTTTAATTCATTGGGCAACGACAATAACGCGAGAAAGCGAAGGTTAGACAATTCAACACGGTATTGTTCACCTATGTGATATTTGATGTATGTACGTATTTTTGGTATAAGCATATACTTTGTTGTATTGAACATACGTAACCTTAGACTTAATTACTATCTATATATCAATGAGTAGACTTTAGAGAATAATGGTGTATTAAACATGTTTGGCCTACTTTGAATGCAACACAGATGTACGTAACGTAACTTATATATGTTAAAGATCGAAGAATACAATATATGGGATTAGACGTATAAATCAATAATGGTTTTGTCATCGAGTCTTGCCTTTTAACTCTTAGTTAATGTTATACTTTTAAGAGTCTGGATATATTATGACAATATCATGGATATCTAACAATAACACAAAAGTGTGATTGTTTTATCTTCACGCATAATAAATTCACTTTTACAAAGTTATATATATATCTCATCAACTAGATTGAGTTTTTAAACACAAGTAAAAAAACTGCATATAAAATATCAAAATTATAGAACTAAAAAATCCATTGTTATCTTCCAAAAGTGCATATGCATGCATAAATACAGATGTATACAGTTGAATTATGTTAAGAGAATTTATGCATTAATATGAATATGAATTTTATCAATTACATGAAAATATAAAAATGTATTACAATTTAAAATTTAATATGATAGTAATTTTTATGATGTGAACATCTCCTACGTAGAGAGTATTTTCTGAATATAAATGATTAAGAAATTTTGAACCATATCATGACATATTTCATCATTCACTCATCAATCTCTTTTGTTAATTGTGTTCTCTAAATATTGGAGTTTGAGTTTTGACCATTTGAATAAATATAATATCCATAGAAACGTGTGTAAAGGCTACACGATCCAAACTCCATATGAAATAGAGACTCTAATTCATAATCGTACGTATATCTTTTCAAACTCTTGGATCTCTGAGAAATTAAATAAAATAAATTGACTTTCTATATTGACTCTAATATATTGACTTTCTACACTGATCCAAAGACACTATATATCGCATATAATATTTATTTTGGAAGTCCAAATATATAACGAGCTCATGTAAGAACTTTTTCATGGTTTTGGCGAACTCTTTTCTAATTTGGTGGCTTAGGCAGAAGTTCAGGTATGACTCTTTTTCGTGTGGGTAGATTGGGTTTTTATGGTATTCTTCAAACCTAACAAACAGTTCAATTTATAAACGCACCCTAGCTATTTTCTCATCTTCAAAACATCCTTCTTTGTTTTTTTTTTTTTAATTATTACGTGAGGTATAAAATGTAGTAAATCTTTGTTTTTGTGAGATTCATATGTTCATGTTGAACTTCATCATGAACCTTAAAACATTTTTATTTTGAAACATAGGGACTAGTATTATTTTATTTTTCTTGGGTCAATGTTGAAATAGTTAGTTATGGCGTGACGATAATTAACTTGGTAAAATACATGCGAAAATTTTGGAGAATAGATAAATTCTATGTATAACAAAAGAAGCCCAAGAAGAAATTAATAAGTTTGTTACAATAGAAATAAAAAATGGGAAACGTCATCATCTTAAAATATCCCCATTGGTTGGCCTACCCCATTTCTATATTCAATAATTTTAAATCTAACCTTATCTTAGTTATCAATCTACTCTTTATAATGTCTCTATTCATTACATTAGTTTCTACATTCTTAATATGATGTTTTTATTTTGGCACTTCCTATTGTTATGGTATACAATTGTATTTATACTTATTATTTCGATCCATATTAGAATATTCACGTACCATTCTGACAACAAATATAGAAACGTACATGTAGATCTATAAGTTTGCTGCATAAGCATTCTCGAAGATGCTTTGAAATTTAAGGTATTTCAATAAATAAAAAATCGATTAAACTTTAGAGTAAATAATAATATATACATATATGATCAAAGAAGTTAGTATGATGGTATCGTTGGAGTCCGTTCGATCACCATATCTTAAAAATTCTGAATCCGGATAAAATGCAGAATCGAATAAATAAAAATAAAAGTACGTGTGGACCCTTGAAAAAATAAAAATAAAATAAAATAATATATTTTTCATGATTGCTTGCACACATGGATAAGAGAAAATTGAGTTTAGGGTTAGAGATCAGTGATCAGATCTGAATATTAAATTTAGCAAATCAGAAAAGGACTGAAGAAGACATAAAGGCTTTTGATAATGAAGGTCTTGTCCATACTTATAGTCATATATATATATATATATTTGGTGTGGATGTGTGGTATATGAATGTAATGATAATATTGATATGATGGTTATATATTTTTACACAAATATATATACTGCTTTTCATCATCATTACCCTACCTGTTTTTTTGCTTCTTTTTGTTTTTGGAGTTTTGTTGCTGTTTCTTTAGAGCATATTCCTATTTTTCTGGTAATTCAGATTTGTGCAGACAAAACAAGCACATAGTTTATATAGTTGCTAATGCAAGCATTTTGCAAGAGTTACTTATAATGTACCTATATCAAAATAATTCGATCTTTTGATTAGTTGTATTTAGAGAAGATCACCTAAAAATAGTTGAACCATAGACAGACTTTTCTCATACAATGTAACAATTTATTTTCAATAATACATTTGTTATCATAAAAGTGGGTGTATATGTACGATGTTCATAATTTAGTGGTTGAATTCACAGCTAATAACATGGATATGATTTCTTAGTTTATTGTTTGCTATTGTTGGTGTTGTTGGCTCTATTATCAAATTTATAACATTGTTTATTTTGTTTGTATATGTCTTTATAATTCGGACCCGTAAAGAATTAACTACTTAATTAAAGGTCCCTATTCTGACTACATATATAATAATTGAATTATTGAACTGTTTCATGATTAATCTAAAACTTTTGAGTCTTTGCATTTAAATAATATGATTGGGTCCACTTACTTCTATTATAATAGAGATGGGACCATTGATTTAAGTGATGCAAACAGTAGAAGGGAAGATATGATCAAATCCTCCAATAGTATTTCATTTACATTAATTTATGACATAAACTATATAAAAACAACGTTCTCTAACTCTAGTGAATTAAAAAAAAAACCAAGCTAAAGTTTTATTGCTAAATATATAAAGTACTTCAGAGAAATACTTGACGAATTTAATAATGTTGATATATATGTTTCTTATTAATGTCAAGAGTGTAAAATTGGTCTATGTTGCAAAATAGTTTAATCATTCTCTGAGTGAGTTTAGTGGTTCAGTTTCGGAATGTAATGTAATATTGTAACACAAAAAATCACAATTTGAGAGAGAGATATGAGTTTTTGTTTGAAATCTTCGTTGTTTATAAAGATAAATTGATAGATTTGTATCTAAAGTAGTGGTATTCTTGAAAAAGAGCAAAATGGTTTTAGTACTTTTACAAACTATATATAAACAAATTAGTGTGTTTTCTTTTGAAACTTCTCCCATCATTTTTTGGTCCATTCGAGGAAGAACTATAAGTGAAATTTTGATTGAGGGAAACTAATATCCCTCAGCGTGTAATTATAATACCTCAAAAAGCTACATTGATGATGATGCTGATGATTCGAATATGCCTAAGAGAGTAAGAGTATTACTCTTACTAGGGACGTTGTGGTGGAATTAAAGCCCAAACAAGCCCAACATAAGAAATCAAGGCCATAGCCCGTAGAAATCACAAGCAAATGGACTACGGTACTGATCTATGTACGTATACGGTGTTTGTTTCTCAGTGCGAATATAGACGAACCAACTATGAGTTGAACTAGTATAAAAAGTCACAAATTTGTTTCACGTTAGAAAATATAGACGAACCAACAATGAGTTGAACTAGTGGTTAGCTTAGAGATATAGAAAGTCACAAATTTACTTCACGTTGGAAATGATCCGTTCTCCAAAATAGAATTAAATGGTTTGGGTTTCGTCGTAAGAAAATTATGAGATTCGGTCCAAAACCTCATAATCATTAAAAAAAGGTAAAAAAATACAGACGTATACGAGAAAAACATTAAAAGGCATTGAGTTTGTTAATTTAAACGGTATTATACTATTAATTGCAATACTGAAAAGATTATCATAGTTAATGTTTTCATAAACTTCCTTTACGTGTTTTCTAAATAAATTGTACCACAACTTTTTAAAAGGCTTCATAAGCCTATTCTTTTAAGTATTTTTTTTTTCTTTTCAAAATGATTGATAGTTATTTGAATAATTTGTTACACGTTTTTTTCTTTGTATACTTAGTTCTTAAAAAATTGCAAACACCAACTAGTAACTATATGAAAATATGTTAAATAGAAGGCATAAACACAATTTTATTTCTATGTACAATCACAACTTAGGCTTTGAATTTCTTTTCTTAAGTCTCTTAAAGTTCACTTTAGAGGATCAGCTTATGTCATTCTATATTGCTAACGCTTTCTTTTCAAATGCTTACAATTAGAAAATAAAATGAGTTAAGATTTTGGAAGACTCAAGTGAAAACCATAACGAGATTCACAATGTAGCAACAAATTTGGTAATTAAAACAAAAAAAGGGAAAGTTACATACAAATACACCAACTTTTTTTCGTACACACATACACCAACAATTTTCTGAAATATTCCTAAAAAAAAAACAAACATAAACTTTATTTAATTGTTCACATTGTTCTTACGTTCTTGACGAAAATAGTTTTTTTTTACCTTACGTTCTCTCGCATCAGTCATCTTCTTCATCTTACTTTGCAACCTAGGTAAACACGTTTTGGATCTGTCTTAAATTTTGGTGGCACATCTTTACCCATTTCTTCATTATAAAACTTTTTTAGGACTTCATTAAATTGAAGCGGAGGCTTCTCACGGAGTGTTTTGTCATTTCCAAACTCAACAACCGAAGCTAGGGCTTTCACGTACCAATCATCCTCGAGCAATTTGTCTTCTAGGTTATTCATTCTCCTTTCGGACAAAGATTGTCTCTTCACTTTTACTTTACTCTCATCATACTGACCCTCTGAAACGTATTTCTCATTTTAAATTTTATCAAAAGATGATGATGATTCCTCTTCAGTGTCAAGTGTAATCTTATACGACGGGGTCACGAACCTCCACTTTTCTTCTGTCGCTGCCTCAAAATCGAGTTTAGGTTTTTTCAGTGAACGGAAATCGATTAACAATGCTTTAAACTCCTCTTTCAGAACCGCGTGATCGTTTAAAATTACGTGAAGTTGTTTAACCAGAGTCACGATATCACCTCCAAACAAAAACGCATTTAGAAACGAACCGTGTAAACCCTTGTCCAAAGCTTCGAGTTTGTTCAAAAACTCATCAATCGTGCATTCCACGTCCGGTTTTACAGTCTTCTTCTCTTTGATAGCTTAATCCGATAAAAATTGATGGAATTCTTGAAGCAAAACGTCGTGATTACGAAAAATGGAAACGATCTTGGTTTTGAGATCGATGTAACTTAAAGACTTATAGTTATAAGAGTTCATTGCATAAGCAAATTTAACGGAGATTGTTATATCATCCAACTCTTTCAATTTCCTCATGAACTCACGACTCCTTTGAATCTCTTCTTCCGAACAATCCGATGGAGTTTGATAAATATCTTTCGCCTGAGTCTTCTTCATCCGACGAGGTCTCTTGCGATTTTTCATGTTTGATGTATTTCTTCTATAGTGGAGAGACGATTCTAATTGAGATTAACAAGAGCAGTCGTATATACTCTATTTATATTACTAGGGTATCTAAATCTTTGTTCTAACTGAATTAGATTTACATTTATCATAAATCCTAATCTTTTTTTTTCTTAAAATCAAATCCTAATCCTATTAGGGCAATACTTTTGGCCAACTTTTTTTTTTTGTCAACAGTTATGACCAAATTAATAAGCTTTATTTTCGTCCGAATGTTCCATACAGTTAGGATAATTTTGGGATTTGTGGGGTAATTTCATGTTGGCCCAGTCTCATTGACCTTATGAGTGAGGCCCGTTTCTTAAAAGCATCATTTAATTTAGTTTCCAATTAAGATCTCTTAAAACTGTAAGAAATTTTACATTTCCTATTTTTTATTTGAAAAACTACAGTCTACTTTTGAATTTTTTCAAAAACTAAAAACAAAACCCCTGACCGAAAATATAAAGACAAAAGACTTTGCAATCTTGCATTATGATAACTTAAAAAAGTCGAATTTATTAGATTTATACACTCCACTTACATAATATTTGGGTTTACTTTAGTCGAAATGTTACACAAAATTTGGATAATTTCTGGATTTGGGGGACCATAATCAATTAATTCTAATTTGTACAAGAAAAAGACACGATCAAATTATTTGAAATTTGGAATAGATTACTGATATTATTGAAACTTGAAAGCCAACAAAAAAAAGAAAAAGAACAGTACACTACAAACAAAGCTTACATTCGTGGCACACGTCCACTCTTAAACAAACCGAAGATGACGATGCCTCTGGAATCTAATACAAGAGTAAGTCTAAAAAACAGCAACAAAGTAGGAAACAAAACACTCTTTGCGGGACTGCGAAGTTGTAAGCGGAGAGAGAAATTACGGGACGTTCATTACCTGTATGGATTGCAACATGTCCGAGACTGCAATCACGAGGTCACCAGACTTTATCATACCTCTTGATTTCAGTAACGAGAATGTTTTGTTCAAGTTGCTTTCCATGTCGTCTGAGAAGCTGAGACGGAATGGGATTAGTCCCCATTGTAGGTTTAAGCGTCTTCTCACCGAGGTTGTTGTTGTGAAAGCAAAGATTGGGCAGTCTGGGCGACACCGGGAGACCAACGATGCCATGTGTCCGCTCGTTGTGTAGACGAAAACCGCGTCCACTCCAAGATTGTTAGCTGCAAGAATTGGATAAGTAAAATGAGAGAGAAGCTATAGACAGATTGCTTTCGACAAATACAGAACTTGAATTATTACCCATTTTAGCAGCAGAGTTGCAGATCTCTTCTGAGATCTTGTCTGAAAAAGTTGAGCCTATGGCTTGAAGCGGCACAGACTCGTGGCGTTTCTCTTCCCTCCACCATCTCTCGATTCTTAGACTGACTGTCCTTAGAACCGTGAGCGCCTTGTCTGGGAATTGACCCATAGCTGATTCTCCTGAGAGCATCAATGCGTCTGATCTTTGTCTAACTGCTTCAGACACGTCAGCTACTTCTGCTCTGGTTGGAGTTGGGTACTCAATCATGGACTCCAGCAGCTGTGAAGCGACAATGACGGGTTTGTTCAGCGCTCTGCAGACTTGGACAATTCTCTGTTGAGCTGCTGGAACTTGTTCAAGAGGTATCTGAGCTCCCAGATCTCCTCTTGCAACCATGGCTCCATCTGATGCTTGAATAATTTCTTCCAAATTGGTCAATGAATCGATACTCTCGATCTTTGCAATCACTCCAATTTCCCTGCATCATAAATGAATACAACATTAAAATAAAACCATAACTAAAGATGGTGAATACATGACGCAAAACTCAACCCTCTAATAGCCTGACCCCCAAAGTAGATCATATGTTTCTTAAACAGAAGTATGATGTGTTGATATTGAGCATGTTTACTTACCCTCCACGGGAACGAGCGGCAAGATAACTTTTAAGATGATTAATAACTTCAGCCGACTTGACAAACGATACAGCAATGAAATCCACACCTTCAGCAATTCCAAAATCAATATCCAACCAATCCTGAAAATAAAGAATTGAGGTATCATCAGTGAAAATGAGTATGTTTTCCCTCAGGGAGATATTCTATATGTTTCAGTTTTTGAGTGAAACATCATTCCTCCAGCACTAATTAGGAGATAAAATAATATTTTGTATACAATGACCTTGCATATAAAATCAACACTCTAAGAATCACATGGACTCTAGTTTTATAGAGCAACTTGTCTCTTTTGTGGTTCGTTACTTTATTTATCCTATGTTTTGCTAACATGGACTCATCTAGGTTCCAAAAGTGTACATATCTTCACATTGCTTTGAACCATCCCAATTTCACCAAATAAAGTGAATCATAACCCAAAGCTTAATCGGAAAAAAAAATTACAGACCTTGGAAGAAATTGTTGGAAGCATGGCATTACGCTCTCGTACAAGACTTCCATCTCTCCAAAAAGTCAAGTTAGCTCGAGGAAGCAACAATCCAGGATCGGTACATAGACACTTAACATCAGGACCAATCTTCTCAATCACTTCAAATCTCACCATCCCACCATCAACCAGAAGTTCATCACCAACTCGTACATCTGCATCACAAATGATTTCCATTTCCTACTTAATCACCAAAATTCAACTAAAGTTCATCACTTCCACTTCATGCTTAAAAAGGCAAACTACATTTACATAAAACATAATTGCTTATACCTTCGGCGAAACCATCGTAGCTCACACTGATGGTGCGTTCAGGGCGAGAAGAATCAAAAGCTCTCACAGTGAATGTCCAAATCTCACCATCCTGTAAAAATCAAAAAATGTCATCACCAAAGTTTCAACATCTAAATTACACACAGAAATGTCTACATAGAGCTCAAAAAATCGAGAAGAGAAGATATTAAACCACCTCTGCTTTAGCAGAAGCTTCACCACCAAGATCTCCCATATGAATCTCACTACCTTCAGTATCCATCATGATAGCAACAGCAAATCCTTTCTCATCATTAAGCCTCCGAACACTACGAATAACACCACGGTGCCAATCGCGCGTGCCGTGACACATATTGAGCCGAGCCACGTTCATACCTCCCACAGCAAGGGCCTCAAGCTGGTCAAATCCACACGTCGCCGGCCCGATCGTACAGATCAGCTTCGTCCTCCTCGTACTCCTAAATCCATTCTCCTTAAGTTCCGCTTCAGTCACAGTATCAACCTCAATCCCTGCCGTATCCGTGGTAACAGCAGTAGCCACGACGGATCTCTCATCAGACTTCAGAGCACCAGTGCCGTTAGGAGAGAGAAGTACCTGTGACTGCGACGACGAAGAGGAGGAAGAATCAAGATCCGGTGAAGGAGTCGGAGACGAAGAGGCTCTGATGGAGGTGTATTTGATGGTCGTTAGAGGGAAGCGACGGAAGGAGATAAAGGAGAGAGGACGGTTGAATTGTGAGTGAGGGAGATGGAGAAGGTTGGGAGTGCGTGAAGGAGTGGATATCTGGATAGACTGAGACATAGTTTCGCCGGCGACGGAGGGAGATAGATTGGAGAAATCGAAATCTAAGGACAGTTGGCTCTGACTCTGAGGATGTTGAAGAAGAAGCAGCGGAGATATCGAAGTGATGTGAGAGTGTTTTTTTTCTCTTTGATGTTTTGATACGATAGGAGAACTTTGGGAAGGGTTATATTGGGATTATTTACATTTATATTTATATATGTAAAATTTAGTGAACCTACCTAGCTACCTGAGAGTGATCAAATTAAATTTTTTGAAAAAAAAAAAGAAAAGAAAAACCTATGTTCACAAATAAAAAAAACCTAACTTTTATAGCAAATTCGCAAGAATAACCCATAAAATCATCTAGTATAATGTGTGAAATCATTTTATAAAAATACTCCATTTCTTAAAAAAGTATTTCGATCTCATTTTTGTATATTTTATGCCGTCATATTTCTTTTCCATTTTAAAACATTCTTCACCCAATTAAACTAAACCAATCAAACATCCGTCTCATTAAATAGTAACATCTCAAATCCTAGGCTTCAACACTACTTTAATGTAATATAGCAATAGGCCAACATATTTGCATTGATAAAATTTATTTTCAAAGTTCGGGAGGTAAACATATGTGCCGATTCTTTTTAAGAAGACAAATTATATGATCTTTGATATCTTTATTATTTTTGTTCGTCTTTTTTACAACTCATGTAAATAATGATCTCGATCATACAATTTAATAAAGTGACCCAATTACATTCTCTCGAGATCTCTCTGACCAATGATTCGATGGGGTGGATCACATCAAGACCGGCGGTCGACAAGTTACGAGAGAGATAGAGAACCAGAGAAAGCTTTCTAGTTTGGAGAAGCTTCCTCTTGTTCTCGTCGAGCTGAGTGTGCAGTGCTTTGGCGTTACCGTGGGCTTCACCGAACATACGTCGAAGAGAGTCACTTTTTCATGACAATCGAAAATGCTCTGAATTCTTTCCTAAGAGATTTCAAAATCTCGTTTTTCACTACTGCAAGTCTTTGGATCATACCTTTATTAGAAATCTCTAAGTCGAACGAAAGTGATTCCGCATGCTCTGCACCTTGACGGATGATGTCTTTGAGTCCTTTCGCTTCGTTACGGGCCAAAGTAATCTAACGAACCAGATTTTGGACCATGTTATGAGCTTCTGCCCAAAGGATTTGGTTAGGTGGATCAACAACACTAGGCTCTAGGTTCGGTGGTAGTAGCAAATATTCAAAATGAGAACTTTGAAGGGCGAAGAGGGGAATGGTTCCATGTGAATGACACTTGCACATGGGTTAGTCGATCATAAGAGTCACACGAATTCAAAAGGGGATCCGGTTAAAATTCCGGAACCGGGACGTGGCGGTTGACGGCAACGTTAGCTTATGATGGTCGAGGTGTTGAGATTAGGGCGAACATGAAAAATATGATGGTTACTTGAGTTTTCATATTTCGTGATGATTAAGATTCCGTTTTATTTTTATCTAAATTTGTTCGTGATCTAGGAACCCAAAACCTTCCAGGCCCACCAAAAGGTCCTATTACAGGTAAGTATTGGCGCTAACTCATCTTGTTTTAATTAAGTGTTTTTGCGTGCATTGGTTGTTTGGTAGATTGCTTGCTTACTTAGGTTGCTTGAGTAGTTAGAATGATTAGGATTGACTAGTTGGAATTGAGTAGCTAGAATGCGTATATAGTAGAATTGCTTGGTAGCGTGGATTAATAGTATTGTTGGTGTGGTAGGTACATTGCGGGTTGGTGGTAATCCAACACATGTTCTGTTTGACTCGGGAGCATCACATAGTTTGTGAGTCCCGGAGTAATGGAAAGGTTCAGAGGAATCTATGTGGTTGAGAAAGTTGATGTTCCAGTAATGACTGCTGGGAATCAGAATTTGAGAGCAGATAACCTAGTGTTAGGTGTCTCAATAGTGATAGAGGAAAGGGAGTATCTGACAAATCTATTTGAAGTATCTTTGGAGAGATACGAGGCAATTCTCGGCATGGACTGGCTCTCAGTCTACAACGTAAGGATAGACTGTGGGAGAGGCTAGGGTGGTATATTAGGTGATGGGGAAGAGCGTAGGGTGGTAGACTATGGAGTAAATTCTAGTACGAAAGCAGCAATGGCATTGGCAATGAGAATTGAGAAAGAGTTGGAGCACGGTGAAGCGTACCTAGTCTCACTAACTATGGTAGGAGAAAAAGTAAAAGAATTGGAGATTGAAGAAATTCCAGTCGTCTAGAATTACGAAAAAGTATTCAAACCGTTAGAGGTATTACCTCCACCTCGATGTAATCCATTCACAATCAATTTGGAATCGGGAGCAAAGCCGATAGCAAAGGCACCTTACCGTATGGCACTAGCAGAGCTTGCAAAAGTGAAGAAGCAACTGAAATATTTGATGGAGAAAGGATTCATACGACCAAGTTCATCACCATAGGGAGCTCTGGTGTTGTTCGTGAAGAAGAAGGATGGAAGCATGAAGTTGTGTATTGATTATCGCAGAATCAATAACATCACTATCAAGGACAAATATCCACTTCCGAGGATTGACGAGCTGTTGGATCAGTTGCGCGGAGCAAGTTGGTTTTCAAAGATCGATTTAGCGTCGGGGTATCATCTGATCTCTATCTTGGAGATGGATATATCGAAGACATCGTTCAGAACACGCTATGGGCAGTACGAGTTTGTGGTAATGTCATTCGGGCTTACCAACGCCTGATGAACGAAGTGTTTCACGACTACTTGGATAAGTTTGTCATCATTTTCATCGATGACATACTGGTATACTGGCAGAGTGAAGAAGAGCATAGAGACTACTTATCGAGAGTGTTGTCAAGACTAAAAGAGGAGAAGTTATTCCCAAAGCTGAGCAAATGCAGTTTATGGAAGAGAGAAATAGGATTTCTTGGACATCGAGTTTCGGAGAAAGGAGTTTCAGCAAATCCTGAGAAAATCGCAGCAATTCAAGAGTGGCCACGTCCAACGATAGTAATGGAATTCAGAAGTTTCCTAGGACTATCAGGATATTACCGAAAGTTCGTATACGGCTTTTTGGAGATAGCAAAGCCGTTGACAAAGCTAACCGGCAAAGGGTACCATTCGTGTGGAGTAAAGAAGCCGAAGAAGCATTTGTCAAGTTAAAGGAACCACTGACATTAGCACCAGTAATAACTTTACCAAGAGTAGTACTAGGATGTGTCCTGATGCAAGAAGGAGAAGTAATCGCTTATGCCTCACGGTAATTACGAAAGCATGAAGAGAATTATCCAGGCAAGATGAACGTAGTAGCAGACACATTGAATCGGAAGACAGTGGACGTTGCAGCAAGAAGAGATTTGGAGTCATTGGAAGAAGCATTCAAGTACATAAGCCTAGCAGCATTGGAAGGAGAACCTAGTGAACCATTGAGAATTTCAGTAAATTAAAGCGAGCCTACTTCAGAGAATCAAGGAAGAACAACTTAAGGACAAGAACTTGAAGAAGATCGTAGAAGAACTAAAGAGTCTGGAGGGAAGTAATGCGAGCGGTTACCATATGGCTAATGATGGAACCCTATTACTTAACGGAAGCATCACCGTACCAAAAGAAGGAGGCATACGTGAGGAAATCTTGAAGACGGCGCGCAAGTCAATATTGAGTATCTATCCGGAGAGTAACAAAATGTATCGAGACATCAAGCAATATTATCATTGGCCAGGGATGAAGAGAGCATTGGCGAAGTGGGTGTCTCACTGTCAGACGTGTCAGCTCGTGAAAGCAGAGAATCAACATCCAACGGGCTTACTAAGAAGTTTACCCATACCGGAGTGGAAATGTGAGTCTATATCTATGGACTTCATAACTGGAGTATCCACATCATCAGGGAGGATAAATGATTCGATTTGGGTAATAATGGATCGGCTAACCAAGGTAGCCCATCTTTTACCTGTGAGAACGACATACAACTCGGTATATTTGGCGAACAAGTATGTAAGAGAGATAGTCAAGCTACACAGAGTACCAGCGAACATCGTATCAGACAGAGATCCAAATTTCAAAGCAAATTTTTGGAGAGATCTTCAGAGTGCATTAGGAATGGAGTTGCATATGAGTACCGCGTTTCATCCTAAGACAGAAGGTCAGACAGAAAGATCCATCCGGACAATAAAAGATATGCTAAAGATGTGTGTGCGAGAGTGGTTCGCTGCATGGGAAGATCACTTACCGTACGTAGAGTTCGCGTACAACAATAGCTATCACGCAAGTATACAAATGTCTCCGTATGAAGCATTATATGGAAGACCATGTCGCAAACTGTTGTGCTGGATAGAAATTGGAGAAAGAGGAGAGATCAGACCACGAGAAGTTGAAGAAATGACAGAGAAGATCAAGTTCATCAGAGAGTGTATGAAGAAAGCACAAGATTGCCAGAAGAAATACGGGGATCAAACGAGAAGAGAAGTAGTCTTCAATGTTGGGGATTGAGTGTATCTAAAGATCACCATGAAAAGAGAAAAGGATCGTCTCGGAGAAATGGGGAAGTTAGGCGTAAGGTACATCGACCCTTATCGCATATGCTCCAAAGTGGGAGAAGTGGAGTATCGATTAGAACTTCCAAGAGATATGGGAGCTTTACGTGTTTCATGTGTCTATGCTACGAATACATATTCGTGATCCTAATGAAATAGAACCGGAGAGGATAGAAGAATTGGGAACGAACTTGATGTTTCCACAAGGGCCATTACGCATTGGCATGAGACATATCAAAGAACTTAGGAATAGAAGAATTCCGCAAGTTCAAGTGTTCTGGGGAAGACAGAACCAAGTAGCAGTTACTTGGGAAGATGAAGAGAAATTTCGCGAGGAGCACCCAGAATAATTCAAAGATGAAGAAGAACCCATGGAGGTAGAAGCAGAATGAACGTTGAAATAAGAACCTCTACGTTCGAGCTTAAGGAAGGAGTTTTGGACTGGCACGAAGGAGATAAAGGAGACGACGTGCTATGTTCAAAGACTAGAGCCTTGACTTTGAGCATAAGAGGAGAAGCAAATGGACGAGAAGATAAAAGAGAACCCCGCGACCCTAGAGAATTCAGAGACGAATTCTAATAAGGGGGGAGAATGTGACGATCCGTATAAAGATTAGTGGTACGTACAGACAGTACGTACGAACGGTACGTACCCGCGATACAAACAGAAGGTACGTATGGATGATGCTTACAAACGAGACAAATGGATGTATGAAAGATCATACAAACGACCGTACGAATGAGCGATACAAACATAAACGAATGTGCGGATGAACGACATGAACGTGCGGATGGACGAATACGAACGACAATACGGACATGAAGGACCAATGATGACAATTTTGAAATATCGGGGTCAAAGTGCATAAAATGGAGAATTGGAGGACTTGACATAGGAATTATGTCATGTCAAGAAGTGTGATTGGTCGACGGAAAAATGTTAAAACCCGAATGGCAGGAAGGCGTGTGACGTGTCCGAATGGGTGGTCGTGATGTGCAAGGCATGTGGCGAATGGGAATAGGTCGACTTGGAGCCCAAGGCATGCAATTTAGCATGTGATGGAATTGGTAAACTTGGTTCCAAAGATTCGCGCCAAGTGTCGGCCGACGAGGACATGTGGCGGCCACAAAACGACATGTGGCGGCCACAGAACGACATGTGGCGGCCACAGAACGACATGTGGCGGACACATGTCGATTTTTATGCAACCCATTTTACATATTGATATGCTCAAATCTAATACCCTAAAGTATCTAAGCAGTCGCTATACTATTTTAGGGGTCAATCCATAAGGACTCAAGATAACACTCAATAGATTCAGAAATATGAATTAAGCTAAGCAAAATAGATGAAATTAAGAATGATAAAACAACTTAAACAGGTAGCAATTCAGTGGAGGAAAACGCTAGGCTTAGGGAGACTTGCAGGTAAATCAGAATTATCAAATCAAATCAATTGTCAGGAATATATTAAGCTACGCTTTCAAACATGAAACACAAATGTAAAGTAAACCAACTTTCGTTGCGAAAAATATCTATGCATAAACCTAGAATTCCAAATTTATTTGCAAATTCTATGAATTTAAACAAGCATTAAAGTTCAAGTTCAATTGTTCACAAAATCCCTAAACCAAATTTCTTTGCGAATAGGGCTTTTGCTCACCAAACACTAGATCAGACAATCAATCACACTTTCGTGCCAATCAAACAACCTAAAATAAGATTCTAGTTCGCGAGGCTAGAATCAACATTAATCTCAAGTCTAGGTGAAAAGCTCTATAGATTATTCCCTAACAATTAATTCAGATCTAATAATTCACCAAATACCTTTAAGCAACCCTAATCCTAACAGGAAATCTACTCAAACATGGTGAATGCAATAAACATCATGAATAATATAGATATCATATAAAATAAAAAAGAGTAAGAATACAAAGAGGTTCAAGAATTCTTCTCCAAAAACTCAATTGCAGAAAACTCTATCTCCAGAAATCACAAGGTATCTTTCTGGAGGCTCAAAAACCTAATTAAATAGCTAATCAAAACGTTTTGGAGTTATCTCGAAAATAAGGAAAACTTCTGGATAATCTTGGGGTTTGTTTCGCGTTCTGGTCACTGGCATCGACCGATGTTGTAAGTGGTATCGATCGATGCCAGGTTCTTTGGTCGTGTTTCTCCCAGACGAATGGTGTCGATCGATGCTCCTCAGTGTCGATCGATGCTGAGCTTGTTCCCGAACGGCTTCAACTCCAGATTGCTTCAAAAGCTTCCAAATTCTCCAATTAGCTCCATAGGCGCCTATAACTCGAAAAGAACCTGAAAGACTCTAAAACTAAAGAAAAGACTCAACAAAAAAGACTTATATCATGGTTAAAAGTGGGTAAAAACCATGATATATCAACTTCCCCAGACTTAGTCTTTGCTTGCCCTCAAGCAAACAGAAAACTAAACAGAGAAAGAGGTTTGAAAACATGGAGACTCACCTTTTCTTGAGACGTAGTAATAACCCTCTTTCCAAGCTCCCAGTTGTCACCTAAACAGTTTCAGATCGGACCACCATGTACTTTTCCTTAGGCCATTGCAGTTTCCCATTATCCACTCATTATCTCACAGCATCAATCATACTAAATCCTTCATTGTCGTTTCATCACTGATGTTGATATTCAAGAAACTTCTAGATTCTTCCTCTTTCGATATCATGATTAAGGAACCACCCAGATTTTATACTTTGGTATTGAATTCCTCTCCCCCAGACTTATCTCTTTTTATGTTTCTGATTTTAAATTAAGCTTCTCATACACAAATCAAGGTTCGAGACGCGAGTATTGATGGTGATGGCCACCTAATCCCCGGTTTTCCCCTTTCAAAGTGTCAAAAGTCTTAGGCGAATAATGGGGTCTGAGGAAATGTTCCTACCCCTCGTTTCAGACTTTTGTGTGATCATTCCTTATCCCAGTAGAACAATGGGATCACAGGAAATATTCCTAGCCCTCTACTCGGCGGAAATCATCTCATCTTTTATGCATTTTATGTATCATTATGTGTTAGGGGAGAGGTCTACCATATTTATCAAACGTATGGGTTCCTTTGCCAGATATGAATGATGAATCAAGTTCAGTGAATACTAACCTCAGGAGTGAAGTTCAAAATTGGCTCAGGATTTAGAAGAAATTTGCTGGAGACATGGGTGTTTCCTGGTCAACTGGTTAGCCTTTGGATTTTTGATTAGTCGATCTTAGAGCTGGTTCTGTGACAATGGTTACTCAAAAACAAAGTCAGGACACTGAAATCAAGCGAAGGTTCATAATCTCCAACAAATTTGACTCAATAAAACAAAAAAATTGACTCAAAAAGACTCAAAATGGACTGAATATAAGAAAAACAAACAAAATGTCAGTAATCACCTCCACCAGACTTAAACAAAACTGTCCCCAGTATTATCTAGCCTAGAGGAAGCAAAAGAAAGCACAGGAACAAAATGGCTTAAAAAGGTTCAAAGGTACCGTGGGAAATAGTGGGTTTCGATCGATACTAAAGACCAGTATCGATCGATACTGATGGAATATCGACCGATGCTTGTCAAGTATCGATCGATACTGAAGTCTTTTGTTGCGATTCTGAAACTTGAAACCGTGTCCTACTAAGTCAAAAGTTAAATCTTGATAGAATTAAAAAAACTACGAATTTTTTTTTTTTAATCTAAAAAATTTCATATCGAATTTGAAGTGCGATCTGGACGTTGATCTGGGGCAAGTGTTCGGATCTATTATGACATATCCATAGGGTGCTCAACGGACCCTTTTTTTATAATTAAAAAAAGTTTGCGCGCCTTTACATTGGTACCCCTATTTCTTTATTTTCCGATCGCCTGGAAGGGACAAAAGAAACATCTTGTTCTTTCTTCAACAATTTCTGATCCCTAGTGGACCTCTGGGCAAAAATCGGATATGCACTTGAAATGGATGCCCAAGTGATTATATATATCATGAGTGAGTCCTGACACAAGGTTAGAATTCTAGCTCTTCCAGAGTGGTATCTCACTAATGGCTCGGGCCCCCTTAGGTGAAGTAACTGTCAGATCAGAGAGCACAGTTAGAAGCAACAGAATCAATAGATAACTATAAGCTCAACAAAGACTGACAAAAAGAAAGATAAGTTCAGAAAAGTAAACACAACAAAAGAAAAGAAAATGAAGAGAAAAAGGGACAGAAAACGTGAAACCCAGGAACAGAAGCTAGTCCGAATTTTCATCATCAACGGAGTCTGAAACAGCGTAGCGCGAGGAAGGCCCCGGAATGGAGTGATCGGCGTCAGTGGACGACATGCAGCGGCAGCGAAAAACAGCGGACCAGATGCTCTGAAGACTCTCCACGACGTATCTCTGAAAAGTAGCTGTCTCCATTGGTAGCTCTGGTGGTGGAGGAAATGAAAGAGCAGGAGCAGATGTCTGGCGGCGCTGTGAACGGCGAGGCTGACTCCCAGCAGAGTCAGCGGCTGGTGTCTCATCTGTAGCGGCAGGAGTAGATGGAAGCTGGCGTGGTGCGCGGACACGAGCAGAAGGCGCAACCAAAAGCAGACTCAGGTCTAGATCGAAGTGCAGCCGAGAAGGGTGACTGCCAATGGAGGTAGCGCGGTTGGGGAGCTGTACAAAGAGCGCGGTCGGGGAGCTGCACAAAGAGCTCTCCATCTGTCGTAGGCAGGCACCAGCGGTGAGTGGCCTTCAACCAACACATATGCTGCATGTGCTGCTCATCCATGAGCGAGCGAGTAGTGACGATCGAGCATGCTGATGTGGAAATGCCAAAGTGCTCGAAGATAGGAGTGAGGAGGCTGCCGACGGACTCAGTCTTCTGTGCTGTGGCGTAGTTGCGACCAGAGAAGGGCTTGGTCTTCAGAGAGACCAGATGGTGTGCAAAGATAGTGCCAATGTTGACCGCGAGGTTCAACTCGGGCCACTCAAACCTATCCTCAGGGATTATGTCACCAACTGCCTTGTAAAACAACATCAGCTCTGAGATACTCAACTTGTTCGGCTCCATCTTGCAGAGGAGAGTGGTGCTCAGAATAAAGGCAATGCAACGCAGAGTCGGGTGGCGGATATCAATCTGGGTAGAGGTCTTGGAGCTGTAGACGCCAAGACCAATGTGTAGCCAAAAGTTCTGCAGATCCTGAAACTGGGAAGGGAGAGCTATCTGCTGTGGATAAGGGTCGAACCCGTAGATAGCGCAGAGGTCAGGGATAGGCAGCCTGTAGCGAATCCCTCTGATCATGAAAGTCAGGGTCCCCTCAGAAGCAGTGCGGTGGACCTCATCTCTATAGTACACTCGAGCTGTGGCGAAGAACTGACGAACGAGGTCTGGGTACAGATCATACTGCCGTGAGTAGAGAGTGTCCAGTCCAATCTTCTCGAGCATGGTAAAAAGATCCACGTCGATGCCTAGATGACGCATGGTGTGAGGATCGATGAGGCGCGTAGGCAGGATGATAACTCGCAGCCACTCGTTGTAGAACAGAGTGTCGTAGTCGTCCCACTCCTCAGCTATGGGCCTGTAAACGCAAGCCTCACTCTCAGTCTCATCCTTAGGCAAACCTGCCCAATCGCGTCGTGGAATGATCCTCTTCCCATCCAACTTAGGCCAGGGAGGCCTAGCAACAGATAAAGGGGTAGAAGGAGATGGTGAACGTCGCGGCGCAGGCCTCAGATTAGTGATGTGAGCGTCAATGAAGCTCTGACGACCAGTGTCCTCTGTGAAACCGCCCTTCAAGACTCTGTAGCGATCGACGGTCAGAATAGCGGTGATGACTCCGGCGTGCCAATGTGAATCATAGAATACCTCAACCTCATCTTGGAAAATGTACTCGTGGCATGGAGGATTGGAACCAGAAGCGTCATCCTGTCGTGCATTCTTGCGGGGAGCCATCTAAGAAGAAATCAAAAATAAAACAAAAGTCAGAATAGCTCGTACGTCAAGTAAGTGAAAGCATCGATCGATACCAAGGGGGTATCGATCGATGCTAGAAGTATAAGCACAAAGGTTACCAACAGATGGCATCGCAAATTCAATTCTATCACAGGGTGGGTATCGATCGATACCAAGGGGTATCGATCGATGCTCGAGACAGAATTGCAGAGTTCATCACAGGGGCATCGAATTCCAAAACTATCACCCTAAAATCGAATCCCTAAATCTTATCCATCCATATCATATCCATTCTAGTTCTAATACACAGCAATTTCATTCTTCTAGAACCAAAGATGACAAGATCAGAATAAGAATTGCACAAAATAGGCAAACTCCAAACCAAATCTTGTCAACAAATCTAAAAGGATAAAATCGAGTACATTACCTTGTAGATCGAAAGTATGGGCTATGGAACGACAATGTGATCAAAAATCTGAGTGGAATAGAGTTTGGAATCGAAGAAATTGATGAAGAATTGAAATATTTTTGTGAGAGTGGGAGAACAATTGTGCGGCGTCGAGCGATAAAAGGGTGAGGGAGTGAATGATTAGAACCCGATGGTTTTATTGGAAAAAACCTACCTGGGGCTGAGTATCGATCGATGCTGTAAGTGGTATCGATCGATGCTCAGCGTATAGCACAACTCCCTTTAGGCCTCTGGTATCGATCGATGCTCCTCAGCGTCGATTGATGCTCGTAGTCTGGACCTGGTTCCACGTGAAAACACAACACAAAAACAAAACTAACAAATCAAAATAAAGACTATGTACAGACTCACCAGTGGGTTGCCTCCCACCAGGCGCTTGTTTAATGTCATTAGCTTGACATGGAGAACAGTCAGGCAGCTGGTGGCTCAGCCAGAGGCACAATGTGGCCATCTGGAATGGTGGCTTTCACCCAATAGTGTTTCACCCTCTGTCCATTGACAGTGAACTCCTTCCCTTCAGCACTCAGCAACACTACAGCACCATGGGGGCGGACTTCTTTGATCGTGAAGGGACCTGACCAACGAAAACGCAATTTCCCAGGAAACAATTGCAAACGAGAGTTGTACAGAAGTACCTGGTCGTTTGGTTCAAAGTGTCAGGAAAGGATCTTCTTGTCATGATAAGCTTTGGTCCTTTCCTTGTACAGCTTGGAATTCTCATAGGCAGAGTGTCTGATCTCATCCAACTCATTCAGCTGAATCAGTCGCCTTTGTGCAGCAGTCTTGATGTCAAAATTCAGCAGTTTTGTAGCCCAGGCTGCTTTGTGCTCTATCTCAACAGGAAGATGGCATGCTTTTCCATACAACAAATGGAATGGTGTTGTACCGAGTGGCGTCTTGAACGCTGTTCTGTAGGCCCAGAGAGCGTCATCTAGTTTCAGCGCCCAATCCTTCTGTGTAGCACCAACTGTCTTCTCCAGGATCTCTTTGATCTGTCTGTTGGAGACCTCTACTTGTCCACTGGTCTGAGGATGATATGACGTGGCAACGCGGTGGTGTACACCATACTTCCTCAGCATCTTCTCGAAGATCTTGTTGATGAAGTGAGTACCCCCATCACTGATGACAACTCTGAGTACTCCAAATCGTGGGAAGATGATAGTATTGAAGAGCTTCAGGACCACGGCAGAATCATTGGTAGGACTAGCAATTGCCTCTACCCACTTAGAGACATAGTCGACGACGACTAAGATGTAGCGGTTCTGTCGCGATGGGGGAAATGGTCCCATGAAGTCAATACCCCAGCAATCAAAGACCTCAACCTCCAGGATGAAATTCTGCGGCATCTCGTGGCATTTGCTGATCTTACCTCGTCTCTGACACACATCACAATGAGAAATGAAAGTGTGAGCATCCTTAAACATCGTAGGCCACCAGAAACCGGCTTGCAGAACCTTAGAGACTGTCTTGAATGTAGCAAAGTGCCTAGCATACTCANAAAATCAGATTCTAGTTCGCGAGGCTAGAATCAGCATTAATCTCAAGTCTAGGTGAAAAGCTCTATAGATTATTCCCTAACAATTAATTCAGATCTAATAATTCACCAAATACCTTTAAGCAACCCTAATCCTAACAGGGAATCTACTCAAACATGGTGAATGCAATAAACATCATGAATAAAATAGATATCATATAAAATAATGAAATAGAGTAAGAATACAAAGAGGTTCAAGAATTCTTCTCCAAAAACTCAATTGCAGAAAACTCTATCTCCAGAAATCACAAGGTATCTTTCTGGAGGCTCAAAAACCTAATTAAATAGCTAATCAAAACGTTTTGGAGTTATCTCAAAAATAAGGAAAACTTCTGGATAATCTTGGGGTTTGTTTCGCGTTCTGGTCACTGGCATCGACCGATGCTGTAAGTGGTATTGATCGATACCAGGTTCTTTGGTCGTGTTTCTCCCAGACGAATGGTGTCGATCGATGCTCCTCAGTGTCGATCGATGCTGAGATTGTTCCCAAACAGCTTCAACTCCAGATTGCTTTAAAAGCTTCCAAATTCTCCAATTAGCTCCATAGGCGCCTATAACTCGAAAAAAACCTGAAAGACTCTAAAACTAAAGAAAAGACTCAACAAAAAGGACTTATATCATGGTTAAAAGTGGGTAAAAACCATGATATATCACATATTAATAGAAACATGGGGTGAGCTCATTTTTGCAAAGAATATAACTTCTAAACTAGAGAGAGGGAGTTTTAGAGAGAGAAGTTACCTTTGCACCTTACCGTGTGATCGTAACCGAGCGTCCGCGGAAGGAAAGGAGCCATCACCGAGGGAAGGAAGCCGTTGCCGAGGAAGAGAAGGAAATGGCCGAGGAAAGGAAGGAGATTGCCGAGATAGCACGCCTTGTACTGTGAGTGACCGTAACATGGGGTAGTTAGATTTAGTTAAATTTGATTGATTGCTTGCTTTCTTTAGTGATTTCTTGACTGCTAGAGTGTAGTTGAATTAGAATAGTGTTGTGAATAATAGTAGATGCATAGAATAATGCATTGTAAGTAGATGACCTAGGTGAGGTGTAGGGTAGATGCAGTTACTATGAACCGTAGTATGTGAAGCGTTAGAGCGCTTGGGTCTGTATGAACATAGTAATGATGTGGATGCGGTTAGTAAGAACCGTAGTGATGTGAATGCGTGAGGACACATTAGAGAAGACAGAGAGAGAGAGAGAGAGAGAGAGAGAGAGAGAGAGAGAGAGAGAAAGAGAGAGAGATCGACATGTTTTCTCGTAACTCAAGTGCTTGGTCTACCAGTAGGGCTCTACATCCTCTAGGGGTCTCAACGAGACGCCGTAGAGAGGGTACGGTTGAGCGTATCTAAAGGCGTATATGTAGTTAGGGCTAATATACTGCTCAAGAGGCAATCATTTGTGGTCTTCCGTGTAATGCCCGCAAAGCTAGAGATCGGGTAGCTCCCGATGACTTAAAAGATGAATCCCATCCCTGTAAACTTTGTGTCTAGGGATGGATATAAAGAGAGATGAGGAGGTTTGATTTTGGGCAGGGAGGCGGTGATGTGCGGCCATGGATCCAAGGTGACATAGGGAAGAGATGAGGTCTTCCCTATAAAACGATGCTAGGCATCAGAAGACAGTAGTGGGTCACTCCCTTATTGTGGTGTGTGTGTGGAAGGGTGTGATGACATCCGTAGAGTGGAGAAAAGATGCATAGGCATTCTTTTAGTAGAGTAGTAGGATACAACGTAGTGCATCGTAGTAGTGTTTTATCGCAGTACCATAGATTAATTATTTAGTTATTGTTGTGTGATTGCTTGCGTTGTGTGTTTCTTGCTTGTTGATTGTTTGGGGTTAGGGATTTTGGGTAGTTTGATTGTGTTTAAAGGTAGAGTAGGTCGGGCTCATTGAGTACCTATAGGGAATTCGTGATTCTACATTTGTCTGCAGGTGACCAATAGAGGGTTATTAGAGGGCGTTTGGACATTAGGAAAACTGGTGAAGTTTTGGGATGTTGCATATTGTAAGTGAAACCTCCTTGTGAATAGTAGTGTATTGATGGAGGTGTATTTTGAAGTGTAGTGGATTTGGCAGTATGCCATAGAGCTCTCGATAAAACTGTTTTGTAAGAAATCTGATTTTGGTATACGTAATAAAAGCGTATTTTGTGAATATATGGTGTGATTGTGATGATAAGACCTAGTCCAGGTCGACACAACTTCCGTTCTAGGTAAAGGGTTGGCAAGCCTAATATCTAGTCCGGAAGGGACTATGCGGAGGATGGTTTGGCTAGAGACGCTGACATTATGTTAGAACCTCGGCCTGATCATTCAAAGTATATTAGGTTTAGTTATGGTTCAAAGTCGTTACTCCTCATCCCTATCAACACCAACTTTTGAAATTTAGGTTTCTCTTTCCTTTTTCCATTTTTTCACTCCCTAGTCTTCTAGGTTTTTGTAAAAGTTGAAGAGGCTTGTTGTTCCTTAAAATTTGAGGATGACAATCCATAACCCTGGTCATGTGAGTTTTTGCCATGAAAAAGTTATTTTTAAAACATCAGTCTCTTTCTTCCTCAGATTCTCCTCTTTGTCTAAAAGTGAGAGTACTTCTTTTGAATCTTTTGCTACACCCATATTGGAACACCAACCAACCAAGCCGTGGATCAATTCCGGTTTCCTTTTCTCAAGCCACCATCATCTTCCTCCTAGTTCTTCAAATGAGATTTTGGTTGCTTCACCGGAAAGGTTATTATAGTATCAAAGATTTGAAAAAAAGGAAACAGCCACAACCACATGCACTCCATTTCGGCATAGGCTCAGTTTTGTTTTGTCTTTTTCTTTGCATGTGTTTCACAATTTTGTTTTGAACTTTCAAATATAATTTTAAGGATTTTAGCATAAATGTGTAGAAATTTCAGGGAGTCATGATATATCATGGTTTTTACCCGTTTAAAGCCATGGCACGTTCGGAGCATAATTGGAGATATTGGAGCATTCTGGAGCTTTTTGGCATTCGTTGAATAACTTCCCACCGTTGGATTGAGCTCAAATTTGGATACAAGACAGATCTTTGGATTAGCTTTCATTTGGAAGTGGTTTGAGGCCATTCTAACGGTGCGATCAAAATTTATGCCAGTTTTTGTGAAGATAGTCGAGTCTGGCGAGCACAGAGTCCTGGTATCGACCGACACACACCTGGTATCGATCGATACCGACTGCAGAAAAGGAAAACACGTGATTTTACAAGTCTAAAGAGTCTGCAACTTGGCCCAGAAGATTCTATTATTTACAATTAAGCCCATAACGTGTTTTAACATTATATTTAGGGTTTTCAGCCAATTTTTGTGAGAGACTAGATTTTATTCATTATTCTGAATACATTGAGAGAGATTGGTTCCGAGTTTTGTGGGAGACAATTCTGAACCCTTGTTTACTCTTGATTTATTTTATGCATTCTATTTTATTCATGATGTTTGCTTCATTCACCATGTCTGAGTAGATTCCCTGTTAGGATTAGGGTTGCTTAAAGGTATTTGATGGATTATTAGATCTGATTTATTTGTTAGGGAATAATCTATAGAGCTTTTCACCTAGACTTGAGATTAATGCTGATTCTAGCCTCGCGAACTAGAATCTTATGTTAGGTTGATTAATTGGCACGAAAGTGTGATTGATTGCCTGATCTAGTGTTTGGTGAGCAAAAGCCCTATTCGCAATGAAATTTGGTTTAAGGATTTTGTGAACAATTGAACTTGATTGTTAATACTTGTTTAAATTCATAGAATTTGCAAAGAAATTTGGAATTCGAGGTTTAGGCATAGACACTTTTCGCAACGACAGTTGGTTTACTTTACATCTGTGTTTCAAGTTTGAGAGCAGAGCTTAATTTATTCCTGACAATTGATTTGATTTGATAATTCTGATTTGCCTGGAAGTTTCCCTAAGCCTAGCGTTTTCCTCCACTGAATTACTACCTGTTTTAATTGTTTTGCTATTCCTAATTTCATCTATTTGGCTTAGCTTAATTCATATTCTAGAATCTATTGAATGTTATCTTGAGTCCTTGTGGATTGACCCCTAGAATACTACAGCGACTGCTTAGATACTTTAGGGTATTAGATTTGAGCATATCAAATTTTGGCGCCGTTGCCGGGGACTCTAATTTCACCATTAGATTACATTGAGCTTCAAATTTGGATACAAGACAGATCTTTGAATTAGCTTTCATTTGGAAGTGGTTTGAGGCCATTCTAACGGTGCCGATCAAAAAGTTATGCCAGCCTAAGGTATCGACCGACACCCACCTGGTATCGATCGATACCGACTGCAGAAAAGGAAAACACGTGATTTTACAAGTCTGAAGAGTCTGCGAACTTGGCCCAGAAGATTCTATATTTACAATTAAGCACAGAAACGTGTTTTAGCATTATATTTAGGGTTTTCAGCCACTTTTTTGTGAGAGACTAGATTTATTCATTATTCTGAATACTTTGAGAGAGATTGGTTCCGAGTTTTGTGTGGAGACAATTCTGAACCCTTGTTTACTCTTGATTTATTTTATGCAATCTATCTATTCATGATGTTGCTTCATTCACCATGTCTGAGTGTGAGTGAGTTGCGCGTTGTGAGTGTGATTAGGT